>JAUJYP020001276.1:600000-1155000 GCA_030674075.2 Linum usitatissimum
TGTCATTTACATGAACAACACAAATTCGCATTATGCCAAGAAATTATTATGAATTCCTCCATTATATGTGGTTTTTGGGTCAAAACCTTATACTTCCCATCATTGGATATATGGATGTGATAAATTGCTCCACCACAATTTATTAGGATGAGTTCTCAATGATGATTTGGAAATTATGTTGATTACGAGTTCATCGATGGTAAAATATTTACATCGTTGTCATGAAATTTTGATGACTCGTTTGGAGGTTTATCATTCATATAATCATAATTCTCAACATTATGTGAAGAAAATCAAAGGTTGGCACAGAGATTAGATGAATAATCATCATATCATTTTGATCCTCGCACTAAACAATGTGAACGTGAAGTTCGAAAAATATATAATTCATCATTTGCTAGACACTTTATCGACCCAAACGAGTAAAACTCTCATGTGCCAACTCGCAATGCTCCGGTGAAAATGATGTTGACATTGGGCAATCTAACATCACAACTGAGTCTAAAACCCGTATAAAGCATGGTAGACCACACGATTCCAAAGAAAAAATTTCCTCAAAAGTGAAATGGAGCTATAGATCCGGATGGTCAAATTGAGGTTAAGATTATTTAAGCAAACACCACCAAGAGAAACAAATAATGTGTTCAAGAAGAGTCTCAGGTACCTGAAAGATATGAATATATATCTCAATTATCTATATCTTGGATGGAAAATATTGGAACCCCAATGAAGTCAACGTCGATGAAATTTTTGCGTATAGTGCAACGCTAAATATGATAGTTGAAAATGAGGATCGTGAGCCAAAATGCATGCAAAGAAAGAAATGATTGGCTGAAAATTTTTCAAATGAGGCAAAACTAAATTCCCAAGAAAAATGAAAAGTTTTAAGACATAAAGTCTATATATGAAGATGCCAAGCAAATGAGACACATGTTTATCTCATTATAAGTCTTATGAGACATCTCATTTTGAAAGGTTCTATCCAACAAACCTATAATATTTTAATTATAAGAAAATATATTCTCATGTGGTGGTTGCAATTACTTTTCATTATTCGATTAGTCTGGCAATTTATGAAGGGAAAGAGTTTGCCCCTAATCGATATCCTTGCAACCTATATGTATGGTTTGCATAATTAGAATACACATGTGTATATGAAATTCCCTCGAGGATTTATTTTGCTATAAGCAAACAATTCAAGTTCGCGTGAACGATATTCAATTATATCCAATTGACGTCATATGAATTGAAAGATTGCGAGACATGATACATTTAGCATATCATACATTTCTTTATGCATATAATTTCTTCTTCATTTCAAGTTGATTTTTGAAAAATCATCTTTGTCATATTTTATGGTTTCAAAATTCTTACCAAAATTTTCTTAATTTAATTTTATATTTTAAAATGTGTTTCATTTATTTTGACATAATTGGATGTGATCATCTTTTGTTACATAGATGACATACACTTTATTGAGACTCCTAAAGAGTTTCTCAAAGCAATCAAATATTGATTAGCTAGAGTTCGAGATGGAAGATGTGGAAGATTACCACTAACTTGCCAACTGTGCATCTCTCTCGAACATGATTTTCGTATATCATCAATGATATACTAATTATATCCAACAAAAAGTTATATGGATATGACATGGCTATCGGTGCCTCGGATAGTAGTCAGATCACTATATGACTCTATGTCGAGTTTAATCGACCTTTATTAAGACACAAGATGTACTCGATTTTGAAGTAGTAATCTTGGTCATATTTGTGTTGGTTGACCATAAATTGGTCGCATGTGATAATTTTACCACTTGGTGGGCTGTGAAACCAACTTATAAAGCTACACCACCATTTCAAGATCCGATCCTATAAATCATGCATGATATTTATTTTGCATATATCCTTGAGTTGCAAGAAAATGTTGCAACGTGATGTGATGATTATGTACTCTTTTTCCTTCACTAGGTTTTTATCCCATAGGGTTTTCCTAGTAAGGTTTTAATGAGACATATTCTCATCTAATGGTCATCTAAGGTGAAGTGTCATGTGAATTATGGATGACCATCGATCATGTGATGCATACATTTTATGCACAAACTTCAATGAGTTGAAATATTTATCAACTAAGTGCACCTAAGTGATAACTTGGTTGATTTATTCACCAAAGATCTCTCTCGCATCAACTCGTTGGAAAGCAAATTTGGAATTGGTGAGTGAATGATCTCAACCGATATAATGATGAGTGAGAGTTGATATCCTCATCGTGGGAGTCGATATGAAGGATCTCAACCGATATCATCATCGGGGGAGTCAATACGCGGCCGCACTCTTTTTCCCTTAACCATGGTTTTTCCCACCGGGTTTTCCCGGTAAGGTTTTTAATGAGGCAAGTATCAAAAGCGTATTCGAAGAATAATGAATATTTTTAACTAATGGTCATTCAAGGGGGAGTGTTATGAATATTATAATTATGTGTATGAATGCCCATTTGTAACTCCTACCTTTGTAACTTCTATACATTGAACATGAAAATGAATATCCTATTTAAGTGTAGTTATACTAGTGATGTATAGGTTATGAATTCTAGAGCCTATAAATAGTGCTCTCTCTTGTACCATTTTCACACCTCAATAAGAAAGTACTTCTCCTCCCATGTTCTTGTTCTCTTTTGTTCTTAGTTTTATAACACAATCCTCTTTATACCCGTGTTCGCAAAGGCCGCAAACTCCCGCTAGATTCACAGTGCTTCATCTTGGGAAGAATACACTGGCCAGCCGCCACACCATATAGGCCATCTTAGCCTGAACTGTCATATTTCATAAGGATCTCCACGCCCCGGTCTGTAGAGCATCGTTTGGTCAATCTCCTATTCCATATATACCCTGTAAGCCGACCGGACTTTATATTCTCCGATTTTTCTGAATTGTCATAACATTATGTCCGCGCCCACCGCTATAGAGATTGGGAGAGGTAAGATTAATTTTGCATCTCGGGGATTGAAGAGTTGACCAATTAGTGGTTCTTACGGTATGATCAAATAATTACTGTCAGATGGAGCAGATTTAGCTGAGCCTGTGCTTCAACATATCAATTTTCACCTCTCTCAGCCATGGGTCGATCCAAACATTAATCCATGTTCTGTCCCCAATTATCCATTGGACAATATTTAGATGTAGTTCGGTTTGTAGGTTGTCTGCAGCCAGGTCAGCTGTTAGCATCCTATTCGCTTAATTCATTTTTTTTTGAAAACGAGTATTCTTATTAATGAATCTCATAACATAAGTTTGTCAATAAAAGATGCATCTAAATGGGAGGGTGAGGGCCAGCCATCAGAATCTCTGTAGCAAGTGAACGCTAAGCGAGTTCATGCGTGATCACATTACCACTCCTCCTGACGAAAGTGGCAGAACAAGACAAAAAGAGAGCAAGGGTTACACGACATTGTGTAATTATTAGACGAAATTCAGATGCGTCGCGAGCTTTCCCTGCAAGAGCTTGGACCACCACTTTAGCATTCGTCTCGAATTGGATATCATCCCATCCCGCTTCCAAGCATCCTTGGATCGCCTTCAAGAGTGCCTCTGCCTCGCATTCCTTCACTGCCGGTCGTCCTCGACGCGAGCTATTCTTGAAACCAATCACACAGCCTGCTCCATCTCTAACAACCCAACCAAAGCCAACTGTTCATCCTTCCAATGGTACTACAACATCACAATTGCATTTTAAAGCGTGGATGTGCAATGGATGCCACCGGTTGCATTGACTGCCTCTGTGTCATTACCAACATCTCTTGCTTCCTTCCATTGGCAACACAACTGCTTCCACCCTTGCTTTGCAAAAAAGCCAAGTTGGAGGCGTAGAGGTCTTTGAAACCCATCCCGCCGAAATCCTTTCGCACACAAAACAAATTCATTCTCATCCAGGGAATTCCACCACCGTCGTTCCCCTTCGTTTCCCACCAAAAGCTATTGATCATATGCTCCAATTTTTCCGCTAACGTAACAGGAAATAAAAAAAATATTCATGCAGTAAGATGGCAAGGATTGTAAAACCGATTTAATAAGAATTTCACGGCAACCCTTTGGAATGGGTTTACCTTGCCAACCTTGTACCCGTTTTAGGACACGTTATTCCAAATATCCAAACACACTTTTCTTCCTCCTCCCAATCATTGATGGCATGCCTAAATATATGCCAGTATCAATCTTTTAAAGATGACCGAGCTCAAGTAAGCTATCAGCATTTAGACTAAAGAAGGCTCCGGATTTAGCAAAGTTAATTGGTTGTTCGGAGGCTACTTTGTAAATATCAAAAGCCCTTTGTAGTCTGCGGACTTCCGGAATCTCAGCTCTGCAAAAAAAAAGCCGTCATCTACGAAGAAAATATGGAAAATCGGTGGGGCCCGCCGGTTAATGCACCCACCATGGACATCACCCTGCGCCATATCTGACTACAATAATGTCCTTCAGCACAAATAATAAAAAGAAACGGTGAGAGGAGACATCCCAATCGCAGTCCACGACTGGGGAAGATAGGTCCCACCGTTTCTTTAATAACCACCACATGTAATGCACATCATCATAAGTCTAACCCATCGTTCTGCAAATCCCAACTTCCTCAACACATCCTCCATATACCTCCAATCAACCCAATTAAAAGCCTTTGATATATCAATTTTTACAGCAACCTCCCCTGCCATTTTCTTGCTCTTCGGTTTCATACTATGCAACGATCTACCGCTAACATAGGCCGACTGCTCTTCAAAGATATTACCTAGAAGAATCCGCCGCAGTCAGTTGGCTAGAACTTTGGCAATGAGCGAGTAGAGCACGTTGCATAAAGAAATTGTATGCCAATCTTTCATTGTCTCGGGCTTGTCTCCTTTAGGCATCAAAACAATCGAGGTTTCTTTAAAAAAATCTGGAATAACTTCCCTGTATAGCTAGTCAATGCAGCTTGCCACCACATCAGTGTCCACTAGTGGCCAAAACTGTTGATAAAAGGCTGGATTGAATCCATCCGGCACGGGAGCTTTGTCCAGACCCATTGAGAAGATTGTGGTCGAAGTTCTTCATATGTTGCACCATAGGAGCCCAGTCGTGTGACCACTGGCGAACAAGTTTGCAAAATAGTACCTTGCCATAGTCATAATATGCCCATGTTCCGTCACCCACTGCCCGTTCGCTCCTCGCAAGCCAGTAACTTCCTTCTGTTTCCTTCGACCATTAGCAATAGATTGAAAAAAACTTTGTGTCAAGATCACCATCCTTACACCAGAATTGTTTTGCCCGTTGTTTCCAATGGTCATCTTGTTGCTGAAGCAATGTTAGGTTTTCACCACAACACCGGTTATAATCTTCAATATCCTACACCTAATCACTCCACCAAAGTTCCTCCAAGCCCCTGTCAACCTCCATTAACTTATCGTGAAATTGCATGTCTAAATCTCAATCCCAACGACCCAGCTCTGTCGCGCATTGGTCTAGCTTTGCATTAATGCCGCCTCCATCTGCAACAACATCTTTAAGTTGTAGTTCTGATCGCCATTTTTTTTTCGAAACGAAAGCGCCTCCGCCGTTAGATACGAACCATTGGATGTGTATCAAGGACCAGAGGCGAGTGGTCTGATATTGTGTGCAACACAGTTCCGAAGTATGACAAAAGGGAATTTTTCCATCCAACCTGCCGTAGCCATTGCATAATCCAATTTCTTTTCTAAGCATCGAGTCGTCCCACGAGATTTAGCCCAAGTGAAGGGGTAGCCTTCCATCGGGATATCCGCGACCCCACAGTCAATCACCCCCCTCGAAACCCACAATAAGGTTAGGCGGATGCGGATGCCTTCCTCTCTTTTCGAGGCTAGCTAATAGATCATTATAGTCACCAATACAACACCAAGGATCGTGGAAGGAGGCATGAATACTTTGCAAGAGATCCCACAATGTACTATGCCGTGTTCTTTCAGGATATCCGTAGAGACCCGTAAGGAAGAAATAACCTTGCCCCTCCTCATAACTTCCACCGTAATAAAATTCTATCCATAATGCACTACACACGCATCTCCTCCATCCTTCCATAGCTCACATAACCCACCACTATGACCCCTCGCGTCCACCATAAAACAACCTTTGAATTTTAAGTCAACTCGAATATGCACCAATTGTTTCTTGTTAGTCAAAGTTACATTTAGAAATACCACACCTGGCCTACGAGTTTTGATATGCTCATCCAATACTTGAACTACTCGAGGTTGGCCTAACCCTCGGCAGTTCCAACTCATGACGATCACGGCTGTTGGCAGGACCTATTGACGATGCCTGCCTGCACAACTAATTTTGGATCGTGGCTTCCATTAGTTGGCATATTCTCCATGATAGTATCTTCATCCACCGTGCTAGCTTGCATACTCACCATCTCACTGGCACGTCTCCTTTTCTTCTCTTGTTCAACTACCTCCTCTTTTTCTTCCAATTCAATTGCATGCCTAGGGTCCTTTGTTAGAGTTTATGAATATGAAGCATAGACACCATAATTTTGTTGAAGTTATTGTACATTAGGAGCTTCCATATACATAGTAACCCCCTTCCCACGGCCTCCTAGAATAGTTTGCCTCCCGACATACCCCTCAACAATGTTATCGATGGTATTTGCTTCATCAACTAGCCATCTTTCTCCACCTTTACTTTGTGAGAATCTCGTCGGCCCCTTCAGTGGAAGATTCCAAGTCCTCGACAGCTGAATGTCCATGTATTAGAATCGGATGGCACATGTTCTCTTCACATGGCCCATAATGTCGCAGATAAGTCTGTAGGTAACCTCTCGTACTTAAATTTGCATGTGGTAGGATCACAACCCGGTTTCCTTAACTTCTTTTCCCTTTTCAAGGGGTTCAAAACATATAACGTCGCTTGCACTCGCATAACCGGCTTGTTCTCTTCATAGTAGACTTTCTCGTCCTATCTCGCAAAGGCTCCAATAAACTTATCGATCACCCTCCCAACTGCCTCGTCAAAGAAGCCTGATGGAAGTTCATAAACTTGAACCTAAAAATCCAGAACTATAAAGGGAACCTCAATCAGGTTTTCTTATGTTTTCATCTCATGCAACGCCAAAAGGTAGTTGTTATGTGTCCAGTGTCCATCATCGACGACATGGCATAGATCGAGTTTATGGTAAAATCTAAAAAGGAATAGCTTCTATTCAAGGCCTTGACTAACATGCCTTTAGCCGGCCTCCAGATTTTTGCCATCCGGTTTTTGACAATATCAAAATTGAATGATCGTTCCTATACGAAGGTACCAATGACACAAAGCGCGTAGTCCTCGATGGTATCAACCGTGCTCACAAGGTTCGGGACCACGTCCACAACATCCTCTCCCTCAACAAGTTACAAAGCTGCAAGTTGCACCTCTATGTTGGATTCACAAGAAGGGAGACTCCAAACAGGTGCCGCTGAAAAATCCTAACTACGAGGGAGACCTCCATAAGGTGGAAAAAACTATAGATATAATGTCAGCTTAATTCATTTTCTATTTTTCATTTCTTATGTCCTTTGCTTTTTTGCTTTTTTGGTTTTTAATAATTGATTAATGACTCACGAAAACGGAAAAACTAACTGTACTTCTTTTCTCTCCGTTCCCCCCTCTCACTCTCTCCCAACCCCTTTTTTTCTCTCTCAAAAGACTATTTTTGTGGGTCTAAAGGTTTTTTTAGGATAAAAAAATATATATGTAAGAATCCAGTAGAAAATAAAGTTAATTGTAAATATGTTTTTCTATTCTTTTTTTTTGGAGTTTGCAAGTCAATATTTTTTATTTGGGGCTTTGTATTTTATTTTTGGTAGAATTTTGTATCTCATTCTTCGTATAATAGAATCGAGAAGGAAGCGTTACTTTTTCTTTTTCGTTAAACATTAATAACTAAAGAAAATGAAATATGAAAAAGCAAAAGACAAAGAAAATGAAAGAGATTAAGACAATAGGATAAAAACATGTGGCCTGGCTGCAGGAACAACCTAGAAACCATATTGTATCTAAATATTATCTTTCTCCATTTGTATCCCCGTTTCAAAAGTGAGTGTGTCTGACATAAAATACGCCATATGAAGCTTGGGTAGTAACCCAATTCGGCCTCTAGAGACTCCGGGGATGACATAAAAAACTAGGCTTGCTTCTCAAGCAACGCTAGATTGAAACCTCAAAGATCCCTAAAACTCATTCCCCCATACTCTTTCCGAACCGCCAATATCTACCACTTTATCCAAGGTATACCGTGGCTGGTAGACCACTTTATGCCCAATCAGAACAAGCACAACATCCTCTCAAGCTCGATCATTAGCTTATCTAGAAGGAAGAATACATTCATGATGTACGTTGGTAAATCTTGCATCACCACCTTGATAAGCACCTCGTTACAACCCTTAGAAAACTCCCCTGCCATGATTGGAGCTGTTTCCATATGGTCTCTTGTACAGCCTTGAAAGCTTCGTTTCAGTTTCGCCCAACCAATGACGGGACACCCAAATATCGATTTGTATCAATCTTTGCCCAAATCTCCATAATAACTGATAATTCCTGACCTAGAGCTATGTTTGTATCCTTACTAATAAGAACTACCGGCTTCTCAAAATTTAGTAGTTAACCAGAAGTCGTTGTATACTCTCTCATAATAAATTTCATAACATTTGCTTTAGTAGTTAGAGCCTGAAAGAAGAAAACGGAGTCATCCGCGAACTGGAGATGAGATACCGCCAGTGCTCGATAGTAGAACTGGTAGCCATGTAACTGCCCTTGTTGAATGGTTGTACAGATCGTGGCGGATAAACCTTCAGTACATAGCATGATTAGAAAAGGTGATTGTGCACAACCTTGCCTTCCCGGTGGGGATGAATTTTCTCGAAGCGTTGGTTATTTATCACCACCGAGTATGTCATCGACATAACACATAAGGATATCCACTTGATCAAGGTCGACAAAAAACCCATCTTGGCAAGGAAATCCCACTTAACACTATTGTAGGCTTTAGAGATATCCACCTTCAATGCTACATTTACAATCACAGTAGGCGCTTTAGTAGTAATGCTATAAAGAAAATCAAAGGTGATAAGGATATTATCGACCATGGACCATCCAAGAATGAAGGAAGACTGTTCCTCTCAGATTGTGGTGGGCACTACATGGTGCAAACGATTCACGAGGAAATTCGTAAGGATTCGATGCCTGAAGCTGCATATTGAAATAGGCCAAAGAACATGCATACTTCCCGGTTAGGCCACTTCAGGAAGGAGTATAATATTTATAGCATGCATTGCTTCCGAGATATGATTGCTAGATGACCATTCCTTGCAGTCCTTCACTATGGCCTGGCTAATATCCTCCCAAAATTCCTAATAAAATGCTGGATATAAACCGCCCGGCCCCGGGGCCTTGATCGGACCCATAGAGAACACCGACAGTCTAATCTCCAACTCCGTAAACGGGGCAATTAGGGTCTCATTTTTTTGGTTTCCAATCCCTCTCGGCATGCTAGATATCACATGCTCAAGCCGACATCCATGGGAAGCAAGAAGGTTTTCAAAATATTTTTTTGGTCTCATTTTCTTGTAACACCCCGATTTCAGGTTGATAGCTGATTTTGGGTTTTAATTTGAATTATGAAAATTCTGAAAATTGGCTGATGAATGAACAGCCACAGACATGACTGACAGCCTGTTATGGGCGTGGTCGTTAGATAGACCAGGACTATGATCAGCATCAGCCATAGACGTGACTATCAGAAGATTACTGATGCACGGATTTTACCCCGCTTTCAATACCCACTAGATTGCTCTAGTGGGATCGTAAATCTCCCTAGGGTCTTTCTATTCTTATTACTCAAGTTGAGTTGCTAACTAGTCCAAGTGACAGTATAATGATTGTTTGTTTGATTATTTTGGTATCCAATTATGAACTAATGACTGAAATAAAACAAATCAAAATGCAAGGAATCGAGTTTCAAAGATAAGATGAAGGTTGCTCGGATTCAAATCCACTAAAGCTAGCAATGTATGAATGAATGATAAATGATCTCGGTTATTCATGTTATAACGGCTCGGCAATTTCCTAATGTAGTCTTAGATCACTCTCGCGCCTCTAAGGATCTATTCCGTCTAACTGTAGATTCCTCTCTCGAGCTAATCTACACCTAAACAAAATGCATTAATAGTGTTCGATGAAATGCCACAACGATAAACGTGTAAAGAGCCTAAACGATTCGCTCCTCTCTCGAGCTAACGAATAATCTAGGGTTCTTCCTAAGCGACCTATCAACCTATGTTCCTCTCGGACCCACAAATCAATGTCGATGACTCAATCAAGATGATCAGACAAGAATGAATCTAAAATTAGGTTTTAGGAAGAACGCATCATAAGTCTGAATAAACCTCAATAACAAATCAAATCATCCATACAAAGCTTAGCTAAAGCTTCATCTCATCCGAACAACACAGAAAGTTTAGCTACTCATGGTTCCGGAAAATAAATCATAAGAGAAGAGAAGAAAAACCGGAGAAGACGACATGTTCTTCGTGGAAATCCCAATCTTCAATTTGATGATTTGCCCTTCGCCAGTCGTGGTTGATCCTCTCGCTTCAATCGTCTCTCTGGAACTATAGCTCTCTCCAAGAGCTCGAAAATATGTGTATAATGAAGTATATCTCGTCCTCAGGGGTCTCGGGGGTGATTATAGGCTTCTGGACCATGTTGGAGAAGGAAAAGGACTTGAAAACCCGTCTGGGGGTGGGACACGGCGTGCTCCATATGGAACACGCCGTGTTCCATGAACACGGCCGTGTTCCTGGCCGTGTTCGGCCCCTGTAACTTTCTCGGGCAATTTCAGCGGAGGAACACGCCGTGTTCCATTTGGGACACGCCGTGTTCCTTCATTATACGGAATTGGACTATAGTGTCAACATCAAAGTTGTAGACAATCGAATTATCTTTCCAACGCCGCTGACCTTGCATCAATTGGACTTCGGAGCGATGAGTTATGCTCAAAATACTAAACAGTGACGCTTTCTTCCAAAGTCGAACGCTTTGATTTGTTCGGCCTCCCCATCATGTCTTGGTTTATCTCCAAACGTCCTATGACACCTGAAATATACCAAAAACATACCAAACACCATAATACCGCCCCGAGGGGCAAGAGAACCAAACATGTACTCAAAACCCAAATTTGAATACATTTCGACACACAAAAATATAGTTTATAACGAGAAAAGGTGTGTCGAAAATACATCACATCAAATCACCCCACACTTAAACACTTGCTTGTCCTCAAGCAAATCTACTAATCGCTCTCTATAAAGGCTCAACATATGATGATCAGAAGTCAATGTTCAGGTTCTCACATCTATCATGGTGTTTGGGGATGCAAGTCAATCACAAACCACACAATTAGGCATGAAACACCGAATTCCTCGAATTTGTATAAGATAGACTCATAGATATGATATAAATGAGTTGACACCTAACCACCGGAGTGCATCCATATCTCCAAAACACTTATACCTTTTAGTTGCCAGCGGAAGTAACAGAGTGACGGCTCGTCCTGGCCGGGATTTCTCTTCCGTCCTGAGGGAGGAGGTGCTTCAATTTTTAATAGCACTCAAGTTATGCTAGCACCTCCCTCTTATTTTGAGTTGCTTACTTGACTATCTACCTCTACAGTTTACTGAAAACAAAGCTTTCATAATTCGATGTTGCTTTTTGCTTCTTTCTTTGCTTTTCTTTCTTTATTGCTCTTTTAGATAGCGGCTTTTTCCAAATGGGGGAATTAATCACAACTTCAGCCGGACTCGGAAGTAACCAGTCTCCGGCCCACGCCCCAAACCTCATAAAGGTAGGGAAGACGGCAAACCTCTAGGGTCGCCCTGCGTGTTTCGATTGCAACCAAATCCCCATGACATTTTTTTTACTAGCAACCTCATTCGGACTCCTCCCGCCTGTTTTACCCTTCATAACAACTTAGATAATTTCGTAGGAGGATACAAATACACTCTACTGCGACTTAGAACAAAACAGTGGAAGGTAAAAATTCATTTTCTTATCATATATATGAGTCTCTAGTATACTAATGTGGGTGACACGGCAGATGGTTCAAAGATGATATCCTCACATCCACGACATCCACTCATAGATTGAAAACCCTAACATGCATTCACTAACATCCACAATTTAAGCGCAAGAGGGAGTTTCGAAAAATAAAAGGGGGCAACGCAAAAATAGGTTCTCACAAGTTATGTATCCCATAATTAAAAAGCGGCCGAAACCACCCCACACTTAAACAGGACATTGTCCCCAATGGACCAAACAATCGAGAAGGAGCGGGCAAAAAGCGTGATACTAACTTGGAGAATGCGATATTGAGCATATGTAGAGTCTGGACGAGGATCGAAACTCCTGTCAGTCGGTGCATGAGGTTGAGACAGCATCTGAATAGGATCTGAGTTCTAAAGCCACATAGAAACAAAAGAAACAAGAGAGAATAGGCTAGTGCCAATCTATTACATCAAACCACAAGAAAGAAATGAAAACAAAACAGACTCACAATATTTCAACCACATGACATAAGCAAAAACAAATAAAAGAGAAAGACTCAACGCTCGGGTTGCCTCCCGAGCAGCGCTCTTTCTTTTGCGTCTTTGAGCTAGACGATACCCGGGTTAGGCCGCCCTACTTAGAACCGGTTTCTCATCCTCCTCAAGAAATATTTGATGCTTGCGGTAAGTGGGGCCGATTCCCTTAATTTCTGTCACCTTCCACGCAATTGCTTGTTTATGTTGCTTCAAGAGAGCTACAAGGCTGGCCTTTTGTGGTGGAGAGAGAGTCGAGTTGATGATCATTGGAATTTTTGACCCGTCCTCCAAGAACGCATACTCCAAAGTAGGGAGAAGTTCTTTCAATTCCAAATCTGGAGGTTCTTCATAGGAAGTCTTGAACTGGGCTACTGGTGCTACCAAAATAGGTCGATCGTGTGCTGGTACTCCATCCGCTTGACAAATAGTCATGGAAGCTACTTCCTCGTCAATCCCTGTACCTGCACTATTATCCTGCATACCAGAAACTATACTCTTCTCTAGCGGGTCATTCCCCACTAGGTTAGTGAAAATAGCAGTCGAGAGAGAGGTCACAGTTTCATCAAAAGAACATAAATCATCATCAGCCATTTGTCTGGTTCCAGCTGAACTCAATCGAAACGTTGCACTCTCTAATCCAACCCTAAGAGTGATAGTACCATTACTTATATCAATTATAGCTTTAGCAGTATTAAGGAACGGTCTACCTAGGATTAAAGACATATTAGAATGAGCATCGATCACCACAAAATCAGTCAAGAAAGTATATTTTCCCACTGTCAACAGTACATCCTCTAAGATTCCTCTAGGCACGCCGATTTATCGGCCAATTTAATATTCATGCGTGTAGGTTTAAAGTTTATCAACCCTAGAGAATTAGCCAAGCTATAGGACATCACATTAATACTAGCCCCTGTATCTGCTAAACCATTACTAACTTGCGTATTACCAATTTTACAAGGTAGAGTGAACGGACCTGTATCTCGTCGTTTGCGTGGTAGAGTCCCGAAGTCAATCTCGTCGTAGCTTGCTGCCATGTCGACCTCTTCGTTCAGCTGTGTGGTTTCTTCCTCAGCGAGAGCTAGTAGTTCAGGAAGCTTCCTTTTATTTGTCACTAAGTCCTTCATAAACTTTGCATAGTGAGGCATCTCCTTGACCACTTTCACAAAAGGCATGTCGACATGTACAGTATTCAGCACCTTCATGAATTCAGCAAATTTCTTGTCATACAATTCCTTGTTCAGTGGAGCAGGATATGGAACTCTAGGCTTGTAGGGATTCTCCACCGGTGGAGGAGTAGGAGTGCGGAGAGGAGGTATGCTGTCTGTTGTATTGGGAATGTTGGCATGTGGCGGCTCTTGTGCAGGAATGTCTTCGTCATCCAAGAGGGGTGGAGGTTGCACTACTGGTGTGATGATCTTCATCGGAGGATCTTGCGGCGGCTTTCCGCTCCTTGTTTCAATTGCTCCTACGTCTTCGTTTTGTCTTGGATTCGGGATCGTCGAACTAGGCATACCACTTCGTTTACTAGGCACACTGGTGTTGCCTGGTCCATTCAACTGCGCCTGAATACTTCGCATAGCTTCCTCACTAGCATCTAGCCGCTGCATAATAGCTTCGAGCATTGCCTGTTGCTGTTGAGGGGGGAATCCAGGGGGAGTTTGATTAGACGAATAGGTGATCTGACCCTTCTCTCCATAGCTATCGTTGACATATCTCTGCTGGTTGGTGTCCGAGTATATCGGTTGTCTTGGACGATTCTGTTGATAATTTCCCTGATTTCTATAAGTATTCGGGTTTTGTGGCGGCTGATTACCCGGAGTTCTGTAGTTGCTCTGTCCTAGCTGTCCTCTGGCTTGATAATTACTCTGACCCTTGTTGAAATTTTGCCCTGATGATTGGTAATTATTCTGACCCTTATTGTAGTTTTGAGGTTGTTGATTAGGCTGCTGGTAGGGATTCTGATGTTGACCGCCCACATAGTCGACTTGCTCATGCTCCATCCCCTGTTCGAACTCCTCCATACAGTTGGATATGTCATGATCGGTTCCTCCATATCCTTCACACGCATACACACAAGCAGTAGGTGTATTAGAAGGCCTTTGGGAATGCAAACTGTTCTTCTGAGCTAATTCTATGCTGTCCAGCTTTTTAGTGAGCAATTGTAGTTGATCAAGTAGTTGAGCTTGCTGAAATTCAGTAGTCGATGAAGATTCCTCTCTAGCTGCTCCTGTAGACTTTACTTGTTGAACCTGATTTCTGGGCACATTGAGCTCGATGTCGATTGGGTTGGTGAGGACAAGTGTCCTCATCTTTTGAGCATAAGCCCTGCATGCTTCTAGAGCCTGTGTTGGTGTCAGATCTGTTAGATTTCCTGGAACTGACATGCTGAGATCCTTCTGCTTGTGGTAATCCAAACCCCTGATGAAGGTTCGAAATCTAGCATGTGCGTCCATGTCATGGTGAGGACATGAGCGAAGAAGACTCTGAAATCGTTGCCAAGCATCATAGAATGTTTCGTTGGAAGGACTCTTAAACTGTGAAATCCTTGCCTTTAATGCTTCGGTCCCGGAGGGGGAGAAGAATTCCTCCAAGAACTCCGTGGCTAGTCCATCCCACGTAGTGAAATACCCTGTTGGGTGCTCATACAACCACTCTTGCGCTTCCCCTTTGAGAGAAAATGGGAATAGGCTGAGTTTAAGATCGTCGACATGGACTCCTCGTGCCTTGTTTGTCTCAGCTAGACGCACAAAATCCCTAAGATGAGCATTGGGGTCTTCATCCGGTCCTCCCCGCAAATGCCCTTGATTGGATGAGATTAATCGGGGGTACCGGAGTTTGATAAGCTTGATCTCCCCTTATGGGGCACCGAATACTCGGCGGCTCCCTCCGAGAGTGGGTCGACCATAGTCTCTCAATGGCCTCTCCCGGGGTATGAGTGGGATGTGCGCGTCATGCCCTCCATTGTTGTGATTAGGGTGGTTGTTAAGAAGGTGGTTGTGATTATCGTTGTGATTATGGTTGTCGTTGTCCCCCTCTTCATTAATATGGAATTCATCCATCTTGACCTCCTCTTCTGCCTTGTCTGGGTGTATAACTGGTGGAGGGTGATCGAGAGCAGCTTCTAATACTAGCTTCTTGCAAGGTTTAGGGCCTAGGTGAGTGTATGAAGTTGTCCCCTTGTTAGCTAGACGTTTGCTCTTCCGGAGAGATGTTGAGTCCGCAATTTTGCCTGCACAACAGGAAACAACAAAACCGTGTAATATGAAAATGTGGGAGATGAAGTAATGATATTATGGATGAGGGAATAGTTATCAATCAAAATTTTCCTAAAAATAGAAATGTTCCCCGGCAACGGCGCCAATTTGATGCACGAATTTTACCCCGCTTTCAAATACCCACTAGATTGCTCTAGTGGGATCGTAAATCTCCCTAGGGTCTTTCTATTCTTATTACTCAAGTTGAGTTGCTAACTAGTCCAAGTGACAGTGTAATGATTGTTTGTTTGATTATTTTGGTATCCAATTATGAACTAATGACTGAAATAAAACAAATCAAAATGCAAGGAATCGAGTTTCAAAGATAAGATGAAGGTTGCTCGGATTCAAATCCACTAAAGCTAGCAATGTATGAATGAATGATAAATGATCTCGGTTATTCATGTTATAACGGCTCGGTAATTTCCTAATGTAGTCTTAGATCACTCTCGCGCCTCTAAGGATCTATTCCGTCTAACTGTAGATTCCTCTCTCGAGCTAATCTACACCTAAACAAAATGCATTAATAGTGTTCGATGAAATTCCACAACGATAAACGTGTAAAGAGCCTAAACGATTCGCTCCTCTCTCGAGCTAACGAATAATCTAGGGTTCTTCCTAAGCGACCTATCAACCTATGTTCCTCTCGGACCCACAAATCAATGTCGATGACTCAATCAAGATGATCAGACAAGAATGAATCTAAAATTAGGTTTTAGGAAGAACGCATCATAAGTCTGAATAAACCTCAATAACAAATCAAATCATCCATACAAAGCTTAGCTAAAGCTTCATCTCATCCGAACAACACGTAAAGTTTAGCTACTCATGGTTCCGGAAAATAAATCACAAGAGAAGAGAAGAAAAACCGGAGAAGACGACATGTTCTTCGTGGAAATCCCAATCTTCAATTTGATGATTTGCCCTTCGCCAGTCGTGGTTGATCCTCTCGCTTCAATCGTCTCTCTGGAACTATAGCTCTCTCCAAGAGCTCGAAAATATGTGTATAATGAAGTATATCTCGTCCTCAGGGGTCTCGGGGGTATTTATAGGCTTCTGGACCATGTTGGAGAAGGAAAAGGACTTGAAAACCCGTCTGGGGGTGGGACACGGCGTGCTCCATATGGAACACGCCGTGTTCCATGAACACGGCCGTGTTCCTGGCCGTGTTCGGCCCCTGTAACTTTCTCGGGCAATTTCAGCGGAGGAACACGCCGTGTTCCATTTGGGACACACCGTGTTCCTTCATTATACGGAATTGGACTATAGTGTCAACATCAAAGTTGTAGACAATCAAATTATCTTTCCAACGCCGCTGACCTTGCATCAATTGGACTTCGGAGCGATGAGTTATGCTCAAAATACTAAACAGTGACGCTTTCTTCCAAAGTCGAACGCTTTGATTTGTTCGGCCTCCCCATCATGTCTTGGTTTATCTCCAAACGTCCTATGACACCTGAAATATACCAAAAACATACCAAACACCATAATACCGCCCCGAGGGGCAAGAGAACCAAACATATACTCAAAACCCAAATTTGAATACATTTCGACACACAAAAATATAGTTTATAACGAGAAAAGGTGTGTCGAAAATACATCACATCAATCACACATGTCACCATCAGTAGGTCACGAACATGGTTGCCAGGCAGCCACGAGTGTGGGGGCAAGTCGGCCACAAGCATAACAAATTAGACCCTTGATAGATATAAAATTCAAAGTTCAGAAGGAAAAGACCTCTAGTTATAATCTAATAGATACGACAATGGAACACTATATTTGAAAGAGTAAGATTGCAAAGTGTAAGGTGGGACGCTCGCCTTTACTTTCACGAGTTCTTCAGAAGCTGCAGGTACCTGTAGTTTTAAAGCAATGGCTGGCGTAGCTGGATCAGTAATAACAATATAATTAGATTGGAAGTGCATCATGCCATGGTGAACTGTGCAATGTGCATACTGGAATTGCAAAATATGAAGGTGCACCGTGCATAGTAGAAGTGCAACGTTCCTAGCTGCATGGTACCTAGTACATAGTTCATGACGAAAGTGCACCAAACGAAGCTGCACTATGCATAGTGAAATGCACTATACTAAAGTTCACGGTGAATCTCGACAACACAAGTGTCGTATGTGTCCAAGGATTCCTCTCGTTATGCTTGTACTAAAGCTTAACAAAATGGTCTAGACTGAACAATTTGGGAAAGGTTTCTAATTATGTTACTAAATCAAGATGTGCACCACACCAAGGTGCACTATGCATAGTGGAAATGGACTATACTATGGTATATGATCCATGGTGCATGGTGAAAATGTATCGTACCAAGGTGCACTATGTATAGTGCATGATGGAAGTGCACCATACCATAGTGCCACGGTTCGTAGATGCTTATGCTGGCATCAGGCCATGATTGTAAGTTAGTTTTGGTTGCTCTTTCGTGGTAAGTGGTGCATACAATGGCCACCATTTGGTGAATTCGTTTGTTGAGATTAGCTATATGTCAAGCTGAACTGTGCAATCACCTTATTCGTAAACGAGCACGACATAACAAAGCTCGGATGGCCCATCGCTTATCCTAGATTCATTAGACGCCCCTTGGCCAACACTATGATCCCAATATTGGTGTCCGGGAACACCCACCTGTTGCTCTAGGACTTGATGATGATGTGCTTCACCCCAGGGAAGGTCTCCAGCCCGTGCATGTCAATTTTGTTGTCAAAGTGTTTGATGTTGCACATGATTGCGTTCATCTTCCTCTTGTGGTGCACCATGATCAGATCCTTGTTTCCCGTGGTGATGATGAAGATTTCAAAATCGAAGAGGACGTTTGTAGGCTATAGAGTTGGTTGTAGAAAAATTAGGGGAGGTTGATAATATTGCTGCTACAATGAGGAAGAACATGGACAACATCACCCGAGATTAATCTAGTTCTTCTCAAAATGTGTGAAAGATAACTCGTATATTGGTTCAAGTTTTAGTCATTCTCAACATGCATGTCAAATATTAGCCAATTTCAAATTTTCAATTTTCATGTCAAAATTGTCAATTTTCAAAGAGTTCACACCTATGGAAATTAACCATTTTCGCAAGAAAATTTCAAAATTTTCAAATCGACTAATATTTGACATGCGTGTTGGAAATGGAAAAAATCAAGTTTCATTATGGGGTTCTTTCAATCTTCGAATGGAATCACGAAATTGGGGAGGGAGTGAATGAAATCGCGAAACAAGAGAGGGAGTGAAGACCACTGTCCGATGTTTTGAAAAATTTAGATGTTCAAACGTGAAAAAGACAATGAATTGATTATGAGATTTAGTTAATTAATTAAAAAAATATGGAAGGTTGAACGTCGTTTAAAACGTGAACACTATTATGTAAATATTGATTATATATGGATGACCATTAAGCACATTAGATGGATACAATAGATGCACATATGGGTGTTACTTGTAACTCCTCAACCCATAGTTAACTCTCTACTTGATTACACATTATCCCACATTCATGTATATTGAATGTAGGAATTTTAGGGGTTATGCAAAGTGTTCCTATAAATAGAGCATCCCATTGTACTTAGAACGATATCAATAAGAAGCTATTCTCTTCTCCTTCTACTCTTGTACTCTAGTTTTTATGTTGTTCATATTTTTATCTTCATAGCTCTTCGTTAGTTTCACAACACGTTATCAGCACGAGACTTTAATCAGCTGAGAGATTCATGAAATTTGCTTTAATCAGCTGCGAGATTTATGAAAGTTGCTACTAGTTATATTTGTGTTTTTATTAATTTCTCGAGAGCAAATTTCAATTCGTTTCTCGAGAACTTATTTTTTATCATTCAAAACTTGCCTATTTTATATGATATTATACTCCATGTTTGTTATGCAATTATGCTATGTCCTCTATTTACTTATGTATATTTTTGTTTGTTTTTTCAAGTTTTGTTTATTTGATAAAGATGACATATGTTTGAGAATTTGGGAAATGAAATCGTTTTGACTCATATGTTCATTTTTTGGATCTTTGTCTTCATTCTGGCCGTAGGCGTTATTTTATTTTATATATTATAAAACATGATATCCATCCAATCATATTTTATATGTCAGAAGTTATTTACATATGTCACTTTATTTGATATATTATTTTTGATATTGTTGACTGATACATTTTAAGATTATTTCATCATTCTTGTTTATCATGTCATGTTGATTACCACTTGTGCCATATATATTTCTACTGTCTCATACCATTTTGATTTCCACCTCATGCACTTTTATCATATGAAAAGTATTGTCATTTTTATGGTTTGTATTATTTGTTTTTTGGCACCTTTTGTATTCACGATACGATTAAAACAACTTTATACATTATAATGGTTATATCCTAATAGAGTGGTAATTAATAACAGAACAAGGAACAATAATTATTTTAGGGATTGTACCCTTTTAATATTTATGTTATGGTCTTAATCTATTATGTTATAATGTTATTTTCATAACTAATAGAATATATTAATTATTGATTTCTGCAATTGATTAGGCTAATTGTAGTTTTTGCGATCTAACTGTATAAGTCATTTATATGATAGTTTGTGGTTATTTTGGTTATATATTATTACATATGACTCAATTTATTTATATTTATCAATGTAAAATACGAAGTTTTGAGTTTATGACTATTAGTTCATATCATTTGTTATTTTACTATCTATTACTTTAAATGGCACCGCTTTAACACTTCATATAATATGATATTTTGTAGTAATTCCTGATTATATTATTTGGTTCATATCTCGATAATTTATCTTTATAAAATACTTCAATATTTTAAAGTCTTAATTTGTAGCGTCTATTGCTATTTCGAACTAGAATTATGCTTTGTGGGCATCTTCGTGGGCATTTGAGGTTCCACTAATGAAACCATCAAAGACGATAATGAAACGTCTTATCAAGACAAAGTCATAGCTTTGATCTTTATTCCCCATCACCTCGGAGAATGGTTGAAACCGAGTAACCCACCACAAGTGGTGATGTTTCTTAAAGTGTGATATGATTGAAGGTATTGAGACACACATATTCCAATATTGATGGTCCAATGAGACACAAAATCATTCATAGAAGTGAATGAATTATAATATATATTCACAAAAGGCACAAGTCATCAAAGGTTATTTAGCTAATATGTCTTGAATTCTGATCGCTCAAGAGATACAAAATCATCCCTAAAAGTGGATGATTAATATATTATGTTCATAGCTATGATATATATTCCCACGAGTATTCTATTGTGGAGGAAAGAGACCTATTGTTTTGGTCATGAGAATGAAATTTGAGAAATATATATTTTTCCCAAATGAAAGGGAGTTGTCAGTTGATGTTGGAAAAATTCTAATCACGTGAAAGGTGGTCCAACTATCAAGTTTATTTTGATGATCATACTATTTTAGCCCTCAAAATGATTGTGCACAGACACATATGTTACTATATTTCTTAAAGCATATGTAACAAGATATAATTATTGTTCCTATAAGGAACCCTTTTATTCTGATCGGCATAACAATGGTGATTGTAAATTTTGTCAACGAACGATCGATCCCTTAATTGGTGACATAGATGATTGGGTACATACATGATGTAATTTTATTATTTACAAAATGCATCATGCTCATGACAACATGAGTATGTTATGATGAGAATCACCATAATTTATTTGTATTATATATCCCATCAATAATGTACCAAGATATATGAATTAGCATAAAATTTATCTCTAGCTCTAGAAGAGCTATTGTATTATATTGTTCATGAAGGAACAAGATCTTTATACCATTTTATTGTTGCTCATAATGGATGAGGCACAATAATGTGGTCTATGACCATAAAGTTATTGGGTCATTAATGTTGTCCTCCAATTTGTACTACATATATGTTATGATGATATATATCAATGTAAACTAAGAGTTTACTAGTCCCGACACACATTATTTGGCATAATCGATGAGACCATCCCGGTTCAATCATAATGCGAATCGATAAGTACCTCTATGGTCAATGTTGTGCACAGAGTTCTCAACTTGGGTATTCTAAAGAAATGATTCCTAAGGTTATATGGATTTAAGTAGTCCTTGTGACTCCCATACTTCCTGGGAACACAAACAATTTTGTGTTCTGTCAACAAGCTTTCGTTTCTAGGAGAGCATCACCGCCTCTCCATTATCCATTATTGAGTGAAATCTCCAACGGATCATAACTAATTTTTGGGTTGCTTGTTCTCAAATAGAGTTAATTGTTGGATAATCATCAACTAAAGTACGATAATTTCTTTTACACACAACAAACAGAAGGGTGATATTTATGGATCCATACACCCAACATGTGAACCTATTATTTTAATTGATGTATCAACTAGAAGGTCACATGTATATATGAAAGCAAACTAGAATTTGCGAGATTACTAGCTCTACCATTTTGGTTATGAACATATTTTCTTGATTATCCAATAATGAAAATGTGTCAGTGAAAACCAATATATTATTGTGAACATGTCATTTACATGCACAACGCAAATTCGCATTACGCCAAGAAATTATAAGTTGAATTTTGGAAACTCATCTTTAACATATTTTATGATTTTGAGATTGTTTTCGTACAAAAAAAATTCTCACTTTTATTTTATATTTACAATGTATTTATTTTGTTTGTCAGACTTTAAATGTCTTCGTCATTTTTTGTTTCATAGATGACAAATATTTTATTGAGACTCTTGAAGAGTTTCTGAAAGCAATCAAGTATTTGATTAGCTAGAGAGTTTGAGATGTGGAAAGATAAATCTTACCACTAACTTGCAAATTGTGCATCTCTCAAATATGACTCGTGTATATCATCAATGATATACTAATAATACCCATCAAACATTTATATGGATATATTATGGCTATAAGAGTCTTGATGGTGGTAAGATCACTATATGTGCTTATATGTCGATTTTAATCGATCTTTATAATGAAATGAGAACTACTACGTGGTTTTGGAATATAATACATGTTGGCGGTGAACAATAAATTGATTGTATATAATGCCACTATATGTGGTTTGTGAAATAGGCTTATAATACCATATCGCCATTCACAGATGTGATCCTATAGATGATATATGAAATATATTATGCAAATATCCTCGAGTGAACAATCAAGTGAACAATCGTTCAAGATTTGTTCACCATGTCACTCCTGACAACAATGGACATTGATGTCGTCATGAGGGGGAGTATATATATGCACTACACTGATTTCGTCATGAGGGGGAGTATATACACACTGCACTCTTTTCCCATTAATCATGGTTTTTCCCACTGGGTTTTCCTGATAAGGTTTTTAACGAGGCAGACTTAAACAGCGTCATATGATGGTTATGTACTCTTTTCTTTAACTCGGGTTTTTATCCCATAGGGTTTTTCCGAGTATGGGTTAATGATCCACATTCTCATCTAATAGTCATCCAAGGGGGAGTGTTATGTAAATATTGATTATATATGGATGACCATTAAGCACATTAGATGCATACAATAGATGCACATATGGGTGTTACTTGTAACCCCTCAACCCATAGTTAACTTTCTCCTTGATTACACATTATCCCACATTCATGTATCTTGAATGTAGGAATTGTAGGGGTTATGCAAAGTGTTCCTATAAATAGAGCATCCCACTGTACTTAGAAAGATATCAATAAGAAGCTATTCTCTTCTCCTTCTACTCTTGTACTCTAATTTTTATGTTGTTCATATTTCCATCTTCATAGCTCTTCGTTAGATTCACAACAAACACGTCTTTTTTTTGTGACCATGATTTAAAGTGGGGTAAAATAAGGTGTTTAAATTTGTTGGTTGTCAAGTTAATATGGATTGTCTAATGACAGAATGACAAGTGTACTTCAATATCCATACCCTACCTGTACCCGCACATAATCGTTTTCGAGTTTGCCCATACCCTAAAAATACTCAATCAACTCGGGTTTTATCCTATTTAACTAGATTGGGTTCGGCCAGATACCCATATTCCCAGTTATGATTGCCATCTAATAAATCAAATTAAATATTAACTAAACCTTTATAAATTATTTATTAAAGGTCTTTCTTTACATTATAAATAAAATTAATTTTGATGTAATGCGTGTGGGTTAAAATTCCTAAACAGGGACGTGGTGGTTGAAGGCAACATTTGGGAGTCAGGAGACGCCGGCAGGGCCCTCGGGAAGAGTTATCTTTTCTGTTTAACGACCCGCCCGCCTTGGAAACGACTCAGTCGGAGTTAGGGTACAGCGGCCTGAAAATCTGGGAGACCGAGTGCCATCTGCGCCCTTTCGTACTCATAACCGTATCAGGTGTCCAAGGTTAACAACATCTCATCGATGGAACAATGTAGTATTACTAAGTATACCAAAAAATCCTCATTGAGCCAATGATCTGCTATTAGGTCCACTACTCAAAGACTTGGAAAAGAAACAACCTTCTTGCTCCGATGTTAACTCACAGATGATTTGATGATCTTTCTATTATTTTTCAACCAAGAGTATCAAGAATCCCCACCTCCAACGGGTGCAACTGGCAACTTCAAATTCCCCGTGGGAACGGTATAGGGAGCCCTAACTATATCGGTATGTAAGTCCAAGCTAGCCTGTGGAATGTGAAGTGTACGTCTGTGTACCAAAATACGGAGAATATACCAAACATTGTGCAGTGTGATCATCATGGTGGACTTATTTTAAAAGTAGAGTCATAACTTACAACTCAGAATTACCAGAATCCTAAATTTAGAATTCTCTCTATCGAATGGCGATCGATTTCAGGAGGTGGAGAAGGTAGCATTGATCGATCCCATATCAGTAGGAGAGGTATAGAGATTGTTGAGGAAGTTTGAGAAGGTTATCAATCTTCTTCCTCCTTTCTCAATCCTTTGATTGGAAACCTACGTAGGAAAATCCTAACAGATTAGGATTTGGGGTTTTGGGATTTCAACCTACCAAGGAAAGCATTTTCAAGTCGGGGTGTAGGATTACTTTTTTGCTTAAAGCGTAGAACTGTAATTAGGTTGTTAGGAATCCAAAGATTGGATTTGACGTGATTGAGAGTTGGGCTCTCAGGACTGTCAGTAGGGTGTGATCTATTCTACGGGTGTTATAATATGATATGATTCAGAGTCGAGCGCTCAAGACTCTACAATAGCGTTTGATCTATATACATGTATTTATGATATGATGGAGAGTAGGGATCTCATGACTGTGCATCAGCTCATGTTTTACTTTATAGGGTCTATCTATGAATCAAGCATAATCTCATGATGTTTCACCTATGATTCACAGTTCATGATTAGGACATGATCATGTTTAGCTAGATTAGCTCCAGATATGCGTTAGTCGCCCACCGATGGATTGTGCAATCCCCTAGGATGTTACTACGAGTATGCTCACATAGTTCATGTTTGTTTCCCTATTGTATAGTGTGTGTAGTCACAGGTGCAGGAGCTGGAGATGGGATGAGCTTGTTGGAGTTTTGATATCATTTGATATCTGTTTCAGGTGTCTTAGAACTTTGGAGTTGCATCGCTTGGATTTATTTCGGGATCCGGGATCCTTGTCTGTCTGTATTTAAAGGTTTACAGTTCATTATTTAAAGCTTGTTTCTATGCTTTTATTAGTAGCCGTGTTTGTACTTGGCTTAGGTCGGAACCCAAGTAGGTTCTTTGGGTTGAACTAGTGCTCCGACCAGGTCTTCTAGGGTGGCGTTCTACACCACGTTTTTAGAATTTCTTTCGGATTCGATGGGGGTTGGCGGTCTCGCAAAACATTCAATTTAGCGCTTTTGATTTGAATACATGGCCTGAACTAAGGAACTTATAACCTTGCACAGTCTCTCAGATCTCCAGTACATCGGTGCAGCCGATTGTCATTATCCAACGTTTTATATGAATTCCAAGTGCTCACCACACACGGTCTCATACCAGGTTGCTTGCGCCATATATTTTCAAACCGGAACTGATAAGTTGTAGGTGGAGTTTGACCCATGTCGGCTATTAACACTAATGCAGAATGATCGGACCTCGTTGCCACCATATTATGTCACTCCACTCTAGTAAATAGCATGTTAACAGCTTCCGTTCCCAACGTGCGATCTAAACTTTCTTCTACCAGCATAGGCTACCCACTAAATATTGTAAATAGCGTGTTAACAACCTTCGTTGCCATCACGGGGTATCACGCAAATTCAACCAGGTTTACTAGATGTCATCGGATGATTCATGACTTGACTATGTTGAGATTTTGATCGCCAATGGCGAAAGGATTAACTGATGACTCTCGATTTCTCTTGTTCATCATCCTCATTTAAGCAACATTTCATGCATATTTGTATATTTTTGGGTAGAAGTTTAGGATTTTCCGTTCATTTCTAACTTATATGTCGATTTAGTATCTCGAACCCGTTTGGGGTCCATTTAATGTTGTTTCATAGTATTTTTAATCAATTTCAGGCACACAGTGATATCGGGCATTGTTCGGAAGTATATGGTGTGCAAGGAGGAGCTAGATGCATCAGAGAATGGAAAAATCACAAACTTCAGGCATCATAAGAAAAGTGCGCCTAACCATACCAAAAGTGTGTGGCGCACTATTGGTTGGTTATAGCGCACTTTTGGTCCTTTTTCGAAGTTCTAGTCTCTGACATTTTACCGAAAGTGCGCCTTAGAAATTCCAAAAGTGTGCGGCGCACTTTTGGTTTATCTATATCGCACTTTTGGTATCCATCAATCCTAAGTAAGCGCCTCTATAAAATACCAATTGGATCCCATTCTCAGTCAGATTTTCCCGGAGGAAATTGAGAGCATTAGTAAGAGATTTGAGAGCGACGAGATGCAACTTGAAGGAAATCATAATCAGCAAAGGGTTAAGATGGTGAATCAAGTTCTTGCAAAGATAGGCGAAATTAGGTTTTTCATTGTTTCTTGTGTAAACCTAGATTCAATGATTTCTCATTCTGATTTTGATTTGTATTCCAAAATCATGAGCAACTAAACTTCCCTTACATAGAATAGATGAACCCCTAGGTTAATTCCTATGAACGAGTGTTTTGATACATTTGATGATTTATGCGAGTTGGATGGATTTCATTGCATATTTGATTTCGTTTTCGATTTGTTCTTACCTGATCAACTTGAATGAATCTCCACTAGATATTTCTTAGACTCGTGAGAGCTTGCATATCTAGAATGCCAAAATCAAATAACTAGGTTAGATGTTTACCCTCATCCAAGAGTAAATGAACTAGTCTATCCTGTGAGAAATTCTAAGTCGGTAAATCGCCTAGCGAGTTTTACATATTTGTCGCGATAGAGCGGACTAGAATACTAGATAGGCAGCAAATTAGTAGTCCTAAAAGGGCGTGATTTGACTAGAGAAGAATTGTGACAATGTATTGCATCTATCATATTTCGTGTAAATGGTGGAGTTTGTTTTTCATTTGTCAATTAAAATTTCCTAGGAGGATTCGACATTAACTAGGTTCATTTTGATTGTCTAAACTCTTATCGTGTAGTCTTTCAAACCATTTACATTAACGAAAATTTCATTTTCACTTTGATTGATGGATTGATCCTCGTTACAACTTAATCATATTGATTGATACCTCAATTGATATTAATTACAACTTTGAGTAAGATACTCAAAGATACCCTTGGGAGATTCGAATCTAGTGAACTTATTAGCCGGATTATTTTGATAACGCCTAAAAACGTTCATCAAATTGGCACCATTGTCGGGACTTCTTTATAGTATCTAAAAGTAGTTTGATTCGTATTAATCTTCAATCCCACTTTAAATTTTTGTTTCCACGTTTAATTTTCAAGGGTGTTATTGTTTTCCTTTCGCATATGTGCGTACATTGCATGTTATTGGTAGTGACATGGTCCAAATCAGGTCAAAATTCTCATCACGACTCGCGCTCAGCAACGGAAGAAGGAGAGATTGCTTAATCTCTCAAGGCTCTATTTTGAAGTGACAAAGAATCATGACTCAAAGACTCTTCAGACTCAGAACAAAGTTACACTTCCAGGCTTACTGAACACAGTAGCAAGAATTCTTACCGATTACACCAAACCTACTGTTGCAAACTCAACATTGAGTGTGGTTCCTCCTGAACAAGATGATTCTCACTATGAGATCAAGGGGATCTCATCTCCTTAATTCAGTACAACTTAAAATTCAAAGGGAGGACCGATTAAAATGCATGTGCTCATCTAGTGGACTTCTATGCTTACTGTGAAACTGCGAGGTTTGTCTGATGAAGCAATGAAGCTTAAATTTTTGAAATGGTCTGTCTGAGGAGCAGTAAGAAGATGGTTAATGGTCAACCTGGTGGCACATTTAGAGATTGGGATACTCTGTCTCAAGCTTTTGTAGAAGAGTACTATCGCCAGCAAAGACTGCAACTATTATATAATCAATCTCTTGGCATGTATCCCGGTCGACTATAGGAGTCAAAGTTTCTAGGTTTTGATGAATGCAAGATTTTATAGTCTCCCTTGTTTAGGTTGATGTATATGTAGAATCTCGAAAATATGAGAACTTTTTTTTTTTTTTGAAAATCTCGAAAAAGGAAGGAGACAAGCGAAATAACCTAGTTTGGGGATAAGAAAAATGGAAAAGTTGAAAAGAAGTCCCCAAGGTGTCGATTTAGATAAAATAACGAGCACAAAAGCTCGAATTAGTAGTTGTGCATAAGGGATAGAGGAGCTAGTTTGAGCTATTGGCAGTTTTAGATCCTTGCATAACATTGTTTTCTATTAATAACTTAGCTCCATATTAGAGAAGGCCGAGTCGTTCGCCTCTATGTACACTCACCACCGAAAGTCATTTCACCTTCTCTCCTCTTTTTTCCACTTTATAAAGCGAAATAAAATACATCTGGATTAGTGTTTGAAGTGCCTTGATGTGATAAGTAGGAGAAGGTTGATATGAAAGTGTTGGAAGCACACTTCAGAGTTGATGATAAGCGCATAAACACTGTCCATAAAACACTGTGAGTGAGTTCATTATTTGCATCGACTTTAAGCCGAATTTTCCTTGAGAGTAAGTCTAGATGGTTGGTGTAACGTGTATGATGATGTGTGGAAAGTTGGAGAACTTCTTATGAGGCCTTTACTTCCTATTTCGGTTTGTTTAAAGGTTCATTAGTTTATTAAGCAATGGATTTTCTTTGCTTTGTTAATAGTTGATTTGATTGTAGATGTGTTCCATAGCTTTTATAAGCTTTTTGCTTGAGGACAAGCAAAGCTTAAGTATGGGGGTATTTGATGACACTTGATTTTTCGTGTTCATCATCCTCGTTTAAGCAACATTTCATGCATATTCGTATAGTTTTGGGTAGAATTTTAGGATGTTTCGTGCATTTCTAACTTATATCTTGATTTATTGTGTCCAACCCGCTCGAAATCCGGCTCATTAGAGGAATTGTACACAATGGAGACGATTTATGATTCGATACTCCTCTAGAAACTTGAAGGAATCCAAGACAAGGTCTTGCAATGGAGTACCACTACCAACTCACAAGGGATAAAGTCAATTAGTAGTGAACACAACATGTTCACAAAAATGCCTAGGTGCATATAAACCCTTAAAGACACCACAATCACCTAGAAAGGGGTGCTAGTCACCAATTGACACCCCAAACATCCCAATCACTCAAGTTTGTCACTACTTAAATGAATCATGGAATGCACTCTACGTGTTTGATGAATTGTTCCTAAAGAAATCATAGCACTAAAGGTTGAATTGGGGTGTGGCTTGGTCCACACACACCTTGGTTCAATCTTGGATTACAATCGAACTCAATTCAATCACATTAAGCAAAAGAAATATTTCATTTGACCTAGATCAAGTCATGGCACAAGATAATTTGAAAAGCTCCATAACCACAATCATAACTAGCATCCAAACATGTCCAACCCCTCATCATAAGGGGATCATCCTAGCATCTACAAACATCCTAATCGAACAACATGAAAAGCCTAGCCAATCATCCTGAAGCTATCACTAAGAGAAAGGAATACAATCACTATCACCTACAAGTATGAAGAAGGTGATGAGAGTAGAATCCTTGCTCCAAGCTTAAGTAATCCAATGCCTTCAATCCTTAATCTTCAAGTGCTCCAAGCCCTCTTCTAGGGCTCCCAATTGAGAGACTAGAGAGGAGATGAGAGAAATTCGGGTCTAATGTATTGTTATGACATATTATGTTCCCTCTCTCCTCCAAAATGGTTTTTATAGTGCTACCTTGAGGATCGAACTCGGTTTGGTCACTTCCAAATTGGTCCCAATTTCTTCATTTTCCTGTATCTCGCTCGCTCGACCGTTTTTTGACCTCTAATTGATCTTGTTGGCTTCATATTGATGCCCTTTATCCATCCGATACCTGAAATCTCAACAACTCGTGAGAAAACAAGTCAAACGGACTAAAACGGTCCGTTCGAGAGAATACAACACAAAACCCTTGTTTTATCATCCAATCAAATCACAGAGGTCAAGAATCTGTCAAATCGAGTCGGATAATAGTCAAGTCGGGGCTGAATGTCATACAATAAAATGTGCTATCAAAAGACATTCAGAAATTGAAAATTACAAAAGCTCGAGATAATCAAAATTACAAATCGCAATGACTTTCTAATTACCTTGTATGGTACTCGATCCATTGGAGAAGAAATTGCAGGAAGATTGATGAAGGTGGATCGCATCAGGGATCTCGTTGGAGAAATTCCTGAAGATGTTATTGCCGTTGAGGTTGATTTCAACCAGAAGTGGTGGAGGCCATGGCAGCAAAAGGTAGGTCTTAGTTCCTTATGAACAAGTGAGTCATAAGAGGATGGTAACCATGGTGTAGGCTTAAGCTGGAGGTGAAAGCAGAGATAGTTAGGGGTTTATTTTAATTTTAGTTGATAGTTTTTCATAGAATTTCTAGTAAGCGCCAACGTGAGAGAATAAGCTGACTATGTATGCACGAGCAGCACACTTGTGGTCATGGCCCCCTCTGCCAAAAGGCCAGCTCCGCCATTGAGATGCATCCTATTGACATATTCTTCGTTGCCGCCAACAATCAATAAGTTTTCTCATCGAAACTTAATTAGTCTATTCCATGTGTTTTACCAAAAACAAAAACTCTTAGATAGTGAAACATGCAGAACAGAAATGTATTCGATTAACTCGTAATGCTGAAAGAATATATGGCAAGAATGTACATATAGTAGGTATGTATTGTGTTATGATCATAGTGATACTAGCTACTACGACCATGATGAGGGTTTAGACTCTTCAACATATTAATTATTGAAGAGTGTTACCTGCCCTTCAACGTATATATATATATATATATATATATTCCCTTGAAAAGTGAGGCCCTAATAGAAATTAACAATGATTTTTAAATCTGAATACAAAAAAATTCCCTGAAACCCTTCTTGTCCTAACGCACCCTACCAATAATACAGAGAATATTAACAATTAAGAAATTATGAAGAAAAATACAGTGGTCCATCTGAGTCCATGGGTGACTGACCATTTCAACACAAGGTGTGTAAGATAAGGGGAGAGAGAGAGACAGAGATAGGGAGAGAGAAAAATATTCTATGCAATCGTTTTTAATAAGTTATATACTAGCTAGTAGGGGGGGTTTGCTTTGTCGTTCTGTTTGGTGGTATATGTCTTGGCCTTAACCTCATAACCTTACCCGAAAGCCAACCCAAATTGCCCTTTTCCCCATTTTTTTCTTCTTTTTTTTTAAAAAAATAATTTTAATTTTCTTCGAGTTTCTTCTGCAAGTCTATAGCTCTTTCTCTCTCTCTCTCCCTCTCTCTTTGTACCTTCAAATTAAAGAAGAAAATATCCAATTTAGAGACAGACAACTCCGCCCTCTTCATAATTGATAAGGTCTTGGTGTTTGTGGAGTAGTTCTCCCTTTTCTTTCTATTTGTAAGCAAAAGATCGAATTTTCCAGCTACTGTTGTAGAAAGAGAAGGAGAGAAGGGTGTTAATTTGTTTTTTGTTGGGATTATGTCTTTGGTTGGGAGGTGAAACCTTAGAAGTTAGTAGCTAGCTTTTAGGTTTTGCTTTCTCTGCTGCAGTGGGTGTGGTTTTTCGTTTTATCCCAGTTTTGGTGCTTGTGTTTCAGCTCTCTCTCTCTCTGTTGGTATTCTTGTCATCCTGGGTTTTTGCTTGATTTAGTACAGCAAACTAAAGCCACCTCCAAACAAAGAAAACACAAACCAAACCTTTCTCTCTCTCTCAGCAATACTTCTCTCATCTGGGTAGAAAAACAAAAAAAACAAACACAAACAAAGATGATGCAGCCTGAAGATTTGTTCTCCCACGTTCCTCATCCATCATCCAGACTAGCACCACCACCGCCTTCAGCAACTTCCTCTCTTCACCATCAACAACTACCAGAACCTTCTCTTTCCAACCCTAACCCTAACCCTACTTCCACCTCCAATAATAAGCGCAAGCGCAATCTTCCCGGCAACCCAGGCAACTTTATATATCCTCCATCTTTACTTTATTAATCTTCGTCAACATCAACATATATACTTACGAATGATGAACTTCTTCTTCTTCTACTTTCTTTGTTCTTTTTAATATTGGAATATAGCAGATCCAGATGCGGAAGTGATAGCCTTGTCGCCGAAATCACTGATGGCGACCAACCGATTCATATGCGAGATATGCAACAAGGGGTTCCAAAGGGACCAGAACCTGCAGCTACACAGGAGAGGTCACAACCTTCCGTGGAAACTGAAGCAGAGGTCGAAGACGGAAGTTGTAAAGAGAAAAGTATACATCTGCCCTGAAAAGACATGCGTCCACCATGACCCGGCTAGGGCACTCGGAGACTTGACAGGAATCAAGAAGCACTTCAGCAGAAAGCACGGCGAGAAGAAATGGAAGTGCGACAAGTGCTCTAAGAAGTACGCTGTTCAGTCCGATTGGAAGGCCCACAGCAAGATTTGCGGCACCCGCGAGTACCGATGTGACTGCGGCACCCTCTTCTCCAGGTTTCCTAACTACTTCATTAAGCTACTTACTACCTCTTCTTAGCTTCTATTCATTCATTCTTTAGTAAATTTGTCCAACATTCTTCTTTTTCTGTTTTAATTTCTTCACTTAATTACATGGGCTGTATATATATAGCTCTTCTTTTTCCTTTTTTTTTTCAAATTACTACACCCAAATATTGACTCTATATATCCTAAAAAGTTTTCAATCATCAAAATCATTTTTTTCATGATATATATGCTCTATGCTAGCTAATTGGTATGGAGACGATCAATTTTTGTCTTTTAAAATTCATAAAAGGTATACAATTAAATTTTTTTACATATACTATACGAAAAACTTTTTCGATGAAGACCACATTTAATGATGCTACCATCAAATAAACTCTAAAGTTGCCGGCTGTCAGCCTGGATAAGACACCATGATTTCCTTAGGCCCTTAATTAAGTCTCTTCTATTCTTCAAATCTATTTTCTTTTCTTTAAATTTAACATTCAAAAAAAAAATTAGTTAAAAATCAGGCAATTAACTGCTCCGTAGTTCAAATTAACTATGGTTGATTTCCAAATCTAAAGGTCAACGTTACTTGTGTGTTTTATTCCTTATTTTTTGCCTATTTTCTGTGAAGTTACGTAGGCTGAATATGTGTATTTTGTGGTGTTGATTAACAAACAGGAAGGATAGCTTCATAACACATAGAGCCTTCTGCGACGCCTTAGCGGAAGAAAGTGCAAGATTCACATCGGTATCAGCTGCTAACTTCCGCAACGATTTGATGAACCCGTCATTACTACAGCACCAATCCGGCGCTGGATTATCTCAATTCAGCACCATGTTTAGGCCAGAACTCTCTGCCGGATTAGAAAGCAACGTGGAAGGCGGCAATAATATTATGCAAAACCCAAGGAATAATAAGGTTGGTAATAACAACAATATCAATAATAATATGCCGATGTGGTTGGACCCCATGGCGACGTCGGCTGGTGGCAGCGGAGGTGGTAGTAGTAATAACAACAACGGGCAAAACCCATTCGGGTTTCCGCAGGAGCTGGTTCAACCAAACATGTTTGGTTCGATTAATCAGTGGGCGCCGCTCAGCAACAACAACAACAACAACAAGTACCAAGAAGGAGCAGCGTATGGTAGTACAGGTGGAAGCTTATCGGGGATGGGACTGACACGGGGGACGATAATGAAAGAGGAAGAAGAAAACAACAACAACAAAAGAGACATGTTGTTGTCATCATCCTCAGAAACAGCTCTTTACTCTCACCACCACCACCACCAAGCGGCGGCAACGGCTCACATGTCCGCCACCGCGTTGCTTCAGAAAGCAGCTCAGATGGGGTCCACCAGGAGCAGCAACGCCAACGCCGGTACTGGTGGGGCTGGACTTATGATGACCCCTTCTCTATCGGCTATGATGCCTGGTTTCGGAAACAACAATAACAATAAGAGTAGTAGTAGCGGGGAGTCACTCAAGTTTCTGAGCGGAGGGAATCAGCTGAATGAGTTGATGAGTTCTGTTTCATCGTCGACGACGGAGAGGGTGATAATGAGCGAGTTCGGAGGAGGAGAAGCAGCAGCCGGTGGTTTTACAAGAGACTTTCTTGGAGTGGGAGCTGGCGAGAATAATGAAGGTGGGAGGATGCCATTAATGCTCCAGCAGGAGCTCGCGAGGTTCGCTGCTATGGGATCATCCTCGTCTAATAATAATTCAGCTGCTGCTGCTATGGAGCTTCAGCCTAATTTCAGGTCTTCATCATCAGCTGGCCTTAACTGAGCCGCTCTTCCTAGCTATCTAACAGGTAAACAAACCATCCTTCTTTCTTTTGTTCTAATATTTGGTACTATTGAAACAACTACTTTAGTTCTCAAGCTAATATTATAATATATAGATTCATATTTCTATTTCCCTTCCGTATTTGAACAAAAAAAGATTAATTATCTTTGACAAGAAATATAATTAATCCAATCCTTACTTCGTGCAGAGTATTTATATTTCGCGTTATCCATTTCACTTGGCGAAATTTTTTCTTAATAATACAATACTAACACTATAAATTAGTAACATTTAAATAAATTAATAATTTCAAACAAATATAATACATTATATAACTTTCACAGATCCTTATAAAATTCTTGTTTAATATTTAATTACAAAAAAACTCGTATGAGGACGAGATGGCGTCTCCTGCTGAATTTTTCAGAGGATGAAGTCTGTTGAATTTTTCAGTAGAAAGGCAATTTCATCATTTCAATACTATCTCTTCATCAATTCTTTATTTTAATTCCTAACTTTCTTATTTAATTAATAACTTTTACATACAAACTTATAGATAAGTAATATGAACTTAGATGTAATTATTAGTGATGTTAAGAAAATAAAACTTATAATTTGAAATGATGAAATTATACTCGAAATAAAATGAAAGAATAATATTTTATAAAGTCTTCAAAATAAAATCAATATCCATCAGGTTAGATTTGCATTTGAAATACGGTTAAATATATAAAAAGAATAAACAAGCTGGACTAATTATGTTAGTTTTACAACAAAAAGTAAAAATAATATTTTAAATACCTAAACTGCCCCTGTTTGATATGGGCCTTTAGATTCAAATGGGGGAAAAGCTGATGATCTGACGGGCTAATGAATTCAGCAAGGTTAAATTCAGCACCATACGTGGTCTCTATGAGGACATTTGGTATCTATCGAGTCTCAGCAGTATTCTGTTATTATTCTATATTCATAAAAAATAATATTAAATGTCCATTTTAATTTTGTAGTAAAAATTGACGGTGCAAAATAAAAACTTATGTTGCTGATAAAATGGACTATAGGAAGTAAAACATACTAAGTTAGTAACTTATTTTTATTAAGGGTATATTATATAGTTTTTTCATGTTGAAATATGGATTGTACAAAGTAAAAAACGGACTGAAAATAACAATAATATATATAATCGGTGAACACTTCGGTACCCGTAATACGGGTACCATATATACTTACAATTAAAATAAAATAAATTCTAAACTCCTCAATAAACTCTAAACAGTAATGAAAGATGTTAAACTCCTAAACCCAAAGTCCCAATCTTCAACTACCGCATCATAATATCAATTACTCAAATTATAAATCCTATCACAAACTTTAACTTTTGACAATAAATAAAAATTAAATTAATAAATTTTAAAACTAAAAAATAAAGCTTTAAACCCTAACAATATATTATAAACCCTAAACATAAATCTACAAGCTGAAATTTTTAATTTTTAACACAAACTAGGAGTAAAATGTGCTATATAGGGTACCAGTACCCGTTTGGTACCCAAGTAACCAATATATAATGTTGGAAATATAAGATATCATATAAAACAGAGCACATTGTATGAGAGAACAAATTATTAGTAAGCTGTTATATTCCTTAATCAGTTTTTATCTGGTTTTCTCCTGTTTTTTGTCGATTCTAACATGAAAGTATTAGAAAGAGGTATATAACAACTTAATTAATTATCTTGCATGCAGTAATTATATTTCAAAAGGTTGAGTTTTGTGTGACCTCAATTCTATATATGCATTGATAACGATCTACTTCCACTTAATATGAAATTAGTATTGACGTGAATAATACAGATAGCTGATATGGTGCGAGAAGATGAGAAGGAATTAAGGGCTGGGACAAAGCAAGGAGTTGGAATGAAAGAGAAGGATGATCACGATCGATGATAAAGGATGAAGGGATATGGAATCAAATGAAGGGGAAGAATATGAGTAGTGAGTGATTGAAAGAATGGACCGAGAAGAAGAAGAAGAACAGCAACATGTGAATGTGGAGGTGGGGGCAACTGAACTGAGAGGGGCTGTTTGTTCTGAGGAAAAGACAGAAGAGAAAGAGACAGAGGAGATGGCAATTTCAAGGCTCACCTAGCTCTCTCTCTCTTATCTCTCTTTCACAGCGGGCCATCCGTGCAATATGCAACCAAACAAACCAAGTTACTCACCTTTTCTCTTTGATTTCCTTTTCATTTTTTTTTTATATTCTTACGTTACGTTTCTCAAAACCCTTTTTTGTTTTTGTTTTTTTTTTGGGATCAATCTCGAAAACTTTTTACGCTAGACAGTAAGCAAAAAGTAAAAAAGAAATTACAAAGTTGCAACTGTGTATGTGTGAGTGAGCAGCGGCTAGCTAGCAGGCTTTGAAAGTCTGGCCCACTAAAAACGTCACATGCAGAGAGCTAGGGAAGAAACAGAAAGCAGAAAGCAGAGTCAGATGCCCTGTGTGTGTGTGTCGTCTCTGTATATGATTATGCAATGTGTTGTTGTGTACAAAATGGTATCGAGTAGTTATTGGCTGGTGGGCTAGCTGCTGCTGCGCAACTCTGGCGGGCGGCTGTTACCTTTTTATTTTCCAACTATCTCTCCCCAGTCCCCACACAGAGAAAGATAGACTTTCTCGACTATTTTGATTAAGGACTTAGTAGCTCTGCCTAACTTGGTCTCAGTATGTGTCCACTTCCAACTCCATTTCTTTTCCGTCTATTTGGCGGGATGAGTTTCAAGTTTTAATCTTAATTCTTTAAACTCATGACCACAATTTAATATTACTAGACATTAAGCACTAAACTTAGGGGGGTTAGTGTAGCTTCCGCTGATCTGCTACCTACGATGCGGACATAAATAATAGCAATCAAATTTTATTTACTTGATCTAACGATTCTAATCAAAACAGGTTTAAATGAGATACATTGTACCAAATCTTTTTTATTTTTGGAAGAGTTACTTAGAGATTCATTAGTGGAGCCAAAAATGATATCGTCGACATAAATCTGAACTAATAAGAGGTGACCATTTATAATTTTAGAAAAAAGTAGTGTCAACAGAACTTTTGGAAAACCTTTAGAGGGAAGGTAAGAGCTAAGTTTGCACAACCCCTCGCATTCACTCATCGACGGTGCCCTTTTGGAGCTAATCAGCTCCTTAAATGGCAAAGCCACCTTGTTACTCCTCCACACCCATGCCAAGCTCTTGGAGGTTGTTTTAATCTATATAGAACTTTTCTGAGTTTAAACACATAATTAGGAAAATGATGATCTTTAAAATCAGGAGGTTGGGAGACAAAAAAAACTTCAACAAATCACCATTCAGAAACTCACTTTTGACATCTTTGAAACAATTTAAACTTGTTTAAGCTAGCAAAAGCACACAAGAGAAGAATAGCTTCAATTCTGGCCCACATGGACAAAAGTTTCAAAGAAATCTATCCCTTCTTCTTGGTCATATCCCAAACTAACTAGTCTAGCTTTGTTGCTAACAACATTGCCATTTTCATCTGATTTATTCCTGAAAATTCATTTTGTAAAAAGAATGATGCGATCTATGGGACAAGGGACAAGATCTCAGACGTGAATTATGGAAAACTGTACCATTTACTCTTCATCGAACTGTTCCAATTGGGGTCAAGTAAAGCTTCTTTAAACAGGCCTGTAATTGGCACCCAATCTTAAGTATGAACACTTGACTTGTAACAGGCCTGTAATTGGCACCCAATCTTCATTTCTGCGTTGGCACCCAAATTGGTGTCTTATTGCCAGGATTATTAACAGTTTGATTACCAAGAGTGGTTTTACTTTTCAGAGACAGTTGGGTTCTGAATTATAGACTACATAATCTCTAAGATCAGTGTAATGAGGTAAGTGCAAGCTTTGTCTATATTAAGGCCACTGTCTTAACTTAAGAGATAAAAATAAGATTTTGATAAAGAACATTACTGAGATTTAGTTTGACATTCATAGTGTTTCTAATGGCAATAGCTATATCAGAAGTTTCACATTCTTTTCCCTAGAAACCCTAGGAAAGTTTAATCTTAAGTTTGGAGCATCTCTTCTGAACCTTAAAGCATCTCTTCTGAACCTCAATAACTTCTTTTAGAGTCTCATTTATAATCATAAGTAAAGTTTCATCATATTCAGCATTGCTATGATCATAGGTACTTTGATCACTATTTGAAAAATCTAAGTCTATGTTATTAGTTACCTCTGTTTTGGTGAGTTGGATGGTCCTTTTCTTTTGAGATTTTTTCTCTACTCTATCATGCGCTTCTTTGTCCATTTTATTATCTTCGATATCAGCAAGTGTCATTGGTCGAATTTCTGATGTTTGTCTTCATCCTCATCTTCACTAGCACTCCACCTAGCGTGGTATGCTCTATATTTCCTCATCAACGGACATTCAGCTTTGATGTGTCGAATCCTACTACAACAAAAACAACCAGCAGACAAATACCAGAGGCAGAATTACTAGAAGAAGAACTATTATTAGACTCTTTCCTAACCTTAAACCTCAGTTTAGTGGCTGTTGGAGATTGTTTGATTTCATGATTACTTCCCTTATCAGTAAATTGATGTCTAAAATTTTCTTTTCTTAACTTGATAACCTGCTGGCGTATTTTAAAAGAAGGGAAAGATCATCATCATTGTATTCATCAATATCATCAGTATGACTTTCAATAGAGGTTTTAAATGCTATAGGTTTCTTTAAAGCAGTTTCTTCAATTAAGTCTTTGCTATTCAAAACTTCTTCATGAGTTAATAGTTTACCGATTAGCTCATCCATATTAATGGTATCTAATTTAGTAACTTATTCAATGGCTATTACTTTATGTTATCTATCATTTAGAAATCAACCAAAGTAACTTCCTGGCTACATTCTCAGTGTCATAAACCTTTCCTGGACCCGTATGATTATTAACAATGTTTTGAAGAGGATTACCTACCTCCTTAATTGTTTCTACCGGCATCATTTGGAACATTTCAAAATCATGTTTTAACATGTTAATTTTTAAGGTTTTCACAAGACTGGTTCCTTCATGAGTTATAATCAGTTCATCCCAAATTTCTTTGACAGATTTGCAGCTACAAATCCGATTGAACTCTTCATTACATAGGGCACAATACATTATATTAGTAGTTTAAGAGTTTAGTTGTACCGCTCTTACATCTTTGTCGGACCAGTTGCCAGGTGCAGATTTCACTTCTTTAGGTCCGTTGGTGTTGGTGATCCATAGTTGAGGATTAGTCGATTTTATGAAAAGCTCCATTTGGTTCTTCCATTCTTCAAAGTGCAATCCTTCGAATCTTGGAGGCTGATTGGTGGAGAATCCATCTGAAAGAAACATAACTTGTGAAAAAAAGTCAATGGAAAAGAATAGAGGTAGGAGGTTTAGATCGGAAAACACCTGAGATTTGTACTTGTTGAATCGAATTGATTTCGATCAGTACACGAGCTCAGGTACCACTTATTAGAATTGATCTCTCCCTCTTGAACTCTCAATCAAGCTTCTCTTGTCTGATTTGATAGAACCCTAAATGATAAGGGCGATTAGATCTAAGAGAAGATATAAACAAGCACTAATGAACCAGAGACTCAAATAGAGAATTTGTGTTGGGCCAATAAGAAATTAATCGGCCTAACCACGCACCAGCTGATTTCAATGAAAATGCATAGCCACGGTCTCCTTCTCCACTTTTAATAGAAGAGGAGGCTTGTCCTGTTTCAAAGAACTGGAACTCAGGAAGGCAGCTAAGAACAAATGCAACAAACACAAAGTAAGAGCACAGATACACGATTTAACGAGGTTCTGCCAAAGCTAAATAAATGTTATCGTCAATCCTCACTCCAAACTTTCCCTCTGAGGGTTTTGAACTTCTTTTTTATTAATACCACTTAGATAGTACAAATTACAAGATCAAAGACCCACCCCGTGATGCTCCCTAGACCACTCCTAGCTCCCAAGTATGTGATTTCATCTGTAAACTAGGTACTGCCTAAACAAGCTACCTTGTACGTAATAACTCCCTGCTAATTCGTACTTTGACGGTATTATCTCAATTAAGTTCAATTGAGTAATAAGGATGCGTATTTATAATCGTGATGTTGCAATGAGGGAAAGCTTGGTTTTCACCAAAACCCTACAAGCTGTCGAAAGATAAAGAGAAGTATAAATGGTAAGATAATTTCCCCTGTTCATAGTTCTCTTGTTTTGAGCATCATTCATTTATTAAGGTACCCAGTTTTAGTCAAATATATTAATTAACATTATTTTCATTCCCGACTTAATAACTAAGAAATAAGTTTACCACTCTCACAAAGAAATAAGTTTTTTTAAAGGAAGATTTAATTAAATAATTAAAATTTCCATAAATGTGTATTAAAAAGATGAAAAGATTACAACAAATGAAAAACTCATTAAAAATAAGCATAACTGATTTAGGAGAGTAGGAATGTGATTTAAGAATATAAAATGATGTTGATATTATAAAATCTCATCCTAAAAAGACTCCTTTTAAATCATTGGTTCAATCCATATAACATAATTAGGGGTTTTACTGGACTAAATTTAAACAATAACAACTAACACCCATTAAACAAGCTAAGGTTGGATTTCAAATCCTTACAATACAAGCTCGACAATGACTAGAGGAGATGCAACTCCAAGTTCTTTAATTACAATAACAGAAACCAAAACCCTGCCAGCTCTAGTATATATGCTGAACACACATATGTATGCAAAAAGACAAACATCTCTGACAGAGTCAGTGCTAAGCACTTAGTGACTAATATGTAGCCATAATAAAAAACATAAATGATGAAGGTAATTGAGTAAACATCAACAAAGTCACTCATAGTACTAATCCAAAATTCTAGTAATGTGACCATTACAATCTTGTCAAACAAGACATTATCTCTACCTAGTACCAACCAAACAAGTTAGACCATGAAACTACCTCAAACCGGTTTGAGAAGCTAGTTAGGCATACTCTACAGATCATCACATCACATCAGCACACCGAGGGGATTGCGCAATCCAGGAGTGGGTGACCGACACATAATACAACCACAACATCGAGTGTAGGATAGTAATGTCCTACCCTATGAAAGTATAGTAAATCACATGTTACAGTACACACTCGACAAGCATCCAGCTCTAAGCATCACATTGGAAATCAAGTCCTAAAACATCTCATAGATCATTGAGCATCATGCTTTAAATAATCAAAAAAGGACATCAACTCGAGAATCAATCTAAATATCCTCAACTACTCATCGTACCAGACAATAACACCACAATAGAACCACTATGCATTCCACTCAGCCAAAATAGTAATTAACTAGAACCCGCACCTAAACTGTTGCTTCCTAAATATAGGTAAAACTCCATGCATTCCAACAGCAGGCTTCCCTTTCAATTGAAAACCAGCAAAGCCTCAAAGGCCGACCCACATAGTCTGGCACCCAAAACAATTAACAACATTAGCAATGAAATTTGATAGCGCTTGTAGTACACACTACAAAATAACCTAATCACCAAAGTAATCAGAGTCAAATTTCCCTAGAGTCCCTTAATTGTAATCTACCCAAAATTGTGAAAAGTGCTAATCGGGTTAATCAAACTATATGGTGTAGGTTCCATCATTTTTAAAACTATCAATTATTCTAAATCTGCAAATGGCATGGAAAAATAAAACAAGTTTCAAGACTGCACAATTGAAGGTTTGACCAATGGGAGAAAACTTCTTAGACTTCGAATCCCCCTAATGATAGACAACTTCAACAATTTATGCAAAACAAGATAGAGACTATCACAAATCTTCTCTAATAAAATCACACCTTTTTGGGTCTGCGAATCTGCTACCTATTTACTATCCCAATCCATTCTTTTGAGACAAACAGTTGAAATCCGCTAGGCGAGAAAAAAAATGAGAGCGGCTCACACGACAGACTAGTTTATTCGCTCTCAAATGAGGGCTGATACTTAACCTAATTGTTTAATTTTGGTGTTCTAGATATGCAAGCTCTTTCGAAATCAAGACAAATCTAACAAGGTTCGATTCAAGTTGATCAGGTAAGAACAAAAACGAAATCAAATTTAAACATAAACCTAAATCCACCTAACTGGCAGAAATTGTCAAAGACAATCAATCATTCGTTCATAGGAAATCACCTATGGTTCATCTAATCTAAGCACGAAGAGTTTAGCTACTCATAATCTCTAAAAAAAAATAAAAATCGACAAAGAAAACTATTGATTCTAGGTTTACACAAAGAACTATGAAAAGCCGAATCTCACTGATCCCTTCGAAGACCTTGATTCGACGATCTTAATTCGTCGTTGCCAATACGAGATCCTTGAAGTCGATTTCTTCTTGCTGCTCCAAAATGTCTAAACTTCTTTCTCAATTTTGTCCAAAAATGGGTTCTTTTGAATGGAGGAGAAACAGTGTTTAAATAAAATATGAGATCCTTCTTTCAGCAAGAGTGCGCCTAAGGGTAGTCACAATTTTTGACAACTTAGGCGCAATTTTTAACTGAATTTCTAGGGGCTTTTGTGACGTGTTTGCACCTAAACTGTGTCAAAAGATTGCGCCTAAGTTTCAGCCTAATATTTAACAAGTGTAGGCGCAATATTTGAAAAACTCTCATATAGACAAGTTGTAAGAAATTGAACTAGCTTTCTAATGTTGCTGGGGTTGCATCAATCAAACTTCTAAGATAGGACATATTTCCGAAATACTAAATTGCGACATTTTTCGACCAAGTCGAGACCCTTGCACTTCCTAATCAGTTGTCCTGAGACGTCAAAATGCTTCTGATTGCTTTTCCTAGATCATCTATGTATGTCGTATCACTACGATTAATACCTCGATGTTGTCATGTACCTGAAATCTATAAAAGCACTCCAAAACGACATCAAATGGACCCCGATCAGGCTCGAGACATGAAAGCATTAAGATGACAGAAGAACAAACCTCTCACAAGATCTTCTTCATCCAATTCACCAATGAGTTGCTACTAGAATCCCCTATTCACATCATCCAACAGCTTGTCTAAGACCAAACCTTAAATGAGAGAATCACCTCAACTGAAGAGGAGGTGAAGTAGCGGTGTAACACCCCCATTTCAGGTCAATAGTTGATTTTGAGTTTCAATCTGGTGTATATGAATTCTGGAAATTAGTTGATGAATGGACATTCTCGGGTGTGACCATCAGTCTGCCACGGGCGTGGTTGTCAGAGAGACCATGACCGTTGTCAACATAAGTCACAATCATGACTAGCAGGACATCATGACTGTGACTATCAGTACCTCATGAGCGTGGTTGCCAGGCAGTCACAGACGTGGTGATAAGTCGGCCACATGCATGGCCTACCTATTATATAAGTAGAGTAGTGACCTGCAACTCATATTTCAGAAACCCCAAAAACTCATAATTTTCTCTAACAACGACTATCTGTGACTGTCAGTATGTCATGAACGTGGTTGTCAGGCAGTCACAGGTATGGTGATAAGTCGGCCATAGGCATGGCATACCCATTATATAAATAGAGTCACGACCTGCAACTCATATTTTAGAAACCCAAAAAACACACAATTTTCTCTAACGACGATGATCAATTTCAAGAAGATTAGAGGACCAAGTTAATCGATCCCTGATTGGTAGAGTGTGATCTACTGAAATTAGGAATGTCAGGAATCCAATGATCGGATCCTGAAGACTGTATAGTAGAGTGTGATCTACTGTAAAAGTATGCATGATTTGATTATAGAGCAGGGCTCTTGGCCTTATTATAGCTTGTCTCTCTGGTCGTACAGTAACATGTGTTCTACTATACAGGCGTTTATGTTATGATTACAGAAAAGGGCTCTGCGATAGTACATTAGCTTATGTTCTACTATACATGTGTTTATGATTCGAGCATAAGCTGAAGATGTTGAAATGTGATTCATAGTTCATGATTAAGATAAGATTTAGGTTTAGCTAGATTAGCTCCCGATATGATTTGGTCACCCATCCATGGATTGTGGAATCCCCAAGGTGTTTCTACGGCTACGGAATGACGTGTCGAGTATGCCTAGATATGCTGCTCAAATGATATCTACGGTTACGGGATGGTTTCAAGGTCTGATCCACCATGAGGCTGTCAACTATAGCCAGGGGTGAGTGATGATAGGATGATGCCTACAAGACCACTTGGTCACTTTATTAGAAGTCTAGCTCAGTTCTACGCGAGTCTAGTTTAGCCACTAAGTGCTTATCACCGACCCCATCTATGTTTTCTATGCATGATCAATTATCGAACCTCAAGAGTAAATACTACCTAAGAGAGCTAGAAAAGCAGCGACACCTCGACAGAGAGGCTCAAAGGGTCGTAGAGAGAGGTACCTTGGAGGACCCATTTATTCATTTTCATGTTTTTGGGTGTTTTCATGTTCCGGATTGATCGGATGTTTTCAGTTGTTTGATTGACTTATCTTTGGATGTGGAGTTCCCCTATTTTTGGGATGATCTCATTGTCGTTTAGTACTTGTTTTCAAGCCATAGGTGCTCTATTTTTTCTGCTCTCGTTTTGCTTATGTTATGAGATATATCAGGTTTTAGTTTATGTGTATGCTATATGTATTCATTTGATGAGTGAACCCGCTAGTAATGCATGTGTTGAACCGTGTGGTTCGACCGGGTCGTCTAGGGATGGGTTTCAAAAGCGGTCTATGCCTTCTACTATATCATCATGACCTTGTTGATGATGAGACCTGGTAAATGGATGGCCTTCAAATCTAAGGTCAATTTGACCCAAGTTATCGACGAAGGTAGTAAGTCGGGAGCGGCTTGGCGAAGGAGGGGGACTCCGTCACACTTCTCTATGGGGGCCAAGTAATTGTTCAAATCAACACATCAGAGGAGGGGGCCATCAAGAAGGTGGATATGTGATTGGAGGAAGTCATAATGGGAACTTCTAGTGCTACGAGTAGTAGATAAAGGAAAACCAATGATATAAACAAAGGAAGATGGTTGGTATTCATAACTAAAGAAGATAGCAAACGGTTCAGAAAACACATGAGTAAAAACATCCGGAAATAAGCTAGCTAGGCCAATACCAGTACCTACTGAGTCATCTAACACAAAATGAAAATTGAAATCCTAGGAGGGTGAACCAATATGTACAAGATCAATAAGGCAAATAAGTTTCACAAAGAAAGTGAAAATGCGGTCTAGTAGAGCGGGTGAGGATGGTCATGTCTTGTACCGTCGAGGCTAAGCAAATCATTACGCATTGGTGAGTCAGTCTGTCACGCGCTCGCCATTAGTTGTTGGTGGAGCTAAACCCAATATATAACTAGGAGCCCAAAAATAGGAGCCAACCGAGTTTGGGCCACTACCATCATGGGAAGGAGCGCCAGATACAAGCTTGAGACGTCTAGAGGCACCATATGCGGTCGGGGGAGACCGAAAAGCAAGACGAGGTCCAAGGACGATGGTAAATCCCGATGGGTGATCGCTCTTTCCCGGTCGGGGGAGAAATGACGGTGGGAATGGATCAGGTACGAGATTATGCAGCTTTAGTCATTTGCCTAATTTGCGTCATGGAGGATAAATGAATGAGGGGATAGGGCCCAAAAAATGAAGAAGAGGGAGTAGTGGGCCACACGGTCCATACCTGATGAGAAGACGATGTAGCCTAGCGGGCTTTAGCTACTATGGGCTCTCGGGCCTAGTATGGAGAGGAGGGTGGTGGCAATAAATCCTTGGCCCATAGAGCTAAGGTAGCTTTACCTTCCTGCAATGGGATGTAGCTCCATATGAAGTGAGCCTGATGGAGCTATACTAAGCCCAAAAATGAGACACGGCTACATAATTTAACTAGAGGAAATAAAAATAGGGTTAATTCTAAACGGGTAATTTCCTCTAATGTTTGCAGCGGTGGCAAAGTGCCAATATTCAGGAGAGGAGGTGAAACAGGGGCGACCTCGTGCCGACCATCCTTTAGTGGTGGCTTGAGAGACAATAGAGTTTATGGATGTAAGCACATAATTGAAGTGGATTCGCAAGAGTTTCGGTCCCGGAAGGCTTCCTGTGATGGAGCCGAGTGTGGCAAGAACTTGTAGAAGTGAGAGACCGAGCTGTAGAGGTAGAAAACTTGTATAAGGCCCTCGTACTGGAAGTGGACAAACTTGGAGGTGCTAGTGCTAAGTTGGATCTTTCATCTGGGCCTAGTGACGTCAACCCGAACGAAGCAACATACATTCATCGACACTATCAAAGATTTTGACGTCGAATACCTTCCCAATGACAGAGGACAGACCTTTGCTGATCGCCGTTGATCAAGCACCTTTTGGTAAATCGAGCAGGCAAACCCAGTAGTCGATGAACCAGAGAGGATCCCTTATCTCCAAGGTTGAGGTACCCCAACGTTGGATTTCGAGAGGGATGTCATCGAAAGTAAGAGGCCGGTGGCTGAGGGTACGACCCATATTTTATCCAAGTAGAAAAGCTGATACATGCCGAATTCTTTAGGGGAGATCTGTATTGTCCCTTGGAGGCTCAAACTCCAAGCAATTGTGGCTTGAACGAGTCGCAGTGAGAGGCTTCTGTCCAGAAGAAGCGAGCAAGTAAGCTTTTGTTCAGTAGATGACTCCCCACGACAATCTCATCAGCGGAGACGACGAACACTGCGGCTATCAATTTAGTGGGTTGGTGCAATGTAATACAGAGAAAGGTGGAGAGTGTATTAATCGAAGGCGAGATAAAATAATTTGGAATATCTCGGTGCGGCCTAACAGTTGCTGATTCTATGGAAACAGTCCCAACAACCGCTCCTATAAGAGGTGGGAGTTTGCGAGTGACTGTTGCGGCCAGATCCCAGGATCAGACGGTGGGGTAGCGCCAATCTCAATTGCAAAGATGTAATTGGAGGTTAGGAAACCTGGCTTAGTCAAGCTGAAACCATCAGAGGTCGTTAAACGGCAGAGCCACATTATTGCAGATAGTAGAGGCACGCGACACTCAATGACCAGCATAACAGAGCGGGCAGTGGAGAAGGACTTGTGTCCAAGCTCAAGACTGACGATGGAGCATGTTGAGTTAATTAATTTAGGTACTAAAGTTGGATTAAGAGTCAGTTCTAAGTCATTATGTTTTGTAGAAACACCATCAATTGAGGGCCCTGCTAAGAGTTCCACTACAAGTAAGGGATGGAGGATGGGAGAACGAGAAAAGGAATCAGATTGGGATCTTAACTGTAGCAGCAACAACCGACGGAATCGTTAGTTTTCTATTTCAATGAAACAGGGGGAGAGTTTCCATTTAATTCTTCACAAGTATTTGAAATTGGAAAAAACTAATAATGAATCACAAGCCATAACAAGTTCAAAGTGCTCAACAATTTTGATATGGTTGGAACCATACACTCAATTAGCAATATAGGGAAAGAAGCCAATTGATTGCACATGAAGAGAAATGCCCTAATTAAGATAACAATGACAATAAAAACTTGGCCTATAACATCAAATCAATAACCCCCCTCTCAAATTGAGGGGAGTACATAGAACACCATAAGAGACGTTAAACATAACATCATAAAAAATAGTATCAATCTTGTCCTAAGATAGCATCAATCTTGTGAATATGTAAGATCAAACTCACACAAGAACAAAGTTAAACATCCAGACTTGATTGAATTGGCAAAAGACACACCACCAGCTCAAAAGATGAAAAACTTAATAAACAAAAACACTCAATGCTCGGGTTGCCTCCCGAGAAGCGCTCTTTCTTTAACGCCTTTGAGCTAGACAATACCTGGATTAGGATTTGATTGGTTAGGTGAAGACATTCCTCACACTGGCATCAATGTTCTTAAAGACATCTAGGGTATGCTATCCTTGAGAAGGAATTTCTTCTGGCCAGCATGAACATGAACAAGCTCCAAGATGCCGTCAGATCTGACAGCTATAATCTTGAATGGTCCGAACCACTCTTCCTTGTAGACTTCGATGTTTGCAGTTTCAGAGTTGAAAGTCATAATGATGTTTGATTTAGCACATTCATAGTCCTAATTTAAGTTACATTAAGTTTTGGGTGTTTCTTGCATTTTAAGCTTCTATCTCGATTTAATGTCTCACACATTAGTTGGTGGTCTAGAGTACGACTCGAGTTGCTCAAGGGCTTTCACTTGTGCCCTCTACTTCATTCCATCTAACCAATCTCCATAAATACTTGTAATAGCACAAGAATCTTCAACAAGCATATGAGACAGCTCAAAAATCTCAGATGCATCCTGAAAATCCTCAAGAATATTATCATCATCCTGAGCCTTAGAGTACGTCCTGCAGTATCTTAAACAAAAAGTCACCTCATCTAGTCCTACTTTCAGACTTAGACACCGCTTGCAAACATGTATCACATCTTCAGTAGTATATAAGAATGGACATCCTAATAAAAAATTGCATTCATCTTTTGCATATTTAGAAGTACAAAATTAGTTGGAAATTTTAAATGTCCTATACGAATTGTCACATCCTCTATAATACCCCTAGGTTTCACTAAAGACCTATCAGCAAGTTGAAAAAACCATTTCAGTATGTCTAAGTTCACCTATATCTAGTTTCTCGTATAAGCTATTAGGCATAACATTTATACAAGCACCTAGATCAGCAAGACTTTGACTAACTTTAACATTTTTAATCATGCATGGTAAAGTAAAGCTCCATGGGTCATTTTGCTTAGTTTGTCTGACTTGGATGGCTGCTCCTTCTTCATAGAAGGTGACTTCTGTGGCATTACTAAGGTTGATCTTCTTTTTGAGCACATCCTTCAAGAACTTTGCATATGCTGGAATCTTGGGGAAAGCTTCTAGAAAGGTTAATGTGATATCTTGTTTCTTCATGATCTCCAAAAATCTCTCAACATCCTTTGAAAGCCCCTTTTTCTTGACGGCCAATGGGTGTGGGATCCGAGCATGCTTTTAGATCTCATAGGGAGTGAGAACAAAGTTGGTGTTGGTACGTTGTCAAGCTATAGAGGGTGGGGTAGCTGTCTTTGTTGGTGTTTCCTCTTATCCCTATGGGATGTTAATCACAATCTCATCTGGCGCCATCTCCGGTTCTTGAACAGATTTGGGATTTTCCTGGAATCGACTTCCCACTCCTCAGTGCAATTAACTTTGCATCCATTTGCCCCTTTCTAAGATGCTGATTGTTGTTGGGATTTTGCTCAGTGTATCCTGCGAGCTATCCATTGGGCCTTTGGTTGACCTTTTTGCCCCAAGTATGTGTAAGATGCTTCCATCCTCAGTATCATAGCTTGTTGACCCCGTAAAATAGTATTCTGATTAGCTAATGGTGCATGCATGGTCTTCATTACCTGGATGATGTCCTTGTTCCTTCTTCCAGTAGGGGCCGAATTTTGCTGTTGTTCTTGCTGATTTGGCTTGCTCGAAAATCCTTGTGGTCCATCATAGTTGCTTCCTTGATTAGGTCCACTAGTGTTGTTGCTTGAGCTCCATTGTTGCTGCGAGTTGTGGCCTTGGGGAGTGGTTTTTATGTTGGCATTGTAATCCCCCACTCTAGACTTGTAGAAGTCCAGACATCCTTTAGGGTGTGGAAATTTGTACATTTGTGGACGTCCCCGAAGTTCTTTTCCATGTAATCTTCATATCCATATTGATTGAAGGGGAAGCCGTAGAGGACGAAATCCACTTCTTCTACCTTCATGGAGTTGTTGGTGAAGAAATTTAAGCACTTGCCCTGACCACAACACTAAGCAAATGTATTAACAGAAAGTATTAAAGTAACATCATTTAACTTCTTTTCTAACGCCTTGACATGAGCTCTTAAGGACACTGAATTTACTGGTTGAATCGTGTTCCATGCCTAGTTTCTGGATTTTTTTGCACACGAAGCAAAGTGTACTAGAGCAGTTGCAGGAGTAAGGGTAGTGACGTCTCCATTTGCTAGTTAATGTACTAGCATTGATATTGCTCGATCCATAAACCTGCTAAACATGTCTACTAGTAGACTGTCGTTGTATCCATGATGAGGACCTTCATATAACAGCTCATGAAATCGATTCCAAAAGTCATACAAGCTCTCTCCATCTCTTTGATGAATCCGAGAGACTGATTTACTAACAGCTGCAGTCTTCGCTAGTGGCTAGTATTCTTCCACATATGGTTGAGTGAGATCATCCCAATTTTTATATGTACCAACAAGCTTGCTAGTCAACCATCTTCTTGCTACCTCCCTGAGAGACCACTTGAACAGCTTGAGTTTGACAACTTCGTGAGAAAAACCTTACAGTTTGACAATTTCAATGTAGGCATAGAAGTCTAAAATATGAGCTCATGGGTTCTCGCATTTCCTCCCTTCGAACTTTAGGTTCAGCTGAATTAGAGTGATGAGATTAGTCCTTGATCTCTTAGTTAGCATCATCCTGTTAGGTGGAGCCACACTTGATATGTTATTTGCAGCACTAGGCTTGGTGAAGTCGGCAACAGTTTGGGCTGCTATTATTGCTGCTGGTTCAGAAAGACAGGAATGTTAGATGTCATATGAATCTAAATATGAAGAGTTTTCATATCAAGATCCTTCTTTGTGTCCCACTTAACGTCATGGAGATTCATCAAATTCTCCTTCTTCGTTTATGTGCGAGTCTTCATAAGATTCTTGATTTAATTTGTATTGTGTCCCTACTAGTGACATGTAATGAACTCTCACATGCACAAAGAAAAACAATAAAGAACATAAAAAGTAATTGTGAAAGGAAAAATTTAAAGCGAAAGTGAATGATTAACACTAACCGAACTAATTTTGAATACAATAAAGTCTTCCCAGCAATGGCGTCAAATTTGATAATGATTTTACTCGTCTAAAAAATAAACCTAATTACCGAAGTAATTAGGCTTGAATCTCCCTAGGATCTCTTATGTATTCTACTCAAAATTATAAAAAGTGTCAATCAGTTTAATCAAATTGTGTGGTGTAGGTTCCACGATTACTAAAACTACCAATTTTTCCAAGTATACAAATGATAGGGAAAAATAAAAACAAGTTCCAAGACTTTACAATAGAAGGTTTAACCAAATGGGAGTAAACGACTTAGACTGCGAATCCCCTAGGCTATCAAAATTTACAAATGACAGACAACTTTAACAATTTATACAAAACAAGATATATTCAATTCACCGTCACAGTTCTTCTCTAATCAAATCACACCCCTCTGGTCCACTAATCTGCTACCAACTACTATCCATTATGATGGTTAACGCCTAAGCTAGTTGTTTAATTTTATGTTCTAGATAGGTAATCTTTTTCAAGATGAAGACAAATCTAACAAGGTTCTATTCAAGTTGATCAAAGAAGGAAATAAATAACATCGAAATTAAACCTGAACCAAACGCCACCAAACTGGAATAAATTGTCAAAGATAATCAATCATTCGTTCATAAGTAAATCACCTAGGGTTTATCTAATCTAAGCACGGGGATTTTAGTTACTCATAATCATGAAGAATAAAAAAACTCATTAAGGGAAATCATTGAAATGAGGTTCACACAATGATCTATGAAAAACCTAATTTCGCCGATTCCCACCGATAAATTTGATTCGCCGATCTCGATTTGTCGTTGCCGATTCGAGCTCCTAGAAGTCTATTTCTTCTTGTTTCCACAATTTTGCGTTTGTAGTTGGTTCTGGTTTTAATCTAAGTTCTGTGAATTTTGGAAATCGTTGACGAATGCACAGTCACATGCGTGAACTATAGTTTGCCATGAGCATGGTTGTCAGACACACCACAGATATTGACAGCATCAGTCATAGACGTGACCCATCAGAAGATCATGTCGTGACCATCAGTAGATCACGAGCATGGTTTCCAGGAAGTTATGGGCTTGGTGGTAAGTCGGCCACTACGTGGGGGACTTATTATAAAGGCAGAAGTTGCGACCTGCTAACTCAGAATTACTGAAACCTCAAACAATACTCTTTGACAAACGGTGATCAATTTCAAGAGGTGGAGAAGACTGAGTTGATCAATCAAAGATCAGTAGGAGAGGTTTAGATATCATTTGGAAAGCTTCAGAAGGTAATCTATCTTCTTCCTCCTTTCTGAATCCCTTGATTTGAAACCCACGTAGGAAAATCCTAACAGATTGGGATTTGGGGTTTTGGGATTTCAATCCAAAGATTGATCTCTACACGTTAGATGGAACAGGAGGCTTGTGCTTGGGAAGATAGCTTCAGATCAGACTCTACTAGGAAAGCTAATAAGAGGTGGGGGTTAGGATTACTTTTTTGCTTTAAGCGTGGAACTGCAATTAGCTTTATTAGGAATCTGATGATCGGATTCTCAGGACTGTACAGTAGCGTGTGATCTACTGTACAAGTGTTGTGTTTCGGAGAGAGGCTTCCAGGACTGTATGGTAGCGTGTGATCTACTATACAAGTGTTATGATTTTAGAGCTGGGCCGTTAGAACTATGCGTAGTGTGTGATCTACAACTTATGTAGGTCCTTAAGTTCGAGCATAAGTTGATGATGTTTGAACTATGATTCACTTTTCATGTTTAGCAAATGATCAAGTTTAGCTATATTAGCTCTCGATATACATTGTTCACCCACCCATGGATTGCACAATCCCCCAGGTCATATTCATGCTCATGCTCATGCAGGACATGTCGAGTATGCCTACAAATGTTGCTCGGATGGTTTTCAAGGTTGTTTCATGGTCTGATCCACCATGAGGCTATCTACCAAATCTAGGGGTGGTTGATGATAGGATGATGCCTACAGAACCATAGGGTCACATTACTAGATGTCTAGTGCAGTTGTACGCGAGTCTAGTTTAGCCACTCAATGTTGATCACTGGCCCCCATCTCTCCCATTATGCATGATCAACTTTGATACCTCAGGAGAAAATTCCGCCTAAGAGAGCTACATGAGCATTAGTGACACCTTGATTGAGTGGACCCGAGATTCGTATAGAGAGATACGTTGGAGGACCTCATTTATCTCTTTTCATGTTTTCCATATTTTCAGTATATTTCAGTTGTTTTCAGATGTTTCAGTACTTATCTATGGATGTTGCGTTCCCCTATTTTGGGATGGCTTACTAGTTGGTTTAGTACTTGTTATTTAGCCTTGATACGCTATTTTGATACGTTGTTGTTTATGATATTATGAGGAGTATAGAATTTAGTTATTATTGTGTATGTTTATGTATATTTATGTGATGACTAAACCCGCGAGTAAATGCATGGGTTGTGGTGGGATCGGGTCGTCTCAGAGCGAGTTCATAATGAGTATCTGAGCCTGGTTGTTCTCTAGTACGTGACTATGTTTGCTGGTACCAAGGCATCATGAACCTCAAAGTGACTTTTTCTCACAGTAGCTCAGTTTGAATAATCTAGGGAGATGCTTCTTTTGTGTTAGGAGTCTGTTATTTTGATTGTTTCTATGAATTTTGCAACGGTAGAGTCAGCCACAGGCGTGGGAGAAAGTACAGCATGGGTGTGATGGACTGACCACCACGGGCATGGCTTGTTATAGGTAACAGTCATGACTTAGTGACGACCACGAGCGTGGTGCAACAGTAAGCTACGGGCGTTAGGGAATGGTGAATCATGGGGGTGGTCATATATATACCTTGTGCATGGTGATGCTATTCACGTGCATGGAATGATGTAAGCCACATGCCTGACCAAGGATACACCATAGGTGTGGTAGTATGTACCCTACAAACGTGGTCGAGTTTTGAACAGTTTTCAATATTTTCCAGAAACATGAAAGATGGTCAGGGATCCGTCTATACCAATGCTGGATTTCAAGGATGATGTTGTTGAAGCGATCAAGATGTTCTTTTCTTATGGTAAACTGCCTAGGGTTATGAATTCCACTGCTCTTATTCTCCTTTCGAAGAAGATCAATGCTACTAATATCAAAGATTATAGACCTACTGCTTTCTTCAATGTTCTGCAGAAGGTGGTTACGAAGATCTTGGCAGGAAGAATGGTGAATTGACTTCCCGAAGTCATTAGTAATACTCAATCAGCATTTATAAGAGGAAGAATGATTGGTGATAACATTGTACTTGGGCATGATTTAGTAAACACATATCATCTCAAGAATGTCTCTCCAAGATGTGCTTTAAAAGTTGACTTAAGGAAACCTTTGACTAAGTGGATTTTAGGTATTTGATGATTGTGATGCAAGCAACGGGGTTCCCAATGCAGTTTATTAATTGTATCGGAGGCTGTCTTGATTCATTTATGATGAGTGTTGGTATCAATGGAGGTAAGTGGGTTATTTGCAAGGACGCAAAGGATTGAGGCAAGGTGACCCTTTTTCACTGGCTTTGTTTGTCATCTCAATGGAACTGCTTCATTGTTTAATGGTGGATGCTGCTAGCAAAAGTAATATTGCCTATCATCCTAAGTGTAAAAATCTTGGAATCACCCAACTCTGCTTTGCTGATGATTTATTGGTGTTCACTAATGGGACAAAGAAAGGAGTTGAGGGCATTTGAGGAGTGTTGAATTTTTTTTACATATATTCTGGTCTGAAGCTTAACCCAAAAACTAGAGATTTTCTTATCGGTTTAAGTTGATTTGAATGTGAGGCAAGCCATTACTGATTCTATATGCTTCAAGGAAGGGCATCTGCCTATCAGATACTTGGGAGTTCCGCTCATCTCAGGTAAACTCTCATCGAGGGACTGTGATGTGCTTGTTGAAAAAATCACAGCTAGAATTAATAATTGGAAAGTCAAGGTTCTTAGCTATGCCGGTAGGCTTCAATTGGAAAACTCAGTTCTGAATGCTTTAGTCAATATTGGTTCTCAGTTTTCCTCCTTCCTAAAACTGTGATAAGGTCTGCGGAAAAAGCTTGCAACAATTTCCTGTGGAATGTGGGTAAAGGGGGTAGGAAAAGAGCTAAGTTGATTGGAATTTACAGCCATGCCCTTGATTGAAGGTGGGCTTGGGGTTAGAAGTTTGGTTAATTGGAATTTGGCCTGCATTGTTAGGCATGTTTGGAGTATTCTTCCACAGGCGGGCTTCCTTTGAATAGCTTGGGTGAAGGAGTATAAACTCAAGAGGAAACCTTTTCTGAGCTGTTCTGTAGATACCTATCACTCTTGGGTCTGGAATAGGATTTTATATGCTATAGATAAAGTTCGTCATCTTATTTCCTTTAATGATGGCAACCAATCTCTTTGGCTAGGGTAATTGATGCCAAGATACTTGGTTTCTTTGGTCTAGGAAGTAGTGATGAAGAAGGGAGTTCCGGTTAAATGGTATAGATTGGTTTGAGGGTGACATGCCATCAATAACCACTGTTTCATCATTTGGCTTTAAATCGAGGGGAGGCTGATTACTCGAGCTCAAATGGCTAACTGGGTATGACTATTGATATTTCTTGCTTAATGTGTGATGATGGAATTGATGATTTGCACCGTCTCTCTACTGGATGTGATTTTGTGAAGAAAATCAGAAGTTATTACTTGGGAGATTGCTCTGACTACCGGCCTAGTTGGCAGGAGGAAAGTTTCATGAATTGAAAATATGTACTCTGGTGATGATTCTTCGTTTAGATCTTTTAGACAGATGTGGAGAGCTCTATATGGTAATGTGTGGTATGAGAGGTGTAGGCGGAATGTAGGGTAGCTACAATTCTAGCGATTAATATTGTAAGAAACATTTGTGGAGATATGAAAGTTGTAGATAGTGATAGAAGATAGTTCTTTTGACTGTTTTGTAGTAGAAAGATTTCTATATTGAACTCCTCAGGGCGGTGCTATCCAATTTTGGAAGCCTGCAAGTATTCATAAAAAAAATCCTCATGTTGATAGAGCATTAGCTGATTTAGGTTCTAGTATTAACATCAAGCCATATCCATGTTTAAGCATCTAGGACTATCTAAGTTAATTCCGATCGATATGAATGTCCAATTTTCTGATAGGTCCATTAAACAGCCTCTAGGGATGATAGAGAACGTGCCAGTGAATGTGCATGATAGTTATTGCCCTATTGATTTTGTGGTAATGGATATCAGAGACGACAACAAAACTCCTCTCATCGTTGGTCAACCGTTCTTAGACAATGCTGGTGCCATCATAGATGTGGAGGTAGGACGGATAACTTTGAGGATTGGAGCATAGAAGATTTTCCTTGAGATATCTAGTCCCACCTCGAGCATGATTGCTTCTTCTATGCTTAAATTGAATGAAAAACATCTTGCTAAAGTGAATGCTCTCCACTGACCCTTCTTTTGAGCCAAAAGTGATCCCAACAAAATAGGTGATTCGAGAGATGGTCTCCACCAGCAAAAAATTGAAGCCAAAATAGGAAGATCAATGGTTAAGACCGTTTGAAGTCACCAGAGTTAGAGAGTATGGTACAGTGGAACTTCATTTTGCTGGAAAGAGAAAGTGGCTACTTCGGACTGAAGCAGATACCCTATATGTAAAAAACAACGACGCTAGCCTCAAAGAAGTTCTAAGTTGGGTTACCCCAACTTAATGATCCAGGTATCGTCTAGCTCAAATACGCTAAAGAAAGAGCGCTTCATGGGAGGTAGCCCATGTCGGGAGTTAGTATTTATCATTTTCTTTGAGTCAATTTGCATGATTAGGTATTAATAGAGTCTAGAACAATGTGCTTTGGGTTCGGTTTCAATTTGTGAGTTGTTGGATTTGAAATTTGGAGGCTGAAAATTTGATTTAATACAAAAAATGCATCATAAACAGACCAAAAGTGCGTAGCGTACTTTTTGTCCGTTACGCCGCACTTTTGCGGGGCACTTTTGGTATGTCTTTCGACACAATTTTGGTCTATAATTCATGATCCTTCAGTAGCAGTTCAATGATTTTTCAAAACAGTTTCGTTCTTTCTCGTAGTTTTTCTTTCATTATATTCAGATAGTGTATCCACTTTTATTTTGTGTGGGCTTGGACACTTGTCCTAGTTCCTTTTTAATTTTAGTTTTGGTTTTGTGTGTTTGAGTCTTTTTCAGGAGTTAGCATTGCAACCGAGTTCGAGTTTCATGGATCATGCATCTTGCCTCTTCGGATTTCTCACGGTTTCCAGGTATTCCTATGCAACTTTTCTGTTTCGTTTAGTGAGGACACTGTCCAAACTAAGTGTAGGGTTGGGTTTGCATAGGATTCTTGTTAGCTAGTCTTGTTGGGTAGTCTTCTTGCATATCAATCCAAATCTTAGGCTTGTTGGAACCATATTTTAATCGACAATTTGAAATGCTTAGAAAATTTCCTTGTAATTTATGCACTTGAATTGCTGATGTACTTGTGAACCTTGATTTGGTAGGAGTATTGGCCAATGATCAAAGTCTACTGATTCGCTCTTTAGAGTTACTTTGATGTGTTTATAGTAGCACAAACTCTCCAACTTGATGTGACTGGGCATGCATGTTACCGAATTAGCGTCTAGCAATACATTGTGAGGTTTAAAAGACCATTTTATAGTTAGATAATCTTGTTCATTAGTAGATTTGTTCTTAAATTATTTTGAGTGGTCTTCTCTGTTTGTTGTTAATCTGATTGCATGATACTGCTCTGAATTCGCTCAGCACTAATGCACTAAAATGATAGAGACACTTAGAAAAGCTCCACCACAAAAATATCCATCATGTCCTTAAATTTCCCCATAGGTAACCCAATTATAGCCAAAAATCCTTTTTTCATAGCCCCCATAATCTCGTACCCCTTTCTTTCAAGCCTTCACATGATCATGTGTACTTTAGTGGCATGTAACTCATTCGATTCTAGGAGTCAGAGTTGATAAACTTTAAAGAATGCATGATTATGTAGTCTCCCTTGTTCAGTTTGATGTGTACGTAGAATCTCGAAAAATGAGAAAAAGAGAATTTTTTTGAAAATCTCAAAAAAGGAAGGAGACAAGTAAAAAATCTAGTCTCGAGAGAAGAAAAAATCAATGGGCGTGATTTGATTAGAGAAGAATTGCGACAATGGAATGCATTTATCCGGTTTCGTTTAACTTTGCTACTTCGATTGATGTATATTTTAACTTTGAGTAAGATACTGAAAGAGACCCTAGAAAGATTTGACTCGATTAATTCATTGACCGGTTTATTTTGAGAATGTCAAAAAACGATCATCAATCATCATGGGTACAGTTGTCATTTCTAGCAGATCCTTTCATGCCTTATTTGATACTGGTGCATCACACTCTCTCATCTCTGCTCTTGTTATTTGTATTTTTTCCTTTTGCCTACTAGGATGAGTAGATCATTTAGTGTCAGTACCCCAGTAAGGAAGATTCTACTAGTGGAGTCTTGGGTAGAGGGAGCAGTTCTTCACTTGTTTTCAGATGTTTCAGTACTTATTTCTAGATGTTGAGTTCCCTGTTTTGGGATGGTTTACTTGTTGTTTTAGTACTTGATTTCCAGCCTTGATGCTCTTTTTTCATACATTGTCATTTATTATGTTATGAGGAGTTCAAAATTTAGTTATTATTTTGTATGTTTATGTGATGAGTGAACCCACGAGTAAATGCATGAGTCAAATTGCGTGGTTTGATTGGGTCGTCTAGGGGCGGGTTTCATAAAAACAAAATCAAATGGACCCCTGAATGGGTCTGAGACACTAAATCAAGATAGAAGCTAGAAATACACAAAGCATCCTAACTTCTACCCAGAGCTATACATTTATGTATGAAATGTCACTTAAATGAGGGCAATGAACGCGGTAAATTGAATGTCATCATTATGCATGGCTCGAAAGAGCGGTTTAAGATTCAAGGATTGATAGTAGGTTAGAAGGACCCAAAAAGGCGTCACCTAAGTAAAGAAGAATTGCGACGGTGAATTGTATGTATCCTGCTTTACATAAATTGAGTAGTTGAATATTGTTTGTTTGTCTGAGTAGCCGAGGGACATTCAAAATCTGAGTAGTTTCGTTATAATTGTTGAAAACCCTTATTCGTCTAGTGTTGCAAACCCTGTTTTATTTTATTGTTATTTGTAATTTTTAGTTTGATTTATAAACTATGGAACTCACACCACAAACCCGGTTAATTTGATAATTTGAAATTTTTAGTTTGATTGATAAACCATGGAATTCACACCACAAACCTGGTTATTTGCAATTTTAGTACTTTACTTTCCACCACTTTGAGTAAACACAACTTTGAACCCTAGTTGATTCAACCCTAGTTACTTCAAGTAATTAGGTTAGGTTACTTTTAACGTCTGTTTTTTTTTCTTTGTGAAGGTTTGATATCATTGTATGTCCCCATATGTAACTTGTTTGTAGTCTGCACAATGGAACCAACAAAGGACACCAGATCAACTTAACATTGATAACGACAATAAGTCCAAAGATGAAGGAGAATATGTAGAATATCTTCTCTGCACCTGAGGAAGCATTGGAGAATCTTCAAGCAGAAGAGAATCAACAAGCACTATGGATTCTGACTTAGATCACAGTTACACGTCAAGAATTTTACCTCAATCATCTCAAATGGCGAACTAAACTCTTGGCGGATTCACCAAGCCAAGTGCTACTGGTCCCACTTCCATCATCGCACCTCAAGACAATGGAGCCAACAACTACGATATAATCTAATTACTTTGATCCTGAATAACTCCAAATTCGAAGGGAGATCATATGAGATCCATGCACTCACCTTGTGGACTTCCTTTCTTATTAAAATACCGTCAAGAATCACGATGTTGGTGATGACTACATCAGACTAACGCTTTTCCAATGGTCACTCAGAGGAGCAGGAAAGGAATGGCTAACAAACCAACCGAGAGGAAAATTCACAACTTAAAATGCTCTTTCTCAAGCATTCATAGAAGAATACTATCCGCCCTCCAAGACTGCATCTGTTAGAGAATCCACCAATATAATTCATTGTGGGAATGGTGAAAGCCTCTACGATTTCAAGAGCATGTTTCAAGAGTTGCTTACTGAATTTCCGCTCCATGAATACACCGAAAACCACTTTGCTGACATGTTTGTAAGAAAATTTGATAGACACTAGACCACTCAATTGAGGTTTACTCCAGTCTCAACCAACCTACCTAGCAATGAACACAATGTGTTCAATGGAATGTCTAGATGTTCGGATAACCTTCAAAAACACTTGGCTAGGGTGCTAAGTCACCATTTGGTACCTCCAAACACTCCATACCTCAATCGGGTCACTCAGTTGAGTGACTTATGGAATGCCCGCCAAGTGCTCGTTGAAAAGCCCCTAAAGAAACCTTAGCACAAATGGTTGAATTGGGGTGTGGCTTGGTCCACACACACCTTACTTCAATCTTGGATTAACTTCTAACACAATCGTAAACATGACTATCAACATCTAGAGTACGCGTTCCTGCGAGAATGCTCAAAGCTGCTAGTGATCATAAGCTCCAAAGAGCAACCATAGAAAAAGGAAAAAATAAACTTGGAGGATAATTTCACACCAAAAGCATAACTCCAATGACCACTTAACCCATCAATAACTTCTGAAAGTTATTTGACAATGAAAGGTGCAATATTTGACATCCATAATTTGATATGCGGGTTAAATATTGCGCCTTACACGTCAAATAACTTCTAGAATTTATTTGACCCACTTAGGCGCAATATGGGACCTAACTCGCGGCCCTGTACCCGCCTTAGCCAAGTTTTGCCAAGATTGATCCTTCATTTTTGAACACTCCAAAATCAAGTTAAAACACCCAAACTCACAACTTACCACCCTGCCACAGATTATAGCCCACCACTGCCGCCATTATTGTCACCGGTCGCCGAACGGAAATACCCAACCCTCCATCTTTTTTCTTTTTTCTTTTTTCGTCGGGATATCTTTCAAAAAAAGATATCTGGATAGAACACCATCCTAAACTAACAAAAAATCCTAATCCAAACTATCTTAATCTAATAGAGAGGAGGGTGAGGGGGAGGGGGAGGGGTTAATGGTGTGTGGGGTTTGGAGGCGGTAACCCTCCCCCTTTTAGTTTCATCCCATTTGAGTGAGATTTGAGAAAATTAGGTCGATATCGTGTCCGGTTTTTATCGAAATTTGAATTTTTCTATGTCGATCTTCCCCATCAGATTTTACCCGTGACGAATCGGTCAGATTTTTGAAATTGCATACTGAGTTGATGAACCCTAATATTTGAATTTGGGATTTTGTGAAATTGATAATGCTAACTTGAAATTGATTATGATAGGCTTCGAGTCGAGTGCTAAGTTAAATTGATTATGATGAACTTTCATTTTAATTTCTTTTATTTTTTCCAGCTTATTTAATTTTCCAAACTTCTTTTTTTAGCGCCAGATTTGGTCCTCTTTTAAGCACAAGTTCATCAACATTTGTCCTTTAAAACAATCTCACTCAGAAGATGATGCCACGAATCATCAATTATTAATCTTTGAAAATGGTATTAATACCTTATCAAATTAATCATGACATTGACAAAATCTAAACAGATTGAACTCACAAAGTTTCACTGTAATATTTTTTCAATAAAACCCAATTAGATACGAGATTATATATGCGAGTTTACGGTACTTGATTTTAAGTGTTTGTGGTACTTGGTTTTTGTACCCGGTTTAGAGTTTAAGTTGTGTATTTGACTTTTTGTTGTTGGGGGTTGTGTACCCATTTTGCTTGTACTTGATTTTGAGTGTACAATTTGTTGTATTGGGTTTCTAATGTTTATGTACTTTTTTGTACCCGTTTTAGGGTTAGGGTTCTGTACTTAATTTTTTGTTATTGTGGGTTATGTACTCGTTTTGCTTGTACTTAATGTTACATTTTTGCATATTAATTGTTATAATTTAAAGTTACAACTTAATTGTGAATATAACTTTTACAAAAATGAAATGAAATAAGAACAAAAAATATCAGGAAAATGAAATTAAAGGTATACCTAATTTATTCTTAATCATATATATTTTAAAAACTTATATCATTCAATTATCTTAAAGACATCCATGTTTGCACAAGTTTTTAAAAAAATATGGTAATTGTCACCTAAATTCTAGGAACATAAGCGTACGTGATCATAGGTCATAAGTTAAACAGGTTACAAGTCATTAACTTTGACGAATTTAGAACACTAATCGATTTGAATCCGGTCGAATTAACACACATTCATTAATCATCTAATCGTAAGTATATTTTAGATAACATGTTCATGTTTTCAAGATTATTCTTACAGACCAAGCAATATTTTCTTCATTATATTTTATTATCTCTTCACTAATTAAGACTACTAATCGGGATGAGTCCGTTTGAATGAGATATATCCATAACATTTAAGCTTTGTTCGCATAACATGATCTCTTTTCAAAATTCTTTTAACGGGCCAATAGAGATTACATTTTACATTATGCTCAACTAATCATCAAAAACTATTTATTAAAATTTTTAATCTCGACGACCACTCATTTAATTCATAAGCATTATAAATTGGAGGTTGAACTTCATTTGGTAAAGTTTAAACACAATAAAGATTAAAATTAGCATAAACCGACCGGCATACTAGTGAGTAATCTGGATTTGTTGGAAAACTTCAGCACAACAAATGTTTAATCTTTAGTTCTTAGTTCTGAAAACTTCAGCATTTATTCATAATTATTAACAAATAAGTTGAATTAATTATTTTATAAGTAGTACGGTAAGAGAAAAATTTGGAAATCGACCAACAGGTCAAAAAATTGTTAGCTTATTTATTTAGGTTGTTGATAGTAAAATCAGAAAGAAAAATCTGAAGTCGGGCAACGGGCCGAAACTCTATCTAGTTTGTTCGAGCAATCACACTGGTTGATCTTCACAAGGAAACACCTATCAAGGAACGCCTGGATTCCCAAGTAAGACAAATCAGCCACAACAAGAGCACAAGTCAAGATTACTCAACTTTCGGACGAGTCAACAACGAGCTCATGCAAATGATGAAGACAATGCAAGCACCATTAGGTAGCAGAATAGTATTTTGTTGGGACAACGAGGCATGATAAAAAGATCAAGATATGATATAGATGAGAGGCAATCAACATCCCAGATAAAGAGGAGGAAGCACCGGTGAAAAGAACCACACCCCCTCCAAGATCTCCCAAGGCAACCAACAAAAACTTAATCCTATTACCAAAAGAAGCTGTGAACTACCCTCCAAAGCCGCCCTATCCAAACGCCATCAAGAAAAAGGGAGTTTCCAAAGATTTTGAGAAGTACACTCCAAAGTAGCCCTACTAGACTGCCATCAAGAAGAAGGGCCCTTTCAAATATTTTGAAAGATTTGTGGAGCTCATTAAAAAGCAAGAAGTAACCCTCTCTTTCTTGAAAGTGTTCACAAAAATTTTAGCTTATGCAAAATTTTTAAAGGATATGATAAACAAGAAAAACAAACTTCATTGATGTGATAGAAGTCACCCTTTATGAAGAAGGATCAACCATCCACATCATGGCCGTCAAATGAAAAGACCTAGGGATCTTTACTTTACCCTGCATAATTAAGCATATTAAAGTTAGTGGTAGTCTTGTTGAGCTAGGTGTTAGTATTAATGTGATGCCTTATAGCTTAGTTGAACTGCAACCGACTACAACTTGCTAATAGATCCCTTACGAATCATAGGGGGTACTATGGATGATTTTGTGCTACCCATGATGGTGACTTTATTGGCCACTACTAAAGCAGCAATTGATGTGTGGAAAAGTTGTCTAATCTTAAAAGTAGGACAAGAGGAGGTTACCATTCGTTTAAAAGAGGAGATAAAATATGCTACAATGCAAGATGCTAATGATGTTTCTGAGAATATTCAGGATGCTTCTGAAATGCCTGAGGTTTCTCACTTGGCTAGTAGAGATTTATGTGCAGTTACAGGTGTCTATGGCGATTGGTTAGACGACATGGAGCAACGGGCATAGGCAAAAGTACTTGAGCAGTCCAAATCCTACTAATGGTTGCCACCAACTTTGGAGCTTCCCAAGATCCCAAAGATCCCGACCTCATATTCGGAACCCCGGAGTTGAAGTTGAAGCCACTTATGGAGCATCTAGAGTATACGTTCTTGTGAAAAAGGCTCAAAGCTGCTAGTGATCATAAGCTCCAAATATCAACCACAACAAAAGGAAAAAATAAACTTGGAGGATAATTTCACACCAAAAGCAAAACTCCAATGACGACTCAACCCATCAATAACTTTTGGAAGTTTTTGACAAAGTAAGGCATAATCTTTGACATCCATAATTGGATCTGTGGGTTAAATACTGCACCTTACATGTCAAATAGAATTTATTTGACCTAGTTAGGCATAATATGCGACCTAACTCATGGCCCACTACCTCTTTAGCCAATCTTGCCCAGCTCAACTATCACCCACTTAGTCGTTGATAAGAAGTGTAGGACATCACGAACTCAATGTGTTTTCCACCCTAAACCACATCATGAAATTTTGCATCTTCGCCATGACAAGAAGAGATCTCATTACAAAAAGGTTGTTTGGATCATTGATGATGATTTCTTCGATACAAGTTTCCTCTTTTCTGGATTTTCCGCTATATCCACAACTTGTTGTATCTCCTCTTCAATTTCTTGTCTAGCTTCAACAACTTGTAATACCTTCTTCTCCTCGTTCTTGATTAAAGCTTTTTCTTGTCTTGTTTTTGACCTTTTGATCATGGCCACCCATCTTTGATCAAACGCCTTCTCAATTGAGTCATCTAAAGAAACTTTTGACATAACTTAAAAGCCTGATTTAGTCTTAGGCTTGACTCGACTACTATTTTGCTCCTCAATTCACATCAATCGAATATTAATTTCATCCGACTCAATTTGAAAATATTGAAACATCTTTATGAATTGTGCTAAAGTCACAACTCTATCTTCCATTTTCAGCACTCAACAAAACAATTAATCATAATAACAAAACAAAACAAACTAACAATCAAACTATCTAACTTTGTTTTCCAACTGCTTCTTTTTCTAATTTTCTTAACCAAAGAAAAAAAATAACTTATCAACTCGCTACTATGCAACATTTTCTTTAGCTCTTTTTTTGAAAAAATAAATAAAAAACACTTAACTTGAAATAAACGATATGAATCCATGGTAAACCTGGGAACTAGATACATATGCCTCTGATTTGAATCAAAACTCTGATACCAAACTAATCTGAACCACGCCATGATTGCAACGAAACCCAACAATAATCTCGAGACATAACACTTGAACTTGAAATCTTCTACAAGGGGCAGAAACAAGATGGATAACCGGCCATGAACGAGAGTGAATATATTCCCAATAAGATTAGTGGTCCTCCAATCACGAATCGACAAACACTTAAACAAACCAATCATCATCCAAGTAAGAATCATCATGCTCTCAAACAAGTCAAACGAGTATAAAACTCAAACTCACAAACTCAAATATATTTATCTCAATTCTCTGCCGAATACAATAACAACCATGCCTTTATATAGGCTTTTCAAACTTAACCCCCAAGTAACAACTTCTAAGCTAAAAAATATGGTATTAGAATCGAAAACACAAATTGCCTAAAAGGAGAACTACTAAGTAGGCATATTTTAGTATTGACCATGTCAAATTTAATTTACCATATCTCTTTGGTTTCATCAAATCAGATCCTTATAATATATGTATAAAATTTTAATTGAATTATCTTTCCAACCCTGCTGACATTAAACCAATCAGAGTCCTGACGAGAGAGTAATGACCAAAATACTAAACTGAACAGAATCTAAGCAGATTTCTATCATGTCATCATTTAAGACGATTCATCCTGGAATCATCAATCATAAGAATTCCATTCGAGCCTCGAAGATAAAAAACCAGGTTGATAAAACCTCCAAACTCTACCCTATGAGCTTGCTTTTTATGATTTTCCCACGAATACTCCATGCAATCTTTCATTCAATGTTCTTGATAACCCCTTCTTGAACGGAAAACACAAAATCCTCAAACATTAAATACTCAATCATCTACGAAAAATTCAAAGAGGATGGAGCCAACTTTGGTGAGGTGGGTGACCCAAAAATGCTTCTTGTCTAGTCTTTATTAATGTTAGGAGATGTAAACTTTTTGAACCTTGTCGTCATTCATAACTTCATTGAAGAACCTAACTATGGTTCAAACTCCAACCACATTGATTGTTGATAAGAAGTGTAGGACATCGCAAACTCAATGTGTTTTTCACCCTAAACAATATCATGAAATTTTGCATCTTTGCCATTTCCAAGAAGAGATCTAACAAAAAGGTTGTTCGCAATCATTGATGATGATTTCTTCGATAAAAGTTTCCTCTTTTCTGGATTTTCCGCTATTTCCACAACTTGTTGTATCTCCTCTTCAATTTCTTGTCTAGCTTCAACAACTTGTAATACCTTCTTCTCCTCATTCATGATTAAAGCTTTTTCTTGTTTGATTTATGACCTTTTGATCATCACAACCGATCTTCGATCAAACGCCTTTTCAATTCACCGATCTAAAGCAACTTTTGACATAACTCGAAAGCTTGATTTAGTCTTAGGCTTTACTCGCCTACTATTTTGCTCCTCAATTCGCATCAATCGAGTATTAATTTCATCCAACTCAATTTGAAAATATTAAAACATCTTTATGAATTGTGCTAAACTCATAACCTTATCTTCCATCATCAGCACTCGACGAAACAATTAATCATATTAACAAAACCAACTATCTAACTTTTTTTCGAACTGCTTCTTTTTCTAATTTTCTTAACCGAAGAAGAAAAATAACTTACCAACTAACTACTATGTAACCTTTTCATTTGCTCCTTTAAAAAAAACAAAAACAAACTTCACTTAAAATAAAGGATATGAATCCATGGTAAACCTGGGAACTATATACATATGCCTCTGATTTGAACCAAAGCTCTGATACCAAACTAATGTTAACAATGCCAAAATGGAGATGAAACCCAACAACAATCTCGACACGGAACACTTGAACTCGAAATCTTCGACAAGGGGCGGAAAGAAGATAGATAACCGGCCAGAAATGAGAGTGAATATCTCAACAATGCGATTGCGATCCTCTAATCACGAATCAGCACACACTTAAACAAATCCATGATCATCCAAGTACGAATCACCACACACTCAAACAAGTCAAACTAGTATAAAACTCAAACTCACAAACTCAAATTTATTTATCTTGATTGTTTGCCGAATACAATAACAACCAAGCCTTTATATAGGCTTTTCAAACGTAACCCCCAAGTAACGACTTCTAAACTAAACAATATGGTATTATAATGGGATTATATCCAAAATAGTCTCTCTATTATTAGAAGTTAACATATGAGCCCTCTACTATATTTCTTTCGATTTAAACCCCTACACTTTGCTTCGATTAACAATCAAGCCCCTTCTTATCTTCTCTTGTCGCCGGGGTCCGTTGTTTATGACTCAGCTTGTACATGGTGGTATATAAGTTGATGTAGCGCTGCTGACTAGGATTTTCACTAATTTTAGTCAACCTTATTTAATGTGCATATTTGTAATAAAAAAAGATCTTCATCAAATAAGAAAATCAGAGCAATATAAAGGTAGAGAGAAGATTTGTTCTTCTTCTTATCTTCAATTTGCTATAGCCTTAAATGAAGAGAAATATTTTTTTTCAAATTTCAACATTCATCTTGTTATAGGAAAATTAGACCCAACAACATATAATCATATACATTGTATTACTGTTGTCTTTTTATTGCCTACTTTCTATTAAAGTAAGGAAGTTGTTGAAATCACTCTATGCAGCTTCAGTTAAACAAGAAAGTGAAAGAAGTTCAATAACCCTTTAAATAAAAGATCAAAACTCAAATACATAAATTGAAGCATCAGTTAATGCTCCCAACCAGACGACCAACATCAATTAAATAAACTAATAGGGAGCTACAACTGAAGGAGATGAAGGATTTTTTAATTGCTTAATTGTTATATATTTAGATTTTCTTTCCGTGATTACATTGCTTTAATTTTATTATTAGACTGAAATCTTTAAAACATGATAAAAAAAATATGCACATTTCATAAAGGGTTTAACACAAAATTATAGAAATCCCAATCAGCACCATCACATCAGCCCATAAATAGACATGTACTCTCTGACTCATTACAAACAGACTCCGACGACCAAAAAAGATATGGAGGGGCGTAATTGTTAATCGGAGTAAATTTTTGGGGTTTGAATCGGAAGACACATAGTAGAGGGGCTCATATGTTAATTTTTAATAATAGAGGGGCTATTTTTGGTATAATCCCTATTATAATCTAAAACACAAATTGACTAAAAGGACAACTACTGAATAGGCATATTATAGTAATGTCAAGGAGTGGAAACAGGATAGATAACCGGCCACGAACGAGAATGACCATCTCACTGATACGACGAATACTCTATGAGCTCCAAACTCTACCCTATGAGCTCTCTTCTTTATGATCTTCCGACGAATACTCCATGCAATCTTTCATTTAATGTTCCTGATAACCCCTTCTTGAATCGACAACACAAAACCCTTAAACATGAAATACTCAATAATCTATAAAATATTCAAAGAGGATGGAGCCAACTTTGGTGAGGTGAGTGACCCAAAAATGCTTCATTATCTAGTCTTTATTAAAATTAGGATATTTAAAATTTTTCAACTTTGTCGTCATTGATATTTCATTGAAGAATCTGAGTATGGTTCAAACTCCAACCACATTGATCGTTGATAAGAACTGTAGGGCATCACGAACTCAATGTGTTTTGAACCTCAACAACAGCATGAAATTTTGCTTCTGCGCCAGGACAAGAAGAGATCTCATGAAAAAAGGTTATTTGCAATTAGTGATGATGATTTCTTCGATAAAAGTTCCCTCTTTCTCTAAATTTTCAGCTATCTCCATAACTTCTTGTATCTCCCCTTCAATCCCTTGTAGCTTCAAGAACATGGTATATCGTCTTCTCCTCGTTCTTGATTCTAGCTTTTTCTTGTCTGCTTTTTTTCCTTTGGATCATCACCTCCCATCTTCAATCAAACGCCTCCTCAATTGACTCATCTGAAGCAACCTTTGTTGTAACTCAAAAGTTTGATTTAGACTTAGCGTTGAGTCGCCTACTATTTTTGCTCCTCAATCCGCACCAATCGAGTATTAATTTCATCCAACTTAATTTGAATATATTAAAACATCTTTAGGAATAATGCTAATGTCACAACCTTATCTTCCATCTTCAGCACTCGACAAAACAATTAATCATAACAAAACAAAACTAACTAACAATCAAACTATCAAACTTTTTTTCAACTACTTTTTTTTCTAATTTTCTTCACCAAAGAAGAAAAATAACTTACCAACTAGTCACTACAAATAAAAATAAAACTAAACTTAAAATAAAGGATACGAATCGATAATAACATTGGAAACTGGATACATCTGCGGTAACACTAGAAGCTGGATATATATGCGTATGATTTGAACCAAAGCTCTGATACCAAACTGATGTCAACCACGCCATGATTGTGAGGAAACCACGCAATAGTCTCAATATAAAACACTTGAACTAAAAAGCTTCGACAAGGGGCGGAAACAAGGTAGATAACCGGCCACGAACAAGAGTGAATGTCTCACTAATACGATTAGTGGTCCTCCAATCACGAATTGGCACACACTTCAACAAACATGTCAAACGAGTATAAAACTCAAACTCAGAAACTCAAATTTATTCATCTCAATTGTCTGCTGAATACAATAACAGCCAATCCTTTATATAAGCTTTTCAAACATAAACCCAAGTAAATACTTATATACTAAACAATATTGTATTAGAATCTAAAACACAAATTGACTAAAAGGAGAACTACTGAATAGACATATTATAGTTTTTATCCCGTTAACTTTAATTGACCATATCTCTGTAGCTTCATCAAATTAGATGGCCCATAATATATGTATGAAGGTTAATTGAATTATCTTTCCAACGCCGTTGACATTTAACCAACCAATGTCCTGAGGATAGAGTAATGACCGAAATACTAAACTAGACAAAATATATGCGGATTTCTTTCATGGAGAAGCCTTGTCACACAAAACCCACCTCCTCAACCGACTTGGCGCTGTTGGTGAGATATAATAAGCATTCTCCTGCCTTACTGTCACATACACCAGACCAAGCACAAACAAAACCAGAAGCAACATGACGGTTAGGAACACCTAAATTAAATTCATTTAACCTCTTGTCATCGCTTTTATTTTAGCCCTCAATGCAATGTTTTGATAGGACTACATGGTAGTATCATTAACAGGTTGGATGGTTTTACTTCTTGCTCAATTCCTTGATTTAGTTGCACAATCTTTAAAATGAAGAAGCACGACAACAGGGGTAAGAGTAGTAATATTTTTGTTCTTGATTTGATTATCATCATCGATGGTTGACAGTGTCTTCCTATAATAAACGTATCAGCAAGTTGGTTGTCGATGTATCCAAGGTGCGGGTATTCAGCGAGTAGCTCTTGAAACCTGCTCCATAAATCATAAAGGCTTTTCTACATCTCTCTGATGTATCCTTGAGATGGAGTTTGTAACAATTTCAGTCTTTGAGGGCAGATAATATTCTTCCACGAACGGCTGAGCAAGAGCAATCCAGGTTATAAATTTTCCGCCCTGTTGGTTTGCTAGCCATCTATTTCCTGCTCCCTTGAGTGACGATTGTAAGAGTCTGAGTCTGGTGTAGTCATCACCAACACCGTACAGCTTGACGATGTCACAATAGGAAATGAAGTCCACGAGGTGAGTGCAAGAATTCTCGTTTAATCTCCCTTCAAAGTTGAATTTGTTCTGGATCAAAGTGATGATATTGGACTATAGCTCATAATTATTAGCTCCATTGTCTTGGGGGTGCGACACTTAAGGTGGAGCCAGTACCACTCGACTTGGTGAAGTCGCCAAGAGTTTGGTTCGTGATTGGAGATAGTGGGGAGAAAGAGTTGATGTGTAGCTATGATCTGATTCTAAATCTGATGTGCTTGTTGATTCCTCTTTGCTTGAAGATCCTTGTTCGTACCCTAGACGAATTGGAGATTCTACGTATTCTCCCTCCTCTTCTGAGCTCTTGTCGTTCTCAATGTCGATTTGCTCCGGTATCCTATCCTAATTTAGTTGCGCAGAATTTGACCGAGTTATAGCTGGTGACATATAATGAGAATAAATCTACACAAAGTAACTGTGGGAAGCTAAAACTTAAACGGTGTTGAATGACTAATACTAAACATAGTTGTTTCAAACACGATAAAGAGTCTCTGACAATGACGCCAAAATTTGATACCGTTGTTAAAAAATAACCTAACTTCCTAAGCAATTAGGATCGAATTCCCTAGCCTAAACGATGCGTTTACTCAAAGAGTGAGGAATATTAATCGAAATAACTAATTTTCTGGTTTAAGTGCCATGATTTCTATGAACTAATAACCTAATTAAACTAACAAACAAACGGTGCAAGATGACAAATACTAAGGGTTTCAAACAAAGGATGACAAGGGATTAGAATTTGAATCCCCCTAAGTTATCAAGACGAAGTATAGAAACTAAATCAACTCAATTCATCCAATGTAATCAATTTCGTATACCGTCTCAATTCGTCTCTACTTAGGTCACACCCTTCAGGGACTTGCTACCCAACTACCAATCCCATAATCTTAGCCCACTCTTTGGAGTCATGCATCTAAAACCTGTACATCGATTTATCAATCTAAGATTGCACTAATGATGGGCTAACATAGCCGGCACAATTTCCAATGATTCACCAAATTGAAAAGGTGAAGACCTTGAGCGATGAAAGAGAGAAGAGGGAAGTAGTTAAAAATAACAAACCCAAAACCTAAAGCACTCACACAACCGCTAAACAAGAAATACCAAAATCATAGAAACACAACCGGTATTTGCCATAAAGTCAAAATCAAAGTTCCACGACGATCGCTCATCAAAGGACGCTCGTTCTACCAAGTCCACCACAATCTCTCTGGCCACCTCAGGAAGAACTACCTTCGAAGAGGGAAGAACAAGTGCAACAAAAGGGTCTCGAGTTGCGAATCGCCCGGGCAGTGAAACATGTCATTTAATCGCCTACTCCAATCCATGCGAGCAGCGATGAGAGACTTCAAATCATGTGGGAAGACAAAATGCATAGGGTCACCGGGAGAGAAAGACCCCTCTAGACTAGACAGGAGATCCTTCTCCCTCTTCCACGAGTCATGGGAGTCCCGATGCGAAGCCGCTTGAACTTCTAAGGAACCTCCTTCCAAGGAAGTTGTCCTAAGGAGGATGGACCCAAAACACCCCCAACCCGAACATTGGGGATTCGTCAACTACGGAACGTAGACGCCTCTATGGAACATTTGCTTCCGTTTCCACCTCCGCCTTTTCTGACAAGGCGAACTCCGACTAGAAACTCAGGAACGGCTCCGCTTGAGAAATAGTGAACTCGACTAAAGCATATGTATGGGATCCCATCTCTATGAAAAAATATAAACGAGGATAAATACCAAAGAACTATACGCCCACAACCAAACTTCTAAAAAATGATGAAGTGGGGGCAGAAACTTGGAATGGAACTCGACATTCTTTACGACAGTGAAAAGTAAAAACGAACTGTCACAACAATGGTAAAAAGGAGGAAGAAGGGAAGACCCCTTCAACATGGGTAAATAAGGGGTAATCGAATCCACGGTCATGATAAAAGTTTGCCTCCTTCATAAGGGTTCATAAGGTACCCTTATGAAGGAAGCCAACTTGGGGGCAATTTGATGAGCCATTCTGGTTTGTACCGAAAAATCCTTTCGATCTAAAACGCCACCAGAACAAACCAAGACTCGGGTGGAATCGCCTAAACGAATATAAAACTAAAAAGATGAAGGCCTTATGCCTAAACAATGTCCCCCACCAACTTTAGGTCATCCGTTTAAAGCATGAACCCGCCGCGAGGATGAAGCCCTCATTCGGTTATTGCCTCAATCCTAGGCGTATTGCGCTTATTTAAAGGACCAGATTACCCAAAGAACATCCAAAAAAAAACCACAATAGTCTTATCTAAAGAAGCTGTATGAGCGAAGTCTGCCATCACTAACAAAGGGAAAACTACACCAAAGGGAAAACAATCCAAGGTAGGTCCTAATTTCAATGCCTTCCATATATATAACTATATAATACTCATTTTTCTTAATTTATTACTTGTCATATTTATTTTTGTATAAAAATTAAAATAGGTGTTAAAGAAAATTTAAATAAATTAGAGCTCCACTCGCCTATTTTTGAACCGACTCAAGAGCTGGCTCATCAGATACTGAACCGAGCTATAAACGAGTCCTTTTTGAATCAGGTCACCGAATAACTCGCGAGTAGCTTGCTCGGGTAAAAAGGCCCTTTGGAGTTGGGCTCATGAATTGGGGATTTTTTTATGAGTAAAAAAAATAAAGGCTGTGATTTTGCTGTTGAATTTATCCCAATTGTTGTCCACAACTGCATGAAATTTGACAATATAATTTGCATCCATAGTGTTCTCCCTTTCACACCCAGGACTTTATTTTATCAAACTTTATTTTATCAATAATAATAGGATTACCATTAGTAAACATCGACCCAGCAGTTGCACAGCAAAGCAAAACACATCTCTGAAATTTCCTATTGGAAGGGGACCAATTATTAGTCCTACTTACACCTAAACAAAAAAAAAGAAAAGAAAAAGGAGGAGAGATCAAGATCTATTGTGCAATTCCAACCAAGGAATGGAGAGGTCTGGAGGAGAAGCCAACAACAATAGTAATAATAAGAGCTTTCAGTTCCCGCCTGGGTTCAGGTTCCATCCTTCCGACGAGGAGCTCATCGTGTTCTACTTGCAGAACAAGGTCACCTCCCGGCCACTTCCTGCTGCCATCATAGCTGAAGTTGATCTATACAAGTACAATCCTTGGGAGCTTCCCGGTAACAAATTATTCTATGAATGAATGCATGCATATAATATTTGGTTCATGGATTTGCTTTGGTGCGCATGATATATATATATATACAAGGGATAAAGTATCTACGTATTTTTTGGAGAGCAGAGAAGGCTCTGTTTGGGGAGGAAGAGTGGTACTTCTTCAGTCCGAGGGATCGCAAATATCCTAATGGGGCGCGGCCAAACAGAGCAGCTGGGTCCGGATTCTGGAAGGCTACAGGGACTGATAAACCGATATTTTCGACTTCAGGATCGAAGAGCATTGGGGTGAAGAAGGCTTTGGTGTTCTATTCAGGGAGGCCACCCAAGGGAGTCAAGACTGACTGGGTCATGAACGAGTACAGATTGCTGGATCCAACCATTAAACCTTCCAGGATCAAAGGCTCCATGAGGGTCAGTTACCTCTTTTATTATTTTCTGCATCAGTCAGAAGTAACTTTAAATTTTAAGTTCCTGACCTTTCTTCTAGCTAGTGTTGGTTTTGCATTCTGTATGTATAACTATTCTTTTTTCTTGAAATTTAACAATCATTGGGAAAGAAAAACATTCACTTCCTTTAACATATCTTTTACAATTATTAGCTACCGATGCTTGAAATTTTTTGGAATAACTAATTACATGAACTAGTTATTCAAATTATAATTATAACTAATTACACTAGAGTCGAGTCGTGCAACTCGCTATAGAAAAATTATAATTAGTTTTTTGGACTCTAGCAGATTAAATCAATAATACAATTTACTCGAATATAGATAGATCTGTAGCTGGAGCAAAAAAGTTAATTTAATCTGTTTGGGATGCATTGGTTATGTTTCAGCTGGATGATTGGGTATTGTGTCGTGTTCGACAGAAGGGACCCATGACATCGAAGAACCCATATGATATAAACGGGAGCCCTGTGAAAGAAACAGTGAGCTACCTGCCAGTGAAAGAGGAGTCCGCAACTCCATACATGATGAACTGCGACAACGACATGATAAGAGACTGTTTGAACCAAGACTGCCGCGTCTTAGCTTCCCTCCTCGTTGGCCAGACCTTACCAACCATCAATAACAATAATTGCAAAAGCAACAACGACAATAATGGCACCACTATTAACAACTCTCCGCCTTCTATAACTGTTTCTCCATTCGAAAACTACGTCAACCCTCTCAAGAGAAAGTCTGGAGACGAAGCCAACGACAGTTTCCTCCCGGAGAACAAGAAGAGCAACTGTAGGGATGAACATGATCTCCTAGGTTTTGGTGGTGGTGGTGAGAACAATTACAATGGCCAGAACCAATCTCAAGATGGATTCTATAACGAGGATGCAATGGACCCTATGATTGGATTGCTGGAGCTCAATGAATTTGGCTTCGCCGGAAAATATCTCGAGTGATCATTCATTGATCAATCGTAAGAGAAAACTAAGACACTTACCTACGCATCTATCTACAAGGCGCCCACAGAATGTACAAAAGCAAAAGCTGGACTGGGACGTTGTCTCGTGTAAGTTAAGTCATATATATAATGGAAACATATCTGAAGACTAAAACACACTTTCTTCATTAATTTGTTCCAAACTGAATTTTGATATTAACACAAATACATAAAAAAGTATGTACTGAGTATGACTTGCATTATAAGCATGTAAACTCCGAGGACATTCCTGTTTTTGAAAGGGTAAATAACGCACCGACGTATATTACTTTCACATTTAGCAATCTATAAGTGACTCCAGTGAAAAGAGATAGAACAATAATACGTATCACAAAGAAGGCAATTAACACCCGACAGGCATACTTGAAGAACTTTGCCTTGGGGGATTATGATTAATATTATTAGAGGATTGTAGATTATGAAACCATCCACCAACTGATGAAGTAGCTAGTGATATTCCAGGCTACACCGCCATCCAGACTGCCGATTTTATATTTTCGAGCACAATTCAGTTACTGCAGTAAACTGCAGCAAATATACCCAACAAGTCAGTTACTTTGGCAGCTGAGTTCGAAAAGAAAAACACAAGTATTCATAGTCCATGCACTGTCCAAGATCTGAATGAATAAGCTGTGAAACTCATGTGAGAAATGGAAGCCAACCACAATATAACAAAGTGAAATATTGGAGAGCAGTTGAATTTCAACCAGCTATGTGATCAAGCAAGTAATTTAGCACTGATCTATTGCTAAATATCCATCCAAAAGCTGATTAAAGAGAGACATGCATGATCGACCACAAGGAACATACTTGTATATGTAGGAAGCAATTCCTAGGATTACACAAAGCAAGATAATCTCAATGCAGAAGTTGCGACTGGATCTCATCTGCTCAAAAGAAAGATACTTGGTGATCAGAACATTCCTGTGTAGTGAGGAAGTTAGAAAAGGTTAGACAAGGCCAGAAGATCAATTACCGAAGTTAGAGTTTGCTTGAGTTTGACATTCGTATTTCTCAACTCGGAATTCACTTTGTCTACTGTGAAAAGCAGTCAAAGAACCAGAGATTTTATGATATTTCTCAAAGTCAGAATTTGCTTTACACCGGTGTTTTCAGCATCTTAGCGAATTCATTAAACAGGAAAGTTTCCAAATCGATTTCCCTACCTTTGTGTCAATCTCATACATGAAGGGAACTTGTCTGTCCAACTCCTGCAGATAGAAACATAATATTACACCATCCACCCTTTGAAATCTTCATAATTAGGTTCCATTTTTTTAATACTGAATGTTGCAGCGAAACAGAAGCACAAGAATACCAAAATAACAGGAATAAAGATGAACTAACCTCACCCATATCATGGGCCAGATTTTTCAACGTATCCAACCCCTCTGATATCACATCAAGACCTTTAAGTTTTCGCCTGTCATACTCCTTTCTAAACTGGTCAGATTCTTCAGATTGCTGGAAAAAGCCATCGTTAAGGTTATCTTCTGGGGTTGGCAACAGTAACACTTTAACAATTGGTGTGCTCAAAATGAAATTTCATCAAGGTGAGAATGCTGCACCAACAATAATCACCTTATGTATCTAATGTGATATTCTTATGAGACGCAGAACCAGCCCATCCTCCAGACTGGTTTGCTGCTCCTGTGGTTCCATCTGGCATGGCTTGAATCCTCTCTGGTAGTGCAAGTACCAGATCAGCACGAATGGCCTGTTCTTCCTTAGATAAAATATAGTCACAGAACTACCAGAAATTAGATAAAATTTAGATAATAACCTAAACAACTGGAGGCAAAAAAATTACTAGGAAAAGAAGTAACATAATATCTATGAAACTGATGTCAACTTTAGTTGCTTCTGCTTGAATCAAAAGAGAGACGATGTAACACAAACAATCCACCAAGGGCAGACAATATAACCAAAGGGAATAGCTGTTCAAACGAATCACAAGCAATTTGTCGAAGACGATGAAAGAAAGAACTGGAAAAATCAGAACCATAACCAAAGACAAAAGCAAAAGAAAAGAAGCGGGAGTTCAAAGAATTTCTCCAAGAAGACCAATTAAATAATGAACATGTCGAAGAACATCTGCAAGCGACTCCAGTCCAAGGGCTAATTAAACAAAGACTGGTCCACCTGCAGATTTGGGAAATATTCTGATTTGTCTTGTACCAGATATCATATTTATCATTTTGCATGCTTCCTTTTGTCTTTCTCCTCAGCAAGTCTAGAGTTTTTAAGTCAGCCAGTTCTGCTTATGGATTGCATGATTACCCAAAACTATGACAAATATAGTCACTCCCACAGCCGTAACCCTTGATCCCTAATTTTATGTAGTTATCCGCTTTAACAGAGTTTTATTACCACATCAAACTAGAAGTTACCAACTAAACTCTGAATATGAAGACAGACACATTAATCAAAATGTAAGGAATCATCAAATTAAGGCGAACAAAACTCTATTAGCATGGTTAAACAACGCATCTCAATGAAGACATCGTCTCTTTGCATTATATACTTAAACAAACTTAAGAGCCCAGCAAGTGTTCCCTCTTTGTGCATATTCTGAAACATAAAAGCAAATGACAAAACAAGTTGATGGAAGATAGGAAACCAATGTGAAAAACGGGTGAACTTAACCCTCTTGAGAGCCAACTTTTGAAGTTTGATAACTTCATCCATCAACCGAGTCTTGGTCTTGCGAATCTCAGCATTTTTTGCTCTCCTTTGAAGCCCTATCGGCTTTCTGCATTCAACACCAGCAGCATAATTCTTCAGGATCAGAACAGATGCATGCATTATGCATCCAACAAATCAGCAATCTTAACATATATTTGCATCTTTCAGTTGTTCAGCATAATTATATTAGGAACCACAGGGAAAAACAGGGAAAGAAGGCAGAGAAGTGAACGTACACCCATAGCGGCTTCAATCTCAGCCTCGACGGTGGCGTAAAGGCGAGCGAAGACATCGTCTCCGTAGGCATTGTATCAAATGCAGAAATGGTGAAGAACAAACGGCGTTGAAGAGAAGACCGTTAGTCAACATGAAGTGACGGAGAAAGAGAGCTTAAATGAAACAACGAGTTTCATCTTTCGTTTGTTTTAGCTGTTGATGTATTATACAACGACACGTGTTTTTACCCGCGTTTATATTTCTGTTTTTACTGTTGTGTTACCGTTGGGTTAGTATAAAACCCAACCAGAACTGAATGAATCGAGATGAGTTTTCGGACTCTCATCCTTATCTCCTTCTTCTTCCTCTCTGCATTTCTCTGCGATTTTGATCGAGTTTTTTATCAAACTGTTACATTGAGCTCCCGCTGCTTCTCGATGTCGTACTTGTCATATTTCTTGCAGATCTCATCAACCCTGAAAATAATGTCGATCACGCTCATATTTTCCGCCCTGGCTTGCCGATCCGGAAACTCGCCGGTGAGAAGAGAAGGAAACTAGAACAAGACCGCGTGGAGGGAAAGAATCGAAAGGGAACGACATGAGACATGGAGAAGCTTGTATTTGGATCTCTATTTTTGTCATCGTTGCTGCTTTTTCTCTGCGAGTTTGTCGCTGGAGGGTCTGTTGTACTTCTCTGGCGAAGGAAAATGAAGAAGACCGTTGGCTGGTTCGACACGGCGACGATGACGGGGCAAATTGTTCCCATGATACTTTTTGAACACAGCAGCCCAAGAGTTCTGATAAATAACGTCACCTGTCGTATAAAATCATGGGCATTGCTAAAAAAAATCCGGCGTTTTATTACAAATTGTCTTAACATTTGAATCTATAGGGTAAATTTATGTGAATGTCCTTCGAACCTAATATTTAAATACATATATGACGTAATTTGAATCAAACACACTATCTAATTCATTTCGAAACTCTCTCAACCGCATCTCGGTATCCTAAAAGTAGTGTCGGCGCCGCCGCCCGTTGACTGCCGCCGCTCGCCACGGCCGCTCCCCGGCACTCGCCGCTGCCGTCTACGTCCCCGCGGCATCCACCGCCGTTCCCTTCCTCTGCTGCTCCCACTGACGTCAGATCCACCGCCAAAGTCAGATCCCTCACCGTATATACGATATTAAATTTTAGTTTCAGGCCGCATATACGACATTACTTTTTATTATTGTGGACAGTGTGTATTACTATTACATACGACATTAATTATTATTATACATTATTCTCATTGTTATGTTACTAAAAAGTTTTCTTTAAAAATACTTATGTTTACTCTTTTTTTTTCTTTCCAGTAATATAAACTCATCATATTTTAACTGCTCAAACGTTAAATTATGATAGTGTTTTTTTGTTCATTTTGTTTTTAATGGTTTCGTTAATTGTTATTATGCATATTGCAAATGTAACAAAAATCTTATTATTGTCTGATATACGTAATTATTTTATTCCATATCACATTCATGTTAATTTTTACTTTATTTTTCATTTATTAATATTAGTAACGGTCTTTTTATTCTTCATATGAGTTTCTCATTGAGTTTGTGATATAAATTGATTTATTTATATGATCTAATACATTTTCTTATTTTTGAATAGTTTTTTAAACTTGGCTTTGCTTCTCTTGATGTTTGTGGCATATCCTTTATGGGCATCAGAAGTTAAAAATCATTTATGATGGTCTTGGTGCAACCGTCAAAGACGATAATACAACGTCTTTTCAAAACGAAGTCATAACTTTGATCTTGTTCGTCATCACCTCCATGAATGCTTGAAAATTGAGTAATGACTTATATATCTTGTGGCGTAGCAAGACCATCCATCATATCAAGACAAAGCCATAGCTTTGACATTTAACTGCCATTATTTCGGTGAAGTACCAAGAAACACAAATTATCTAAGCTATCTAGCTAATATGTCTCCAATTGTGATGGTCGAGGGACACAATATCACTCCCCGAAGTGAATGTTTTTTATATCATGTCCATTGTGACAATACATTCCCACAAGTGCAAACATCAATACACTATTGCGGAGGAAAAGACCTATTATTTTGGGCATGAGAAAGATATTTGAGTAATACTTATTTTCTCATGAAAGGGAGTTGTGAGTTGAGGTTGAAAAATTCCAATCACATGAATGGTGATACAATCATCAATTTTATTTTGATGATCGTATACAAATGATATTGCTTCATAAGCCATCAAATGTGCAAAGACTTATTTGTTACATTTTTTTAAAGCACATGGAACAAGTTATTGTTGTTGTTTCTATGTGGTTGTACATTTATATTGTGTAAAGATTATTCATCCTATAATTGGTTACATAGATGGTTAAGACAACTATGATGGAATATCTCTATTTATCATTTGCACTATCAATCATTCTCTTGCAAAATGAGTATTGATATGATGAGCAATGACATAATATATAACTCATCGATAGTGCACCATATATCGAGTAGTACAAAATCACTCACAGGCTTGAGTAGAGCTATTGCATTGTTCAAGAAGGAATAAGATCCTTTTATTTATATATTGATGATCACAAGGGAGAGGAACGATAATGTGATATATGACCATGAAACTATTAAATGTTATCCTCCAATCTGTACAAGACATATGTGATCGTGATTGATATACATATTAATGTACACTATAAGTTTACTCATCCTGAAAACTATTATTTGGCATAACCGGTGAGACCATCCCGGTTCAATCATGATGTGAATCGGTAAGTACCTCTATGGTCAATGTCTATAATTTCATAATCTAAAGAGTATGTTCTCTTGAACATTGTTGCGGACGAAGGTCTCAACTTGGGTATTCTAAAGAAATGATTCCTAAGGTTATAGGGATTTAAGTAGTCCTTGTGACTCCCCTACTTCCTGGGAACACGAATGGTTTTATGTTCTCTCAACAAGGTTTCGTTTCTAGGAAAGCATTTTCACCTTTCCGTTACCCATTGTTGAGTAAATCTCCAACACAACGTAACTCATTTTTGGGTTGCTTATAGATAAAGTAAGATAATTTATGTTACACACAACAAAACAAGGGTGATATTTGTGGATCCATACACCCAACATGTGGACCAATTATTTTAATTGATGTATCAACTAGAAGGTCACATGTGTATATGAAAGCAAACTAGAATTTGCGAGATTACTAGCTCAACCATTCTGGTTATGAGCATATTTTTCATGATTATCCAATAACAAAAATGTGTCATTGAGAACAAATATTTTCCATTTTAATTGTTGAGAATATGTCATTTACATAAACAACATAATTTTGCATTACGCCAAGCGACGATTATAAATTTCTCCATTATGTTTGGTTTTTGGGTCAACACCTTATACTTCCCATCAATGGATATATGGATGTGATATACACATCCGAATTGCTCCACCACCATTTATTATGATGAGTTCTCAACAACGATTGAGAACTAATTTTGATTACGAGTTCATCGATGGTAAAATATCACATCGTTGTCAGGAGTATTTTGATGACTCGTTTGGAGGTTTATATTCATACTTCCCAACATTAGGGGGAGAAAACAAAAGTAGGCCAAGAGATTAGATGAATGATCATATCATTTCGATCTTCACACTAAGCAATATGATTTTGAAGTTCAAAATTTTATAATTCATCATCTGCTAGACACTTTACTAACCCAACTAGAGTAAAACTCTCATGTGCCAACTTGAAATGCTTCAGTGAAAATGATGTCGATATTGGGCAATCTAACATCACAAATAAGTCTAAACCCGTATAAAGTGCGGTAGACCCCCGGTTCCAAACCAAAAAAAAATCCTCAAAAGTGGAATTGAGCTATATATCAAGATGGTCAAATTAATGTTAAGATTATTTAAGCAAAGCCACCAAGAGAACAAATAATATGCTCAAGAAGAGTCTCAAGTACCTGAAAGATATAAAGATAGATATCTCAATTATTTATATCTTGGATGAAAAATACTGGAACTGTAACGAAGTCAATGTCGACAAAATTATTACGTATAATGCAATGCTAAATATCATAATATTTTATGAGGATCATGAGCCAAAGTGCATGCAAATAAAGGATTCACTAAAAATTTCAAGTGAGGCCAAACCCAATTCCCAACAGAAATGAAAAGTTTCAAGACTTGACATAAAGTCTTTATATATGGAAATGTTAAACAAATGAGACATATGTTTATCTCATTTTGAGTCTTGAAAGTCAGGAGCCATCTCATGTTTATTTCATTTTAAAAAGTTGTGTACAACAAACCTATAATATTTTGATTATGAGAAAACATATTCTCATGTGGTGGATGCAACTACTTTTTATTATTCGATTAGTCTGGCAATTTATGAAGGGAAAGAGTTTACCCCTAAAGGATGTCCTTGCAATATATATATATATATATATATATATATATATATATATATATGTTTTGCATAATAAGAATACACATGTGTATAAGAAATTCCCTTGGAGATTTATTTTGCTATAAGCAAACAGTTCAAGTTAACAAATTATATCCAATTGGCGTCATATGGATTGAATGATTGAGAAAAGTGGTCCATTTAACATATCATACATTTCTCTATGCATATAATTTGATTTCTTTTCCTTGTTGAGTTGAATTTTGAATGATTAAAAATAATCTTTGCTATATTTTATCGTTTCGAAATTATTTATAAAAAATTCTTAATTTTATCTATATTTAAAATGTGTTTCTTTTTGTTCAACGTCATTAGATGTGGTCATTCTTTATTTACATATATGACATACATATTGTTGAGATTCCTCAAGAATAACTCAAAAAAATCATCTATTTGATTAATGAGTTTACCACATGATTGTGGCCTAGTGGTTAATCACCTTGTAATCATATGATCAGTGGTTTGATCTCTCCCTTATGGGAAGAAAGCTCTATTTGTAGCTATTTATTGCCTTGTGAAAATTATACATCTTGTTAAGGGGCCATTTATCTCTTTGAGATCAATTTGATTAAGGAGTTCAAAATGAAAAATGTGGAAGAATAAATCTTACCACTACTTGAACACTGTTTGATGGTTTGTGAAACAAACTAATCAAACCATATCACCATTCAAATACATGATCCTATAGATCATGCATAAAATACAATAATCAACATGAATTCCAAGAAAATGGTGAAAAGTAATGTGATGATTATGTACTCTTTTTCCTTCACTAGGTTTTATCCCATCGGGTTTTCCTCACAAGGTTTTAATGAGGCATATTCGTATCTAATGTCATCCAAGGGGAAGTGTCATGCGAATTATGGATGACCATCGATCATGTGACGCATACATTTTATACACAAACTCCAATGAGTTAAAATATTTGTCAACTAAGTGCACCTAAGTGATAACTTGGTTGATTTATTCACCAAAGCTCTCTCTGCATCAACTGTTGGGAAGCTAGTCCAAAAATTTGGAGTTTGGTGACTGAATGTTCTCAACTGATATAATGACAAGCGAGAGTTGATATCCTCATTAGGGGGGGTCGATATGAAGGATCTCAACTGATATCATCATCAGGGAGAGTTAATACGTACTGCACTCTTTTTCACTTAACCATGGTTTTTCCCACTTGGTTTTCCTGGTAAGGTTTTTAACGAGGCAGTATCAATAACGTACTCGAAGAACATAATATATATTCTTATTCAATGGTAATTCAAGGGGGGAGTGTTATGAATATTGTTATTATGGTGCATGAATGCCCATTGTGTAACCTATACATTAACCATGGGAATCAATACCATTATCTCCTATTCAAGTGTAGTTATGTTAGTCATTAGGGGTTATGTATCATGAGCCTATAAATAGTACTCACTCGTGTATGTTTGACACACCTCAATAAGAATGCTCTTCTCCTCCTATATTCTTCTATTTCTCAATCCTTAGTTTCTTAACATTAGATAATTAATTAGTTATGATATATTCTGATTAATAATTGGTTATGATATTTAATATTTTGATTGTTAATTAGTTATGATAATTAATATTTAATAATTAAAGAGTTGGTAATTAAATACTTGATAATTAAATATTTGATAATTGAACACTTGGTATTTAAATATTAATTCAAATTTATTCTATAAAAGATTTGAAAGTAGTAATTAGTCATCATATATTAGGTGAATTAGTAATTAGAAATTTCACTTTCAGTGTTTAATTGAAAATGAAGAAAAGTGTTAGTTTCTAATTAGTATTTACGTTTTAAATTGCATATATAGTGATCCGTTGTCGCGGTTTATCGATCGTCCTATATTTGCCTCAAACCGAAGAGTGAACGAGGGAATGGGGAAGGGAATGAAATCTAAGTTAGGGGATGTTGGTCAGTCGAGTGCATAGTTTGCTGGGAGAGAGGTGACGGTTGATGAGATTTTTGGTAGCCAGTCATTGGATATGGTCGATGACATTCATACCATTCGAGATGACTCGGATGGCGACGATGAGTAGATATCGTCAGACGGTGACAGTGTTGAGGATGATGATCGTAACACCTCGTTTGACCTATTTTACTTGACAATGCTCGATCACGAAAGAGACTAGCAGGGATGGGTCTGGGCGCTACATTAGGAGCGCGTAGCATGTCATTTCACGGATCGCAAGGCTCTTCTACCGCGGGCGCTAGATGTGGAAAAGCTAGGTGTTCTATAGGGATCCAAGCCAGCAACACTGGGAGGAGTGGAGGCTTACACGTCCAACACCTGGTGGGCCACAGATCGCCACTCTGATCCTTAGTTTTGGCGGACACATAACCCATCGCCTCTGGATGCGCGGTTTGGACTCAAGGCTGACATCACAGCTCAGGCTCCACCTTGCAAAGTCTAGGGTTCGTAAGCTGGAGAGCTTCCCGTGGCAATCCGCTACGACACGACAGCTAGTCGAGGCCTCTAGGTTGTTGCATCTCGGTGCCATTATGTTGTGGGGATTGGATCTTTCACTACTATTGGCGTTCATTGATAGGTGGCAGCCAGACACCAACACCTTCGACATGTGTTTCGGAGAGATGAAGATTACGTTGCACGATGTGCTGTACATACTTCAGCTTCCCATATGGGGCACCCAGCTTAGTTTAGACGCCGAGGTTAATTATGTGTCACAGGTTGCATCTATGCTTAACATTTCTGATGATGCGATCAGGGTGAAATGCTATAAAGTAGGTGGTTTTCATATAGACCAGATACTGGAGATTTCCACATCAAGGGTTCTTGACGATCCTACTGTAGCCAGTTGTTACTTGATGGCGTTGTTGGGCTCGACTATTTTTGCAGACCGCAGTCAGAATCTTATCCGTATTTGGGGGGTTTTGAGGGTGTGCGGGATGTTTGGATGACTAGGACATACGGTTGGGGTGTGGCTACACGTGCTTACTTGTACAGGCAGCTCGGGGTTGCCTCTCGGACGGGTTCTACGTCCCTGTTGGACTGCTTGACTTTGTTGCAGTCATGAATCTACAAGTACTTTCGAAGCTGGCGTCGTAAATCGTCTCCTGCCCCACGTAGGAGTGGGGAGGCACTTGCTACAAGGTGGGATGGACCTAGGATCATTGAGAGAGTAGAGGATGCTAATGCGAGGCTCCAGACGCTTCGTGTGCTTATTGATGGGACGACGCACACCCACGTTGAGTGGCTTCCTTTTGGTTTTCTGGATTTTGACGGTGAGGTTCGGTTGTCCTTGTACTGTGGAGGCATACACGCATTCAACTACATCGACCCACACAATCCCACCCATATCATGCGATAGTATGGGTACCAACAGACGGTGTCATATGCGCTTCTCATGCCAGAGTCTATGTCCAGGCCGGCAGATGGAGTATAGTTTTACGTTAAGCCTTTGCAGGTGCAACTACAGTCGGTAGAGTTCCTTGACTCACTTGCCCTTCTTCAGTAGTCCCAGTGTGCTAGGATCTGCGGACGATAACGTTTCCGCTGAGTACACGGAGTGGTAACTCGACCGCACACACCCAGTGATCATTCCCACACGCGCACCAGATGAGCCACATGCGCCGTTGGTTTGCATTGCTTCTGCTTTTGGTTGTTATTAATTTTTGTGTTGTGAGACTGGATGTGATATTGATTCTTTATTACTTTTGCAGACACCGGAGCAGGCCATGCGTACATTCTTCGCCGGTTTGGCCCCCTTACACGTAGCAGTGGAGGACGGATTCTTTGAGCACGCTCGGGAGTATTAACAAGTCCTACATGGCATGAGAGGGTTGTAGAGTGAGTATGCCTCGTAGCTATTTGTATTCGGCCACTCGTTCTATATTTTTTTTGTACTTTGCATTTGATGATTTGTACATGGATTGTATGTTTGGTTCACATTACCAGTACTTTGCATTTGATAATTCGTTGTTATGGGCAACATTTTGACTAGTTGGCATTTTTTTTATGTAGTGGACGTTATTATGGTTTCATTCCATATTTATCATGTCTTATGATTCCATGTTTTTAATATATTTTCATTCCTCAACTATAATTCATTTTCAACCTGTTCAACATTTTGCATCCATAGTCGTAGCATATCACAAAATGGACATGTTATCCAAATTCACTACTTATAAATTGACAACTTAAGTACAAAACGTATATAAAAAAAGTTTCGTCATCACCCCCACTTAATTTGGAACATCGATAACTTCCTCGTCCGTTCTTTGCGGAATTGTTGTTGTTCGGATTATGCCCACCACGATCGAAGAACAACTTAATTTTGTCTACGTACACTTCATACCATTCCGCAATATGAGCATTATTATGTCGTCCTTCCCACACTGCATGAAAATCCAGCATCGGTCGCACCCTGTTAACCTCCCCCAACGGTATCTGCAGCCAACGGGTACCCGTGCATATCAATTCTACAACTCGATCCGGGCTGATCACGTCAGGACCATGGGAGAGTGGTGAGTACGTGGTTCCGAAAGTGTGTGCACTAATCGATATTCCACTCGATGCGTATACCGCAAAAGTCCGATAAGATCGACATCACACATCCGGTACTCCGGTTCGTAATTTCCAGTAGTACCCAACAGTCTTTTTTTCACCTGGTTACTAATTAATTTACATAAATTCGGATAAAAAATATATAATTACAATAATTAATTTCAATAATTAATATTATTAACTATAATAAATTAGTTAAATAAATTTGATAAAAATACCACTACCGCCATTGAATGGAGACGGCTATGCTTACACCGTCGCCATTCAACGGGAACACACTTATATATACCGCCATCATTAAATGGCAACGTAGGAACGGGTACGGTTGCCATTGAATGTCGACTGTGTTCATTGCACCATTGTCGTTTAATGGTGATGGCGGATAAGGCGGCGGCGACGGTGACGGCAAGCTCCTGCAGCGACGGCGGCGAACTCCAACGGCGGATTAAAATAGTGAAATTTGATTGGATAGTATAAATAGACGTTAATTGGATGAGGACCCTTCTATAGAATTCTAAAACGGGCATTCTCGTCATTTCATGTACCGAATTCAAATTTTATGGCGTTTGTAAGTAAAACGTATGGCGTTTTTTAGTAATTCAGATAAACATTAACAGTCCTCGAGGTTTAAATTTTTTTAAAGGGTTCTTGAGTGGAAAAATTAGTTTAGGCAATATCAAGATAAAATTTTACAATCACCATTGTCCTTTAGTTTCAGATGACACCTTCTTTTTTCTAAAGGCGGGACAGATTTTATGTCTCTTCTCGATCTTCTTCGATTTTATGAGATTGTTAGTGGTCAACGTATCAAACTTTTGAAATCGACAATCTATTTCAGTGTTAATACCTCATTGGATGTTCAAAATTCATTAGGGAGTTTGCTTCAGATTCCTAACATTGGGTTAAGTGATAAGTATCTTGGCCTACCAACCAAACCACATGCCAAATTCATTGGAAATCTTGGCCTTCTCTATGTCAACCAAAGATTACGAGAGGTCTGGGTTTTGGGATTTTCGGAAAATTAACAAATCAATGTTGGGAGCCTTGAGTTGGTGTCTTCTCCGCAATCCAGATTCGATGGCATCTCATATTTTGAAGTCGTTATTACCAGAATGGGAGCTTCTTCTCAGCATGTAAGGGATCGTTGCAGAGCTGGGGATGAAATAGTATACTCTATGGTCGTGAACTTCTTTTATCAGGCGGTCGCTGGCTAATCTGTACTGGAACTACAGTTTCAACCCTTAACGCGACATGGATGCCATCGATGCGTCCCTCATCTCCGATTCCGCTACCAACTACAACCATGATTCCTCCTACTGTCAATTCCCTTATTATTCATGGCAAATGGAATGTTGCTTTCTTGTCATCTCGTTTTACACCGTCTTCGAGACGGCAAATTCGGTAGATTCCATTGCCCATTTCACCATTACCTGATTAGTGGATTTTGTCTCATACTCGCTCAGGTGAGTATTGGTGTCGTCGGGTTGACGCATCAACAATGAGATGCTCCATAAATTTGTTATAGTCAAATAAGGGTCACAATTAGTGGATGCTGCAGTTTGGTCTAAGTTCTGGGCTATTCCAGTGGAACCGAAGTTGAAGTTTTTCACTTAGAAAGTCCTACATAGGATCCTCCTGTTGGTCTATGGCTTAAGAGCTGGTCATGTAACTGTCGACTCTCATTGTCTGGTCTTCGGTCTTGTCAATGAAAACCTCTCACATTTATTTTTCAATTGTCCAGTTGCTTGCCTCTTGGCTAAGGAAATCAATTGTACTCATTTCATTATGACGGACATACATCCGGTGCAAGTTTGGAGGGTTTTTAGCGGTCAGGATCACCGGCAAACCATCAAGCTTGTATACTTCTGGTGGCGACTCTAGACGTCAAGATGCATGTTGGTGTTTGAAGGTGTCCAACATTCAATCTCCTCTCTTTCACGCCAGTTCTTTCATCACTAGTTGGAGGGTGCTTGATTTGCTACAACCAACTCTACTCCATCCGAGATGCTACAACTTGAAATGAATCCAAGATCTCGGCTTCAACAAGCAACTTGGAGGGTCTTTGTCCGCTGGCCATCAAAGGGGAGTTGACATCATTGAAGCAGGCTTTTGGGGCTCCTCTAGGTGTAGTTCTACGACGAGACTGCGGTTCTTTCGTTTCGGCAACATGACAAGTTATTTGCTTTATTACAGACCCTCTAACCTTGGATATCATGGCTATTCACCAAGCATTGATTGCGGCTACTTAACACCCAAAGGATTCAGTCATTGTTCATTCTAATTCAGCAGAAACAGTTCGTCTCATGAATTCTTCTGTCCCTGATATTCGTGTGGTCAATTGCTCCAAGACTGTCGCTCGATCAAGTTTTCACTATCTTTGGTCACTATTAGTCATGTACCGCGTACAGATAACTACGCCGCCCATTTGGTGGCACGTGAGACTCTTCGTTATCCTACGCGTCGACATTCCTTCTCACTCTCTCATGTTCTTTCTTCATTATTTTAATCTTCTTTGATTGTGTATCATGATCTGATATCACTGAATAAAAAAAGGTCGTCCAAAAATTCTCTTTATTTTTCCATGCGAGTTATTCACGCCAGTTTAAATATTTTAGTTGAACTTAACCTAAGTTATTGAGAAATCCAAAAAAACCAGAATCAAATCAAGAGAAAAAGTGACCATCCATCTTCTCTCGTTCACATATATTCTTCGATCTTTTTATTTACCTGTTATCCCAAATTCCTACATTCTCAGAGAATCTGAAGTCTTTTTCATTACAGCTAATGATATGTCTTTCCAATCACCATTAAATTTGCTCCTCCTTTTTATGCGTTCTTTATGGCCTTGTTGAAGGTTTTGCTAGTGAAGAACGAGTTTGAAGGCATTTTGATGAGGTGGGTGCTTTACCCGACCGATGAGGACGCATCGGAGTTTGGACAAGATAAATAAGTTCTTGCTTTCCACCTTTTGCATGCACATTTAGGATTGTTGGATTTTGAAAGTAAATCAACGAAAGATGACACAGTTAGGCTTGTTTGCGGTTTAGGGTTATGGTTTCTTTTGATTTAGTGTATCTTCGATTACCCCTTAAAATTCTTTGTTTGAGGTTCACAGTTGAAATGCATTACGACAGTCTTATCACTCAGACAAACTACATTTACAAATACATAGCCCATTTTGGCGGCGTCCACCCGAATGTTTTCTCCATGTATGAACTCAACAAAATGGTTACCACTCATATATGATCCAAACCTAGAAGACACGATCAAACCACTAAAAGACACGATTTAACCATGCAAGCTACTCAGGTTTTTACTAGACCGAACTTAACTGAAACTAACATAACATGTAATGAACGATGCATGAAAAGTGGAAGCAAAATAATTAATATACCATGATTAAACTGACTAATTACAGAACTTGGCACATTAAATGCACGCCACAAAACAAAAATGAAGAGATACAACTTCAAGTTCAAAAAACACTTTAAATATAGGAAATCAAAATCAACCAACTATTCCCACCTCCATCTAATACGTGTGACTTAACACATATATATACAGGAAAATAGAAACATGTATGGCAGGATCAGTGATAAGCACAAAATATCTAACTTTAATGCCAAGAAGGCTACAGAAACAGAAGTTTGGTATTTAGTTCATTCATCGAGTAATAGTACAAGAAACCGCTCATTTAACGGGGGATATATAACAGCGGCTGCCTAGCCGTTATTAAACTGAAATGAACATTCAAAATTTAATATTTAACAGCAGTTTCCATTCGGCCGCTATTAAATTAATTGATTTAACAGCGACAATCTACAAACCGCTGTTAAATGTGGACCATATGTACGTTGTCGTTTCTTTGAACACATAACAACGAATATTTTATACTAGCTGATGTTAAATTAATTGATTTAACAACAATTTTTGCCTAACCGCTGTTAAATAGCCATATTTCGAACCAATTCTTCGACATATAAATATGTATAAAACTCATTGGAGTTACTATAACTAGCCACATATAACTATTGTAATGCCAATTCAACCATATTTAGGTCAATGGTATAGACCAAATGTCCATACTACACTCATATATACATAATCATACCGAAGTTGTAACAACACTAATAACTTTATCATATATGTATACATACACATTCACTATCTATATCAAAGGACTCCGTAATAAGTACGTTGTATAATTCGACAAGTTCGTGTAATTAGAAGACCGAATATGAAAAATCGGGATGAGTTATGCTTATATATGTCCTTACTGTAGTAATAAACAAATCAAAACAGTAATACCATCGTTTGAAGTTTTGATACCCAAAACCCATTTATAATTTTTCAGTTTAAAAATACAATAGATATGACCATGTACCATAATGGGTAATGGTCCTCCCAGTCCCCCTTCTTCTTCATGTGACCCGGGTTTGAATCACAAGTCTTGTTTTCTTTATTCAGTTTCATTTAACAGCGGACCTTGTATAACCGCGTTTAAATGTTTTTATTAATAGCGGTTTTGTTATGGCCACTGTTAAAATGTTTCATTGAACAGAGGTTATACAAGCTGCGCAGTTAAAAATTTTAACTTAGCACAAATGGACGAGTCATTCATTTAAATCAATGACGCCATTTACGTTTTTAATTTAACAGGTGATTTTGCATAAGCCGCTTTTAAATGTGCGATATAAATATCAGCAGCCCTTCCCTTATCCATAGAATCATGATTCTGTGTAAATTAGAGAAACTGCAATAGAAGCAACAACACTGAGGAGAAAGAGAATAAGAAGAAGAAGAAGAGGAGGAGGAAGAAGATATCGGTCTCCAATCGTCTCCAAGTCACGATTTCCAACTCTCCAATCTCTATCTCCAACTCCAAACCAGGTATTTGAGTGATTTAGGGTTGGTTAGAAGTTCTAATTTCATACCCAATAGTTTCAATATTGTGGTTCAAATATGTGTTTTCGAGTTGTTTAGTGACTTACTAATTGCTATTATTAATTTTAAAATTTAGAACAAGAAACCGTAATTTTTCAATTTGGGTTTAAATGTTGGTAATTAGGGATAATTGATGTTAACTATTCAATTGGTGTATATATGTTATTAATTTGGGGATAATAATTGTTTTTGAGCTATACATTTTGTTAATTTTGAATTTGGGAGAGTTTGATTATTGTGTATATCACATAGAATTAAAACTTCTACTTGTGAACTAGAACACCATCTTATACTTGCATTGTATGGTATCTCGAACCTACTTGTATACTTGAACATATTATAATGTGAACTAAATTGAACTTATGTCTTTATAACTAGGTTGTAGTCATGGATTAGTGTTTGATTGGAATGTCCCGTAATACTCCATAGCATGTTAGCGGTGTAGAGAACTTTTTAGATTTTGTATTCTCTAATAGTCAGGACATATCAACAATCCTATGTCCTTGTCTGAAATGTGATTTTAACAAGTTTCGCACAAGGGATACCGTGTTTGATCATCTCTTCCATAAGTAGTTTTCGTGTGACTACATATTGTGGGATATCATGGAGAAAAAGGGGTCAACCTTCTAATCAAATTAGGTTTCGTAGGAGTTCTAATAATGCACAATCCAATCCTGCACCAATGGAGGTCGATGATCATTTGGTCCCGATGCATTCCCTTGTCCATGATGCCTTTGGTATACTTGAAAACCCAATACCAGACGAGCATTCTGTTGTCAATGATGCTTTTGGAATTGCTTCAGATGATCATGAGCCTTCTGATGTAGAAAATGCGGAGTTTATTCGTCATATTAAAGATGGAGAGGAAAAATTGTATGATGGGTGCAAGATCTCAAAATTATCATTCTTATTAAGGTTATACCATATTAAGTACATGCACAAGATAAGTGAGAAGGCGTTAGGTCAAATACTGGAACTTCTGAAAAAAGTGTTTGAATCAGCTCGGCTTCCAATGACACGAAGAAGACAATAAAAGCCCTTGTCTTATCTTACCAAAAGATACATGCTTGTATGAATTACTCCATGCTTTATTCGGGCGATGCGGTTGAAGAGTAGAGCTGTACAACATGTAAAAAGTCTAGATATAAAGAGACGAAGACAGGGATTGTAGTGATAGAGAACAAGAAGCAAATACTGGCAAAAATATTTCGCTACTTCCCTCTAATTCATAGATTACAAAGGATGTACATGTCATCAAAATTGGCTGCGGATATAGTATGGCACTCAACTGATATTAATAGTGACGGTATTGTTAGACACCCTTGGGATTCAAAGGCGTGGTCAAGCTTTGATTTGAGGTATCCTGAATTTTCTAGTGACCCAAGAAATGTTCATCTAGTACTGGCAAGTGATGGATTCAATCCGTTTGGTAACATGGCCACAACCCATAGTACTTGGCATGTGGTTCTAGTCCCATATAACACTACTCCTTGGTTGTGCATGAACAGACAAGTACGGTGTTGTCTAGCATCATTCTAGGCCCAAAAAAACCAAGCAATGATATTGACATTTATCTACAACCACTAATGGAGGAGTTGATAAAATTGAGGGAAGGAGTCCGAACGTATGATTTTGGAAAGAAGGAAATGTTCACTTTGAAAGCCACATTAATGTGGACCATTAGTGATTTTCCCGGACTTAATTTATTATCTGGGTGGAACATTCACACTGCAAAAGCCTGCCCATCTTGGAATTTTGACACCATCCCTACGCGGTTACCAAAGGGGAAGAAACCATGTTTTATGGGAAGCCGATGATTCTTCCCAATGAATCACTAGCTTAGAAAACAGTGAGCCAAGTTTGACGAAAAAAAGGAGTTGATGGGGCCACCTAGTATACTATCAGGGTCTGAAATACTACAACAAGTGAAGAATATAAACATTTAGAATGGGTAAAAGTGGAAGACCCTAGAACTAGAAAGAGAATATCATGGGAGAAGACTAAGTATAAGAAAATAAAGTAGTGACAAAGGGTAGTATATTCTTTGAACTTCCTTATTGGCAATTCAATGAACTATGCCACAATATTGATGTGATGCACATTGAAAAGAATGTTTGTGACAACAATCTATATACACTGATAAATGACGGAGTGAAGAGCAAAGATCATTTGGTTCCCTGTCAAGATTTGGAAGAATTGAATATTAAAAAAGATTTGTGGCCTAATGAGAATGGAAAATGTCTCACTTCCTTCTTCACATTCGCTAAGCCAGAGGTTGAAACAATGCTCCAATTGTTGAATTCTTTATCTGTTCCTGATGGTTATTCCAACAACATCTCACGGCGTGTCGACCTAACTCAACGAAAGGTGTTTGGGCTAAAACTTCATGGCTCACATGTGCGTTTTACACGAAGTGTTGCTTGCGGCAATGAGAAATGTATTGCCAAAATGAGTAGTTGTCGTGTTTGCAAAGTTTAGCTCTTGTATTAAGGCATTGAGTGCTAGGGTGATAAACATGAATGATCTTGATAAAATACAAGAAAGGTTAGTGATTGCAATATGTCACATTGAAATAATTTTCCCACGGTCATTCTTCACTGTCATGGTTCATTTTTTGTTGCACCTTGTTCAAGAAGTAAGAGTTGGAGGTCTGGTTTAATATTGGTGGATGTATCCTATAGAAAGGATGTTAGGAAAACTAAAGGGATTTGTGGCTGATAGGGCTAGAATTTGTAGCATTTATCTACCCTTATTCTACACGCATTCGAGTGGTTATTAGCATTTTCATACTTCAATTCTCTTCAATTTCGTGTTTTGGCATATTGCGTATAGATCCGTTCATTTGGACCGTTTCGGTCCATTTGATGTTTTCTCTGTAGTGTTTGTTACTTACAGGTATTAGGGAGATAGGGGATCAGACCATGAAGCCAAGACCGTGATATGTAGAGCATTCGGAGTTCGAGAAAGAAGGTCGAGATTGGACTTGGCGCAGCAGAGGGACTGCACGCCGTGCAAGGCTGCACACCGTGCAGTCCATCAAACTACTCAAGAAGCACGGCGTTGAAACATGCGCACGGCGTGCACTGATGCACGCCGTGTAACCCCTTGAGCGTCGAGGAATAGAGGAAAAGTGGAGCTGCACGGCGTGCACAATTGCACGCCGTTCTTCCCTTTTTGAGTCGCGAAATGAGCACAATTGAAGATGCACTGCGTGCACCACTGCACGCCGTTCACCTGGTTTTGGTGCGCGGAACAGACTCCTTTGGAAGGTGCATGGCGTGCACCCCTGCACGGCGTGCACCTTGCCAGATCCAGCTGCAACTATAAAAAGGGAAGGTGGAGGAAAGAGAAAGGAATTCTTCCCCAACTCGATTTTCCCCGATTTCTCCCGAGTTTTCTCTGCAAAAACCAGCACCCAACCTCTTCTAGAGCCCAAATTGAAGATCTAAAGGAGCTGCCTTTGAAGGATTGAAGCTAGGATTGAAGCTAGGAGTGAAGCTAGGAGATCAAGAGCATCGATTGGAGGAGGATCAAGCCGATTATTTTTACGTAATAAGATGGTTAGGTCTTCTTTCCAAATGCTTTCTTCTAGAATCATGTTTAGCTAATTTCCTTGGGATTCTTGGATGAGATGTAGGAATTGAGCTATGAAACCTGTCTTGGATGCTTAAGAACAACGTTTGTGGGTGTTTGATTTGGAATGAAAGTTTGTCTTGATTGTTTGGGTGTTCAACCTAATTCTTGTTATGGCTAGAATTAGGTCAAATGCTTGAAATCCTTTGCTTGTGAAAGACTTAGGAATTCTTTAGTTTGACAATCGAGAATAGAATTGGGTTATTGGTGGGGTAAACCGTTAACCTAATCCTACCTATTGTGTTTGCCCCGGTTTTAAGTGAAAGCCATGTTGTAATTGGCGGGCACTCTGGTTTGCACCCAATGGACCAAGTTGGGTGTAGTTATCAGTAGCTTAGGCGCTGATGGACCAAGTTAACGCTATTTCCAATTACTTGTGGGTTCTCTTAGTTCCGGTAAAGCACCCCTTCACTTTGTAGAACTCCTTGGGGTTCATTACTAGCTAGCCAGATTAAGGGAAATTCTACCTAAGTCAGGAGGTTAGTAGTGGAATGTCGTGTGCATGATCGTGTTTGCGGATTCATACGAGTGTTAGGAGGATTCTTTTCTTTCAAATCGGATCCACATTCGTTTGTTGTGAATGCATTCTAGCGGTCGAGCTTAATAACTCGTCTCTTCCAAGAACTCAGTTTCTCCTTTGAATCAACTTTAAGTCCTTTAGTTTAATTAAGTCATTAGAATAATTAGTATTAAAAACCAAATCTTTTAGCCTAAACCGTGTTGACGAATTCGAGTAGAAGCATAGCGAGAGGGACCTTCGGACACAAACGACACTTGTGTTGTCGGAATAACTTCACAGTTATTCGGGCGATCGAGTAATTGGCACCGTTGCCGGGGACTTCTCTCGTTCCTTCGAAAGGACTTAGTCGGCGCCGATTTAGGCATTCGACTCCAGTTTAGTTTTGTTTTCCTGTCTTTTTGTTGTTTGTTTGGGTTTCACTTTGGTGTGTTGTTTTTGGATGTGCACGAGTTTAGGTGCAGTTTATGAGACAGTCTAGCCGGATCCGTGAGCGACGACTTTGGAATCTGCAAGGCACTCTCGCACCACCTCGGCTTTTGTTTTCTCCTCTACATCAACAACCCATCCGCAACTTAGAGATCGTACTACCAGCACCTTCACCACCCCATTCACCACCCTCATCGGCATCCTCTTCACCAACGGTTTCTTCTACCTTCAACTCTTCAAGCGAAGAAGGAGATTTTGAGGAACCCATCATAATGGGAGATGCGGCACGCACACTCGGGGACTATGCTAAGCCTACACTTGCGAGGCACCGGCTCGAGCATAGTTCCTCCTCCGGTTGACAACCGGAATTTTGAGGTGAAGACACCTTATGTCCGGATGGTGCGGCGGCGACCTTATTCGGGCAATGATCACGAGTGTCCGAGTCAACATTTGAGGAACTTCACCGAAATCGTTGAGCTAATGAAGTTCAACGGGGTCCACTCAGATGTGGTTCCCATGAGGTTGTTCTCCTTCTCGCTCCAAGGGAAGGCTAAGGCTTGGTTGGACAACCAACCAATCAACTCATTTAGGACGTGGGATGCATTGGCTAGAGCATTCTTGGAGGAGTTCTTTCCGCCCTACAAGACCGATGCAATTAGGGGGCAAATCGGTAATTTCCGGCGGCGGTATGGAGAGCTTTATCACGAGACTTGGGATCGTTTCCAAGCATTGTTGTACTCCTGCCCTCATCACAACATGGAGGAGTGGACCTTAGCGGACATTTTCGCGCGTGCTCTCGATTATGAGAACACCAGGATGATCAACCAAGCTGGAGATGCTGATCTAAAGTTGCTAACTCCGACCCGGTGTTTGCAGCTATTCGAGGAAATGGCTGTCAAAACCAAGAGTTGGGCACGCCAACAGGCGCCGAGGAACTTACAGGCACCCGTTGCTCCACCTTCCTCAAGCACGCCCAAGCAAGCCCTCAAGGATAACTCTGACCAATCTTTGCATCTCCTCCATTCCAAAGTTGGTGCATTGGTGCATCAGATGAACAACATGGCCTTGTCCAAAGCACCTGTCAAAGAGGTAGCACCACCTCCCAAACCTCAACCTCGGAAGGCGGTGATGGTGTATTATTGCGAGGGATGTGGACATGAGGGACATGATGTATCAACATGTCAACTCTTTGCAGAAGAAGCTGCTCCTGAAGAGGAGATGGAAAACTTTGAGCAGGTAGATTATGTTCATGGTGGTCAACAACGGGTTGGGTACAATCAAGGAGGTTATCAAAATAACTTCCGATCCAACCAAGGTGGATATTACAACTATCCAAGGAACAATCAAGGCTACCGGAGTTACCAACAAGGTCCGGGACCTCAAGGGCAAGTTTCTACCCCCTCAAACGGCTCCTCCGGGACAAAGACCTCCACGACAATCAAATTCCGGGTACAACCAAGGGTTTCAAGGTAATCGGGGCTACCGTCGGGATAATCAAAAGGGGTACCCACCACGGGGACAACAACAAGGGTTCAAGCGGCAAACGTCTCCTCCCGGATTTTCGTCACTACCGCACCTCAAGTTGGATCCTCTTCCTCGGCGGCACCTCGACGGACAACAATGCCATGTTGCTCCAACTCCTTGAGAACCAACAAACATTTATTCAAAATCAACAATCTTCAATCAACAAGTTGGAAGCTCGGATGGAACGCCTCCTTTCCATTCGACAACCGGGAACTTTACACGGAAATGCGAGGAGAATCCCAAGGGTGATTATCTTGAATTGAAGCCCATCACTACTAGGAGTGGAAAACAAGTAAATCCTATTCCCACGGTAGTGAAGCCTCCCGTAGCGGTTCCCCCAAAGTTGGTTGATGAAGATGAAGAAGTCATTGGGGATGATTCACCTAATGTTGGTGAAGATGAAGCAAATGGGGGTGAGGAAGAAATGCTCTCACATCTTGTGGGAAAAAGGGTAGCAAAAACCCATGGAGCTAGCTCTGGCTCAAAGCCAATTTTGGCGCCTTACAAGCCAAGAGCCCCATATCCTAACAGGCTTGATGAGGATTCTCGAGCAAAGAGTTTTGCCCGATTTATTGAGATGCTAAGGGGAGTGCGCCTCACCCTTCCCTTCACCGAGGCCATTGCTAAGATGCCTATGTATGCGAGATTTTTAAAGGAGATCTTCACCAACAAGAGGAAGCTCACGGAAGCGGCTAATGTCACCCTCAACGAGCAATGTTCAGCCATAGTCTCCACATTCATTCCGACCAAACTCAAGGATCCGGGTAGTTTCCATATCCCTTGTAGAATTGGTGAACTAGACATTGAGAAATGCTTAGCTGATTTAGGTGCTAGCATTAATGTGATGCCATATTCTGTGTATAGAGCACTAGACCTAAATGCATTGAAACCGACTAGGATGAGAATTCAATTAGCGGATAAATCATTGAAATATCCTAGGGGAGTGGTAGAAGATGTCTTTGTTAGGATTGGAAACTTTGTGTTCTTGGTTGATTTTGTGGTGGTCGACACGGAGATACGAACTTGTCTCTTATTTTAGGTAGACCTTTCCTTAATACCTCTAAAGCTATTATAGATGTATTTGAAGGAACTCTTACCTTGCGTGTTGATAAGGAACATGCTACTTTTAATTTGACCAAAACTATGCAATTCTCTCATGCTCAGGATGATATAGATTTTGATGAGGTTGAATTTGAGGATGTGGATGTCATCGCTTCTGTGTTTCAAGTTAATGGTTTGTTTGATCTAGATGCCTTGGATTCGTCCTTGAGTAATCAATTCCTGCAGGAATCACACGACGAACAGGGTTTAAGTGTAGAGCAGCTAGAAGACCAAACAGAAGCTACTCCGCTTAAGGGAGTCTCCACGGTCAAGCGGACATCGTACGAGGAGCCGCCCGAGCTCGAACTGAAACCGCTTCCGGCTCATTTGGAGTATGCATTTCTAGCGAGGAGGCTCCAAACTTCCGGTTATCATCAACTCATCTCTTACACCGGATCAAAAACGAGAGATTGGTGGATCTTCTCCGCCATCATAAGGAGGCAATTGCGTGGCGGATCTCGGATATCAAGGGCATTAGCCCTTCTTTTTGCACGCACAAGATTCGATGGAAGAGAATTTTTGCCGGTGGTTCGGCCTCAACGGAGACGAGAATCCGAAGTTGCAAGAGGTGGTGAAGAAGGAAGTGGTAAAATTGATGGATGCGGGCATTATCTACCCCATCTCGGACGGTGAGAGGGTTAGTCTGTCCACGTGGTCCCGAAGAAAGGAGGCTTCACGGTAGTCGAAAATGAGAAGAAGGAACTCATCTCCACCCGTACTGTTACGGGATGGAGAGTCTGTATTGATTACAGGAGGCTGAATGACACCACAAGGAAGGATCATTTTCCGCTCCCGTTCATGGATCGGATGCTCGAACGCCTCGGTTGGACATGACTATTTACGCTTTTTGGATGGGATGTCGGGATACTTTCGGATCCCAATAGCTCCGGAGGATCGGGAGAAGACGACGTTCACTTGTCCTTTCGGCACCTTTGCATACAGGAGGATGCCGTTTGGATTGTGTAACGCCCCTGCCACTTTCCAGCGGTGTATGCTTGCTATATTTGCTGATTTGGTGGAAGATATTATGGAGGTTTATATGGATGATTTCTCGGTGTATGGGGATTCTGTCGACCATTGCTTACAAAATCTGAAGCGAGTTTTACGGCGATGTGAGGAAACCAACTTGGCTTTGAGTTGGGAGAAATGCCACTTCATGGTACGTGAGGGAATCGTACTTGGGCATAAGGTGTCGGAAAAGGGATCGAGGTGGATAAAGCGAAGTTAGAGACGATAGCAGGTCTTCCCCTTCCTTCGTCTGTCAAAGGGGTGCGAAGCTTCTTGGGACATGCGGGATTCTATCGCCGCTTTATCAAGGATTTCTCGAAGATAGCAACACCGTTGAACCGCCTTTTGGAGAAGGATGCTGCATTCACCATCACTAATGAGTGCAGACGTTCTTTTGAGCTACTCAAGGAAAAGCTCACTAGTGCACCGATTCTCACTTCGCCTGATTGGTCACTCCCATTTGAGGCGATGTGTGACGCTAGCGATTTTGCTTTGGGGAGCTGTTTTGGGACGAGAGAAAGGGTAACCGTTTTCACCCTCTCTACTATGCAAGCAAATCATTGAATGAAGCTCGGAAGAACTACACCACCACCGAGAAAGAACTGTTAGCTGTGGTTTTCGCGGTCGACAAGTTCCGATCGTACCTAGTGCTCTCTCATACCGTGGTTTTCACCGACCTTGCGGCTATCCGATATTTGATGAGCAAGCCGGATGCTAAACCACGCCTTCTCCGCTGGATTTTACTGTTGCAAGAGTTCGATTTGGAAATTGAAGATAAAAAGGGTCCGAGAACGTTCTTTGCGGACCACCTCCCTCGTTTGATGGAAGAAGAGGTGCGGAAGCCAGATGGGATCTCCATTCAGGAATGCTTCCCAGATGAAAGACTCTTCATGGTCGTTGCCCAGGTAGTGGAAGGACCATGGTTTGCGACATAGCAAACTACCTCGCCACTGGATCCTTCCCAAAGGATGTCACACCACGGGGAAAGAGGAAGATTTTGACGGATATGAAGAACTACTTCGGGATGATCCATATCTTTTCCGTAGGGGTGCGGATCGGATGATTCGACGTTGTGTACCATACGACGAGACTCCCTCAATCCTTAAGCATTGCCATCTTGGGCCCGCCGGAGGACATCTCGGTGCGGACCGCACCGCCCGTAAGGTATTTGACTGCGGTTTTTATTGGCACGATGTTTATAAGGATAGTTTCGACTATGTTAAAGCATGTGATCAAATGTCAAAAGAGCTGGGAACATTTCTAACCGAGATGAGATGCCTCAAAACAACAACCTTGTTTGTGAAATATTTGATGTTTGGGGGATAGACTTCATGGGGCCATTTCCTCCGTTTAATGGCCTCAAGTATATCCTCGTTGCAGTTGACTACGTCTCTAAGTGGGCCGAAGCCGTGGCTCTTCCCACTAATGATGCTAGAACTGTTGGGAAATTTTTAGTTAAGTTGTTTTCTCGGTTTGGAACACCTCGGGCAATCATAAGTGATAGGGGAACCCATTTTCAGGGCCAGTTCGACCGGGTGTGCCATCGTTTTGGTGTCACCCACCGGTTGTCTACTGCCTATCACCCTCAGACTAGTGGGCAAGCCGAGGTTACGAACCGAGAACTCAAGCGTATTCTTCAAAAGTCCATCGACCAATCGGATAAAGATTGGCCGAGTAAGCTTGATGACGCTCTTTGGGCCTACCGTACCGCGTACAAGACACCTATAGGGACCACTCCCTATAGGCTAGTCTATGGCAAATCTTGCCATCTACCGGTCGAACTTGAGCATCGAGCTTCTTGGGCTTTAAAGTTTCTCAACATGGATGCTAGTCTTTGCGGGTGAACATCGTACGTTTCAGATACACGAGTTGGAGGAACTCCGTCATCATGCCTATGAGAGCTCAAGGCTATACAAGGAGCGGACCAAGAAGTTCCACGATTCCCGCTTACAGACTGTTAAGGAGTTCAAGGAAGGCGACCTCGTACTTCTTTTCAACTCGAGGCTCAAGTTGTTTCCGGAAAAGCTGCAATCCCGATGGAGTGGACCATTCACGGTGACGAAAGTCTTCCCTTATGGGACAATTGAGGTAACTGCATCCCCCTCCTCTAAACCTTTCAAAGTGAACGGTCATCGTTTGAAACTCTACCGAGTTGGTGACACCGTAGGTGTAATCGATGAAGTGGATTGTTTCCCACTTTGAATTGTTCAGTGGAGGGCGTCTAGCTAACGACGATAAAGAAGCGCTCTTGGGAGGCACCCCTTGCGTATCCATTGATAGAATAGTGAACAAAGACCTTAGTTGATAAGTAGTGAGTCATTTGATGTGTGTTGGTTTGAATCTTGTGTTTGAGTCGAGTCTTGAGTCATTGATCATGTTCTAGGTGCTTGCTAGATGAAAATTGAACTCTAGGAGAGCTGAACTTGTTGGATTTTAATGCTTGAGTTTCTTGGAAATTGAAAGAGTTGTTCTTTGAGACGGCACCACGCACGCCGTGCTACAATGCACGCCGTGCAGGTTGCTGATGTTCTAATTCAGCGGCCTTTGAGTTGAGGAACGGCGTGCACACATGCACGCCGTGCTTTGAGAACTTGCCCGCAACCAAACTCAACCCTCAAGCCTAAAAGCGGGAACGGCGTGCACACCGCACGCCGTGCTGAAAAGCGCCGCGCGCAGAAACAAAACCCTCGAGCCTAAAGTAACGGAACGGCGTGCCACCCTGCACGCCGTGCACCCCGTTTCCTCCCGCGACCCCCGCAAGCCAAAGTTGGGGACGGCGTGACACCTTGCACGCCGTGCACCCCTTCAGAACTGCCCCTTCCCCCTTTCTCTCTCCACGGGTTTTTCCCTTTTTCCCCTCCTTTCTTCCTTCCACCTCCTCCTTCCCTTATCCCTTTTCCTCCCCAACTTCCTCCCCTCCCCTCCTCCCTTCCTCCCCTCCTTCCTTCCTCCCTTCCTCCCCTCCTCCCCTCCCTCCTTCCCTCTCCTCCTTCTCCTCCTCCCCCTCCCTCCTTCCTCCTTTTCTCCCGCCGCCGCCGCCGCCCCTCATCCTCCCCCTTCTTCCCTTCGCCGCCCCCTCGCCTCCTACTTCCCCCACCCGCCGCCGCCGCCCTTCCCCTTCCTTCACTCCCTCCTTCCACCCCTTTTCCCTTCCCCCAACCCCCTGCGTCCCTCCCTCCAACCACACCAATAACCCACCACCACCACCACCACCACCAAAATCCTTCAATTCACCTTCTTTTCGGGCGATTTTTGGGTTCTCATTGGTCTTCCTCAACTCAGTGGCTGCTTAATTTCGATCTCCAACTCTCAATTTCGATTTCCCCCAAATTCGGTTAGTGTTCAATTTTTTTTTTAGGTCAAACTGTGATTCCTCTGAAATTGGGTTCATTGGGTAGATGCTTGGTGCACATTGTGATGTAGGTAGTGAACTAGTTGTTGAAGGTGATGTTTATGCCATGTTACTTGTGTTTTGCTTCCAATTTCGGATTTTCAATAACGGTTGAACTTTCGTGGTCTACCCTCAATTTGAAATTCTGAAATTCCAAGCAGTCCTTGTTTCCATTGTGTTTGCTATGCTTTGTTGAGGACTTTTCATGCCTATGCCATGCCCGTTTGCCCCAATTTTGTTGCTATGGTGGTTCATGGATGTTAATCTCCCCTAGTTGCTCTTACATTCCATTTGGTCGTTGTATTGCATATTTGGTTTTGGAAATGTGTCACACCCTAGTGTTGAATGTTTTGGATCAAGTTGTGGGAACTTTCGCTTGTGGATTCTAGTTTACTTACCTATGTGTGCTTTGCCATGCCTTATCTTTCATTTCACGAGGACGTGAACATTTTACGTGTGGGGGGTGTATTCTCACATTTGGGGATGTTGGGATATTAACCAATTCTGCAACCTTGTGCGTTTTTGTTTGCTATTATCAGTGTTGCAGGATGCAGCGGAAGAAGACTCCCGCCATAGGGTTAGGCAAGGTTACCGGCACATCCAAAAGGTCGCGACCATCCACTCCCTCAGCGCCCTCGTCTACTGGGAGTAGTCCACCTCCATCTCCACCTCGTGGTTCTGTTTCCACCCGTCCACAGCTGGGTGGAGCTTCATCTTCGGCCAACCCTCGCCGTTCTAGGGAGGCTTCGCAGCAAGATACACCGGTGGACCCCATTCCGGCTGGCGCTGCGCTGCCGACTCCGGAGGTAGAGCGGATGATCTTCAACTTCGAGCGGGAAGTGAGTCCACCCGCCGATACGGAGTGTATCGGACATGGGCGACGGCACCTCAAGGATACCTCGACTTCCGAGCTTTATGGAGGAGGGATGGAACACATGGCTGATGGCATATTTCCAGGGAGCGGGCATCTGGCCGCTCGTTCGAGTGGATGATCAGGAGCTCCCGCATGCCACCAGGGAGTTCTACTCGACATTTAAAATATCGAGGTACACCTCGACTCAGGAGGCGGGAGGCATCAAGTTCCGACTTGGAGGTCGGATGTTCTCATTCTCGGCAGATGAGCTGGCGCAGACTATGGGTTTCTATACCCCGGAGCAGGTGGCCAACCTTGAGGTGATGTCTTTGGCCACGATTGATAGGAGGCCGATCCCGAATCCGAGGGAGTTACGGGAAGGACATTGCGTGGGACAAGACTCCTTACTCCGCTCGGTCCTCGAAGGCGAAGCGGATGAAGATTCCGAGGTTGAGGCTCCTTCACCTCCTCTTTCGTCGGAGCATCACTGCTAGGAAGCAGTCTAGCAGCGGAGGAGTAGTGAACACCACGGACTTGTGGCTTTTCTACTGCCTCGAGAAGGAGGTGAAGGTTCATTTGGGAGACTTGGTGGTGAACTTGTTCAGACACATCTCTGACCAGAAGGGATTTGGAGTTCTGTTTGGGGGAGGCTACATCGCACGGCTGGTGCGAAGGCTCGGAGTGATGGACTCCTTCGGAGCGGATCCACTGTTTCAGCGAGGTTACCCCATCACAGTTCGGACGCTCAAGGAGCATGGGGTCCCGAGCCTACTGGCTAAGATAGTGGACGAGGGGCCAGATGTTAGAGAGGGGGAAGGAGCAGACTTCCCCCCAAATACTATGGAGACTCTGCCAGCACAGATTGGAGGGCTGCAGATGAACGTCAGTGACGTTCTCGACAGTCAGATCTTCCTCAGTCAGGATTTTCACCGGTTTGACGGTCGCGGTGGCGCCCGGGAGAACCTGGACCAGAGGACCGAGAGGATCGAGAGCGAGGTGCGAGGACTCCGACAGGATCTTCACGAGTATATCGCTGAGAACAGGGAGGCGAGGACTCGACAGGAGCGCCGGGACGAGCGATTGATGGAGGCTCAGGCTCAGCAAGGGCAGTGGATCCAACAGCAGGGACAGCAGATCACCTATATCCACGAGCAGCAGCATTGGCGAGTGGGCACATGTCCTACCATCGGGACACCTACTTCACCGGAGCCACCTATCCACCTCGTGGCCAGCCTATCCACCACCACCACGGTGGCCGGAGTACGACCCCTATCCTCGGTTCCGGGATATCCGTATCCTCCGCCGGACCGGTGATCGGTTGGGACGTATCATTACTCGGACTTTTGTGTGTTTGTTTTAATTTTGAGACTTTGTCATTGTTCTTTCTTTTGTTTAGTAACTTTTCTCTTTGGCTTTGTATAACGGATGATAACTTCGGTTGCATCTATCATTAGTACTTTGTGTGTGTTATGATTGGCAGGTCCCGAACACAGCTTAAATCCAGTCTCACCATCAGTCTTCGTTTCATCGGTATCACCCTTCTGGTTCTCTAGTGTGATTTCTTTCGTGAAATGTGTTGGAAATTATGGGATGAATTAGGATGCTAGTTTTTCACTTGATTGCTTAATTGAACCTTTGTCATTCCAATACTTGAACTTCCCTCTTAAACTTGAAACTTTGGTTGAAAGTTGGACTACATGTTTAGCGTAGTAATTACGCGAGGGTGAATAGGATGCATGATAGATTATTTTCGGACCACCTCCCGTTTTTCTTGAAACGAATTTAGAATGGATTTATGCACTTGGTTATTCGATCTTGATGTTTGCCGACTTGTGTACAATTAATTCCCCTTTCGAGTCGCTCTAGTGGTTTAAAGTCATAATTGACTAGATGGTCCAAATAAGGTGCAAAAGAGGCCAATGTGCCCAAATTGTCATGGGGGTTCGGTTGCGATTCAACACACTGGCGACCTTAGGTACGCCGTACGTAAGCTAGTCCCTTCGGGCTTCTTTTCTCACCTCTTCCTAGTTGTGGGTCGGGGTTTTTCAGGTAAACTCGGTCTATGTGGATGAGAGCCTTAGCCCGATCGGGATCGCAACTACCCCCATTTGGAAAGATACCCTCTAAACTATACTTAAAATTGTGAAAAGTGAGCTTGCAATTAATTGAGTAACTCAATTGACTCACGTGTGTTTGATATCTCTTGTATAGTTAAATTGTAAAAGAAGAGGGGAGTGCTTTTGATCAAAACATATTATTTAAAGTAAGCACTCCCTCGCTTAGGACGGGAAAAATACCCGGCCAGGACCATCTGTTTGAGCATAGAAAATAGGGGAAATGTTTCGTGTCGGGTGGTATTAACCATATGCATAAGTTTGTTCTTGACTTGGGTTAGAGAACTTGGTAGTTGTAACTGCGTGGTTTGGTGATCTAAAGTGCGTCCTTGGCATCGTGAAGTAGGTTTGAACTGCTGGCATATTGTTACGGTCTCTCCATGTTTAGAGTTTGTATAGAGTGTGAAAAGTAAAGTTGCTTGAGGACAAGCAAGGTTTAAGTGTGGGGGGATTTGATAGGGCTAGAATTTGTAGCATTTATCTACCCTTATTCTACACGCATTCGAGTGGTTATTAGCATTTTCGTACTTCAATTCTCTTCAATTTCGTGTTTCGGCATATTGCGTATAGATCCGTTCATTTGGACCGTTTCGGTCCATTTTATGTTTTCTCTGTAGTGTTTGTTACTTACAGGTATTAGGGAGATAGGGGATCAGACCATGAAGCCAAGACCGTGATGTGTAGAGCATTCGGAGTTCGAGAAAAAGGTCGAGATTGGACTTGGCGCAGCAGAGGGACTGCACGCCGTGCAAGGCTGCACGCCGTGCAGTCCATCAAACTACTCAAGAAGCACGGCGTTGAAACATGCGCACGGCGTGCACTGATGCACGCCGTGCAACCCCTTGAGCGTCGAGGAATGGAGGAAAAGTGGAGCTGCACGGCGTGCACAACTGCACGCCGTTCTTCCCTTTTTGAGTCGCGGAATGAGCACAATTGAAGATGCACGGCGTGCACCACTGCACGCCGTTCACCTGCTTTTGGTGCGCGGAACAGACTCCTTTGAAAGGTGCACGGCGTGCACCCCTGCACGGCGTGCACCTTGCCAGATCCAGCTGCAACTATAAAAAGGGAAGGTGGAGGAAAGAGAAAGGAATTCTTCCCCAACTCGATTTTCCCCGATTTCTCCCGAGTTTTCTCTGCAAAAACCAGCACCCAACCTCTTCTAGAGCCCAAATTGAAGATCTAAAGGAGCTGCCTTTGAAGGATTGAAGCTAGGATTGAAGCTAGGAGTGAAGCTAGGAGATCAAGAGCATCGATTGGAGGAGGATCAAGCCGATTATTTTCTATAATAAGATGGTTAGGTCTTCTTTCCAAATGCTTTCTTCTAGAATCATGTTTAGCTAATTTCCTTGGGATTCTTGGATGAGATGTAGGAATTGAGCTATGAAACCTGTCTTGGATGCTTAAGAACAACGTTTGTGGGTGTTTGATTTGGAATGAAAGTTTGTCTTGATTGTTTGGGTGTTCAACCTAATTCTTGTTATGGCTAGAATTAGGTCAAATGCTTGAAATCCTTTGCTTGTGAAAGACTTAGGAATTCTTTAGTTTGACAATCGAGAATAGAATTGGGTTATTGGTGGGGTAAACCGTTAACCTAATCCTACCTATTGTGTTTACCCCGGTTTTAAGTGAAAGCCATGTTGTAATTGGCGGGCACTCTGGTTTGCACCCAATGGACCAAGTTGGGTGTAGTTATCAGTAGCTTAGGCGTTGGTGGACCAAGTTAACGCTATTTCCAATTACTTGTGGGTTCTCTTAGTTCCGGTAAAGCACCCCTTCACTTTGTAGAACTCCTTGGGGTTCATTACTAGCTAGCCAGATTAAGGGAAATTCTACCCAAGTCAGGAGGTTAGTAGTGGAATGTCGTGTGCATGATCGTCTTTGCGGATTCATACGAGTGTTAGGAGGATTCTTTTCTTTTAAATCAGATCCACATTCGTTTGTTGTGAATGCATTCTAGCGGTCGAGCTTAATAACTCGTCTCTTCCAAGAACTCAGTTTCTCCTTTGAATCAACTTTAAGTCCTTTAGTTTAATTAAGTCATTAGAATAATTAGTATTAAAAACCAAATCTTTTAGCCTAAACCGTGTTGACGAATTCGAGTAGAAGCATAGCGAGAGGGACCTTCGGACACAAACGACACTTGTGTTGTCGGAATAACTTCACAGTTATTCGGGCGATCAGTGGCCAACAAGGCGAAGCTAGAAGGTTGTATAGCGGAAGGGTGGATTGCAGATGAAATGTTCACTTTCAGCTCTTTGTATTTGGGTAATGAGATTGAATTACGGTTTGATCAAGGTAAATCTCTACATGAACCTGATGATGAAGGTACTGGTTCATCTAAAATTTTGAGAGTGGTTTGTAAACCGGCATGTGTTGGAAAGATTTACATACTTACCGACATGGAAACACTGCAAGCCCACCGCCATGTGTTGGTTAATTCTGACAAAATGACACCGTTTTATGAGTGAGTACTATTGTCGAACTTACCTCTATAATATCCAACAAAGAGAATAGAGCTACTCAAGATGTGTACCATACTTCTGGTTTAAAGCCATTCAACAGAAAGAAGAAAGAAATGGTAATAGTAACATTATACTCAATTAGAAATAGTGTATGGTTATCAATAAGTTTATTATACTAACGACTAACATTATTCGTAACGGAGAGGGCACAAGGTGGTCTAGTGGGCAGAGGAGATCTATTTCTCGCCACTCACACAAAGGCTGGTGGGAAGTCCTATTCCACGACTGCAATAGAAAAAAAATGTGTAACTGATACTTGATTATTATGCTTTGGTGTTCATGTACGGTTTATATGACATATATGTAACTATTTATGAACTTGTTTACTTATTGCTTGCAGAAGGAAGTTAAGGCCTTCATGGATAATCTAGACACAACTCTAGGATTTTATCCAAATGATTGAGTTGGTCGAAGTTATCCCAGTGTATAGAAACCAAGCTGAATGCGAGTTTGATGATGTTATTATCTTTGTTATACTTTAGTAGTGAGTATGGTGCCTTGAGTCAATGTTGGTGTAGTTAGTTCGTTAATTTTACAGATGAGAGAGTATGAGAATAATAATATGGAACGAATGAGTCATGTCAAAATTTTACCAATTTTACTATCTTTTCTATTTCAGTTCCAAAAAAACTTAAGATAAGTGGTGGTGCTTCTTCTTCTGCTCTTGTTGATCCAATACTCAATCCAACATTCTTCAATCCATTCTCGTCAGAGATGTTGAAGTTTTCATCCCGAGATGGAGTTGAACTCCCTCCGGCGCTAAAGGAGATGAGTAAAGCTTTCGAAACTCTCAATGCTGACAAGACTTGTTCTCGTAGTAGTGTTAGAACTTCTACTAGTATGGGACAAGAGAACAGTACCAGAAAGAACCGATTGGACAAGGATCTTCACATATCATATGATAGGAAAGAAGAGAAAGAAGAGGAAGCAGCGAATGACGAGAATGCTTCGGAGTAGTGATAATTATGAGTAACTAGCTAGTAGTGTTGGATTGATGGAATGATTTATAGTTATTAGTACTTGAATTTTCTACAAAATTTCTATCTTATGGATGACAGAATGATTTATATTCCATGGTATGAACCTCTTTTTAGTTAAAATTGTTTAATTGGGCACAACGAACAGTAAAACAGCAGCCAACGATAACAGGGAACAAGTAGAAACTAGAAAACTGGGTTTCTACATGTTTCTGGGTTTGACATTTAACAGCAGATTTTCATTGGCCGCTGTTAAATTTAACAGTGGCTTTAAACAGGACTATGTTAAATTTCACAGTAGTTACAGATTAAGCCTTTGTTAAATTTAACAATGGTCAGTTTTAAACTGCTGTTAAATTCAACGGCGACCATTTTTAAATTTTTGTTAAATTTAATAGCATCCAGTTCTTAATCCGCTATTAAACAAAGTTTGGTTTAAAGGCAGAAGGTTCTTTTTGTTGTTAAAGTCTTTAGCATTAGTATATTTAACAGCAGTACCAAGGTCGCTGTTAAATTATTTACCGGGGGCTAAAACCGTCGTTAAACGGTGTTTTGGCCATCGTTAAATAAGCAAATTCTTGTAGTGTAATGTGTCCATAGTGATCCATAAAACAAGTCAAAAGTGTCAACCACCCCTACGTTCTTGCATTGGTGATCCCATGGTGGATCTAACCATGAAACTGCATAATCGGTTATGCAAAATCAAAGGCTACTTAACATGCCAAATAACATGAATATAAGAAGAGCCGAGAGGCTTCGCAACCCAGGGTTGGCAGCAAGCACACAAATAATCACTACCTAGTCTAGTCATGCTACAATTCCGTCAACAAGTCAGTAAAGCTTATAGTTACAAAACATGCATCAGATGAGCATCAAGCTCTAGAACATAGCATCAAACCAGAGTGAGCATCAAGCTCTAAAACAGAACATCGGCCATCAACTACAAACATGGTAGCAGGTAAGAAAGACATGGAACCTATCTGGCTAATACTACTTGGCTTGCATAAAAAATCTAAACAAGAACCCGCACTGTTGAGTCTACATCTTAAAATTAGATATGAGATGAATCCCCTCACTACCATGAAGCCGCAACTTATAATAGTGTATCATTTAAATTGCATGAAAAGTAAAATTCATACTAATTTAGTCACATAGGTTCTGCTTCGACCATCCTAAACATTCCAGGTAAAGATGATGAACTTCTTACAAAGAATGGTTTAAAAAAATGACAAAATCCAAACAAGTCCACCAAATGTTTGAAGAGAAAAGTGCAAAAGATGGTCGAGACATTTAGAAACGAAGAAAGGAAAGAGTTTATTGAGGAGACTATAGTTGCATGCATCCAAAAAATAATGGATTAATTTTTCTTTATATTATCTTTTATTTTTAAGATTCTAATGTTTTTAAGTACTCTATTTAATGATGAATTCATCTCTCAACATTGCCTCTTTTAATATTTTTGTTCTGTAATTATTTGATTTTAACCTTAATATTTATCGTTAACCATTTAAGTATGGTAAACTTTTTTGTTCCGTGCTTCTCCCTTCCGGTAAGTTCGATAAATTCTCGTTCCTAGATACAAACTCCTTTCTATATCATAATTTTCCGATTCCTATCAATTCTCGGAAACCTTTTCTTATGTTTTATGTACTGACAAAAGTTCTCCATACATTCAAATGTTTCTAACTGCACTTGTTATCTGATGACGAACTCCTCGACCGGCAGTTAATCTTTTGTCACTCAAGGAATCGTCACACTTTGAGCCTGATACATTGTTCTGGTTATAAGTTTTTCATAGTTAACAGTAAACATGGACAACCATTAATCAATTACAAAAAGTAAACCTTGCACCCGAATATCTATATCTACAACCATTAACCACAAAAAAACAAATGCTTCATAGTACTCTTTTGAAACAGGCACATGTCTTATTGGTTTCTAATACATACTTTGTAGCTCTAGAATTTAAGATAATCATTCATCATTTTCAATTTAGACTAATAATTACAATCTTACACCCCTCTAGAAACTAAGATAACTATTCAAGCACATTTAGACATCCTCTAAGCAGCCCACTCCTTTTCCTTCTTCACAACGACCTCAAATTATGTGTTTATTTTGTAAGAAATTAGCTGAAGATATATTACTTTCCTGTGATTTCTACAGTCTTCCTTCTCACACCACACTCTCATCATGTAATCTTCCACCCTCCCATTCCATAATTCTGCCCAAGGTAGTATGCACGTACCACACTCCTCGCTCCCCATGGGCTGTCGTACACCTTTAATTAATTACACGCCATTGGTAATATTTTTGCCTAAGTAAACCTCACAACTCTGCCAGTTGAATGATTCCATTTGGATTCAAATGAATATGTGTACGAACTGTCCAAAAACTAGAACCGTTCTCCCGTCTGTTGACGACGAACATGTTATAATGTCCATTATCATAGACTGAGAAGAACATATACAAAATCAATACAACTCACTTAACATAAATAGTACACAATCCATAATCGAACAACCTTATGACAGAAACTTAGAAGAACAACTTTATGAAAGGAACTTACAAATTTCAGTGCATTAATTTGTGATCCTCTTCGTTATTCCCAATGGGGCCAATATTGGTGACCACCTTTGAAAGGTACTCTATTTCATCCATTTATGATTTTTCTAGACTGACAAGAATTTCTTGCTACATAAATTTAAAAAAGCAGCATATCATAAAATCATTGAATCTATAATCAACAATATATTAATTTAGTTTTAGTTTAGTTTTCTTACCGCTACAATGGTTCTAAATATCCATCTCGTTACAGAAATCTTATCTGGTGAATTAGCCAATTCTTTCATATTCAGATAGTCATAATAAGCATCTACAATATTTTCACCAAATCTTCATCATAGTCCAACGATTGAATTCTTTTCATTTCAACCTCAACATGTCATGTGGTTGTTTTGCCGGTATATCATTTCATTCCTATGGAATAGAAGAAGTACCCTATCAATATCCTATGATTAATAAAACACAAAGAAAACATAATTTAAACATACCTATCACACCCTCATTTTCGAAGCAAGGAAATTGGAAAAAAATACCTTTAAAGGAGCGGAAATACTTAAAATCATAGGAGGGCATAATGGTCTTTAAAAAAATCTTTAACTAATTACTAAAATGCCCCAATTAGGATACTTTAAAATAAAATAATAATAAATAAGAGTAAATAATAAAATGATAAATATAATAAATAAAATAACTTTTAATTACTAACATGCTTCTACAAAATTGATATATCATTGAAATCCAAGTCTCAATAATTTAAGGAAAAAATTTCAGTACTCCCGACTTATTTAATACTCCCACTATTAGAAATTGATCTGGGCCGCCCGTTGACGATATTAAATCTTATCCGTCCTTTTATTTTATTTTCCGTTTTTCTCATCCTTGGTCTTCTTAATCCTCTCCTTGATTTCACAAATAGCAGCTTCACGAGTAGCCTCTCGTACTTCAGGATTTTCGGCCCTCCTCTTCTGTATCACCTCAAAGGAAGCACCAACGATGGACCTCGAGTAAAGCTTCATGTTGGTCCTTGTCTTCTTCGTTATAGCCTCAACAACAATGTCCTTCTCATGCTGCTTCCTAAACATGGCGGTCCAAGTGAGCTTGGAAGGCTTCACTCGGTTGTGGAAGTAGCCTTTTCATTTGGAGTTGACAAAGAGGAAAACCTGAGAATCAGATCGGATGAACCTGATTCCCCTATCGTGGTAAATCTTCTATCCGCTGAAACGACATAGCTCAATCTTCAAAACCACGGTGATTAGATGTTGGCGTCGCGGTGATGATCCTCCTCTCCTCGGATAACAGAAAAATCTAAATACGAGGCTTCTCATACTAAGCTCCACTCTTCTCCTGCAATAACTTTCAAACACTCTGGTGGGTGGTTCAAGGTCAGTTTTTTGTGCTCGTATCGTAACGATAATTTCAAGTAAATAAAGGAATGCTAAACAAGTTATTTCATAAAAATCATCAATATTTTTAAATAAATATATTCATCTTTATGTAATCCTAACATCATAACAAGAATTTTAAACATCATTTGAAAATGAGATCACAACATAACATTGAATCATAAATATTCTCCAAGTAGACATATTGCATAAAGAAGTCCTCTTTATGTAATCCTATCATAAATAAGAACTTAACATAACAAGTAATCATCAAGAAATCATTAATAAGTGATCATCAAGGAATCATCAAGGAATCATCATGAAAACTTGACGGTAACATCAATCATATTAGGTGTGTTATGAATCATAGTATCATGGTTCTTGTAACTTATTATATCTTATTCATCATGTTCGTGAAAGTATATTACATGACATTAATTCTTGTAGTTTTTCTTAACCTTATCTAAAGTATCTTGATTCGTGCGGGGCGTCCCCTAACTCAACTAACTAGACCAACCGCTCTAGCGCTAATATCATGAAGGTCTGGGAGTATCTATCCATCAGACAGTATCATAAATCATGGAGGGCAAAAATGTGGCTCGTAAATCCTAGAGGGCAAGACTGTGACCTGTAAATCATGATGTGGAAAGTAGGCCCAAATCATGGGGGCGAGGTCTATCTAGTGAGTTTCATATTTTTAATCCACTTGTTACTCATCTAGATGAGGTATTCTTATTTCTTAATTAATAGTCATCTCTAATCTTATTATCATCTAACATTGACGTTAGTCTAACCTTATCATATTCGAAAGTCAAATCAATTTGCACGTAGGAGGAATAGCATAAACAAAATGGAAACACTTAATTATATCGTGATAACATGAACCTAAAGAGAGGAATAGATTAAACTAAATTTGATCAAAAAGTGGAACAAGCTTAAGACGACGACTTGACAACTTGAGGAAGACCACTTCAAAATCGATTATGAAGTGAGAAACACACACGATTTAATCGGCCAACTTACATGCAAATAACTTCTAATTCGTACATGAAATAAATTATATTAACTTCTAATCAATCTTATTATAAGGAGTTTCTAGATAATAATAAAACCACTATTAATTTATAAACAAATTGATTCACTAAAAACAATTCTAGCGATTTAATTCTAACTAACCGAATTTTACCAAATTCTAAAAATTATACACTAGTTCTATTTATAATAGAATTTATTTATTATATTTAATTAATTCCAGTTTTCATATTTCACCTTATACCAATATCAACTACCTAGAATCCATTCCAAATCCAAATTAATAATTTAACTGGAATCCTAATCGTATACAAAATTACTAAATCCGTAAATGGTTAATTCATTAATCTATCCTTTATGAGATCAATCGAACTAAAATTATTCAAACTGATCAAACCCTTCAGAATGTCTGTTGGGTGCATACCATCGCAAACAGAAGGTTTCAGATTACGCCTGACATTCGGAAAACACTAGTCAGTTAACTTTGCTTTAAATCCTAACGGATTGAGCTACAGATGAGATGTTTAAAACATTCTGATGCCAACTAAAAATCGTAACACTCAGTGATTGATTCAGTTAAGTACTAAAACAGTAGGCACTATGTCTAAACGGAACCAAATCGAACGAGAAGAGGTTGAACCAAACTGGTCGAACCATATCCAGTCCAACCAGGCTGTTGACCCTCAGGAACAGCCATTGACTGGGATGACCCCATAATCAGGCGCGTTCTAGGGTGATGAACAGTTATTCCGGCCTGGCCCTACACAGATATGTACTCTACTAAATCGAAAGGAATTAAAACGAATCGCATCCTAACCTCAAAGCGAATCCGTTCGCTGCATTATCGTCAATCAACACAACTCGCATCGCCCAGAATATAAATCAAATGAAGGCTATGTCATCATCGATAGAGTCGCGAATCTGGAGGTCTAAAGGAAGAACCCATCACTTAGTCTGAATCGTAAAAGAACACGATACAGGAGGTTTAAAGGATTGATACTTCTTACGAGACGTTCTTCAAGCGGGGAGTTTGATCAATTCATGTCGGAACTACAAGTATCAGCTATTGAGCTTTAAAACGATCGCCTGTTGTGTATCAATTCACGCCGGAACCACAAGCGTCGGAGCGCGCCGGAGAGTGTTGGGGGGGGGGGTAGGGGGTTGACTCAACATTGAGTCACCAATACGACGTCTCTTACCTCTAGAGCGGAAATTAAAATGGAGCTCCCTAAGTAAGGTTCGAACTCCGGACCTTGCTATCAAGGGTCAAGCTACTAATCCGTAAGTGTATAGCTTTAGGTAAAAGTTTAGAATGTTTTGCACAATTTTAACTTTTATCTCGATTTAGTATCATAGACACGTTCGTGGTCCTTTTGATGTCGTTTTGGAGTGTTTTTATAAGATTTCAGGCACATGATGATGTAGGGCCACTATTCGGAGCGATACAGATGTTCATGGACGAGCTAGAACGGTTCGAGGAGTAAAGAAAACACAAGTGCTGGATGATGGCAAACATCAAACATTGTGCTATAAGTGGTCAAACATTGCTCAATGACAATAGTGCAATATTTGACATATTTATAGCACAATAATTAACAGTTGATTCTGAAAATTATGTCACTCTTTGCGCTATACTTGGTCAATCATTGCGCTATGACCATAGCTCAGTCTTTGACATGTTCATAGCGTAAAAAAAAATTGACAAATATGACGGTTTAAAGGATTTTGGAATATCTATATAAAACCTGGTTTTCCTCCATTCAAAGCTAGACTTTTCCGGACAAAATTAAGTGTTGTATTCAGAAATTTAAGAGGAAGTTATACAATATGAAGAGGACCAATGGAAAAGTTTGTAATTCCAAACCAAAATGTTTATCGATAAAATGAAAGAATATTTGACTTGTCTATTAATCATATTCGATTTTCTGTCGGACGAGAACCTATAAAAGGAGACCCATATATAAGATTCATTGATGCCAACTATAAGATTGCAGATTTTAATTAATTAAGAATATATGTCATGAATTAGAATCTATGAATGACCAACTTATTTTATTAAACAACTATATATGAATGGCCAAATTGTTGTTCTTACTATCCACATGAGAAGGGGAGTGTTGGTCCAAAAGCTTAGGCGCCTTCTTCCGAACGATTTTTCCCTTGCAAATCTAAACCTCTCTGGATCTGCACCATGTTCATTATTTCTTGTTTAAAAGTAATAATAATTTAACATCATTAGAGAACTGAATATACATGATACTAAAGTTATTGTTAATTTAGATTTCAACTATTGTAAATAATTAAAATTGAGTAATTCATAATTTTTTTTTTTAAAAGTGAGTATCCGTGAGAAAACTGAAACTCGGCAGTTCCTTCTCCCACCCCTTCCAGCTCTTCATCTACATTAAATTTTTATTATAAGCATGTCTACTAATAATTCAAGATCATAGCTGGCCAATATATATGAAAATATTTTACCTCGGCTCTGCCCAATGCCATAGTTAGGATACAATAGATGACGTGGAAAACGGCCAACACAAATATGACAATATGGAGCTGATGAATCCCTTCAGAAGACACAAATGGCACTTGACCCTACAAATTCCAATCATACTAATATCGTTATAATCACCACCAATAAACCATTTAATTAATTAATTACTTACTTTTACTATTAATTAATATCTGCTACCGTTCACCCATTACAAGTTAATTTGAAGACTCATATGGAAGCCAAGAACCATGCTTGGCCATATGCCTATTTCTCCGACCTTGACGTCACTTGTCAGCCGTACTAAGCAAGGTATGAACATAATACTACTTTTCTATTGGTTTTAAAGTTTATACTGCTAAAGCAGCAAACTCTGTGTTTTGGTCGCCTTCGAGTTCTCAATTTTGAATGGTGAAAATTCAACACTGCCCATCTAGCTTTTTACCTAATTTCCTGGCTGCACCACGTTTAACGTGGGAGAAATCAGGAACTTCAATCGGCAATATTTCAATACAAAAGGAAATAAACATGCATGCTGGTTCTAATTGATGGTACGTACGTACGTATATACAGAATGATGTTGAAGTATATTTAATAACATAATTAATATGGATTAGCGTACCTTTGCTGCACATTTGTCTTCTGTCGCTCCAGCTAGAACACGTCTGAGATTGGTGCTATTTGTACCAGAAGATGATGAAAAATAAGCAGCAGCTGTTACCAAGAGTCGCCGGCGGCTATCTCCCTCCATGTCAGTCTCATCAGTATGCGTTGGTGTCTTGCCACAAGGATGCCACGTGGATCCCAGTTTCTTCGATATACATATTCTGGAAATCGGATCCTGTCCCACCGTTAGAAGCAACGATATGAATCCCAGCAGCATCAGCTCTGCTTCAACTTTCTCATGTGCTTGGTACAGAGCTCGCTTGTGTTTCTTCTTTAACCACTGCAATTATAATAAATCAAGCAAATCATCATTGATGATCTCAAGATTATTAATTAATTAATTATAAAACCACGTAATAGTATATATTATTAATTACTTACGTACCCTTCCAAATAAGATGAATGATGTGCTCAATGATAATGGAAATCAAGACCAATACAAAGCAAAAAGCGGCAACGGCCCATGTCGGCGTTTGCTCCAGAGATCTTCCGCCACTCGCTCCGGCCATGGTTCCTTGATCAACTAGCTAATATACCAACTCCTTATCAGGATTCTAGAGATCGATCACCACACAGACAAATACATTAATATATTATATGCATGTAAGGGAAAAAAGCTATATAAATATTTGATGAGCGAGAGGGGACAAACGAGTATTCAAGCTCGACAAGGAATATATAGGTATTCCCGCAAATAAGTGTATGTAATATGTTGTCCTGTAATAATATATACGATAGACTGGGACCACAATTCTATATTTTTTATCATAACTGATTATTATACTCTAATAATAAATTATTAAGAAGATCCTCATCCTAAAATATTAGTCAAAATGAGGTGGAAAGTAAGGTTGTACTAAATTAATAATTGTTGTGAATATTTGTTAAATTTTTTATTTTAACAAGTTAATTAGCAATTGAAAGTGAACAATTTATAAGGTGGTCAGATTGATGCTTGTTTAAGATATGTTATATTAAGTGTGTTAATATGTATAGGCCCATTTTTATAAGGGCGGATTAGTCAAATCCTAATCTTTAGTTTTATCCTAATTCATATATATATATATATAGTTGTCGCCCCCATTGTATTGAGAACTCTCTTCCTTTTCTCTTTATCATTAATAAGATTTTTTTTTTTCTGTGGACTAGTCGACCATTATGATAAAAAATTACGTTAAAGTTTATCTTCTTTTAGAGGGGCAGAACCTGAAATATAATACTGGAGGCACCAAAAATTGGTAAAGATAACAAAAAATTTTGAAATCTATAATGTAAATTAAAATATATATTTAAAAAAACTTAATTCAAAAATCAAATAAAAATTTCTGTAAAACTAATAAATTCACCTATCAAGAATAAAATAGAACAGGTAAATCCCTGAAAAAACAAAATAAATGGGCTCCTAACGCTTTCATGGAGATTTGAAACCCATACATTCAAAGATAAAGCCAGCAATCAACCATTACATCATAGACAACTTAGATATTATAATTTATTTGTTAAAACTTTTTTATAACATTATAATATATGTAAACATTTAAACCGGTGGTCGGGGATCGCCGTGGCACCCTCCGACCATCTCCCCGGTTCTTTCGTGTTCATTATAGTCGATTAACATGGTATCTGAACCTGCAAATCCACACTCTTACTCCGATTCTGCTAGTGTCTATTTCAATGAAAAAAAATTATGCTATCTGGGAGTTCTAGTTTCAGGCTTTCATTCAAGGTAAAGGTCTTCTTCAATATCTTGATGGCTTCTACTCTATGCCAACAACGTCCTCTCTATCTCTAGAAGCTGCTTCTTCTATTTATGAAGATGTTGAATAATCGGCTTCCCCCGACAAACAGGTCTCGACGGGTAAACCTATCTCGACTGTGAAACAGGCTGCCGATGCCGTTACTGCTCTTGCTTCTGCTAAAGCGACTTAGACAATGAATACTGCTCGTGCCTTATAATGTCCGATTGCTGCCGTCATTTAGATTCACTTAAAGAAGACCTACTCTCATGTGAATAAATCTCGTCTGTTTTATCTTCAATATGCTCTAGCCAACTTATGTCAGGGTGAATTGAGTATCAATGAATATTATCTTGCTGCCACAACTCTCTCGATTGATCTCAATCTTATCTCTAATTCAATCTTATCCAGTGCTGCTAATGCTAAAGTTTTCCAGGAACGACAGCGTAATCGCTCTCTGCAATTTATGATGCGCCTCCGTCCTGAATTTGAACGAACTCATTCTTGCTTGATTTCAAAAAACAATACTGATATTGAAGATGTTATGGTGAACTTATTGGTGTAGAAATTTGTTTTCAGACACATGCCATTCTGATGGACAACCTTCTCTTGGTGCAACTGGTACTGCTTTTGGTGCTAGGTGATCGAAACCATATTTTTATGCTAAACCAAACTCGACTAGTCAACCTGCTTCTTCTATCAGCTCAGTTGAATCAACTGGCTCGTCTGGACCAATCAAGTGTAGCTTTTGTAATGAGATAGGTCACCCGCAATCAATTTCTGCAAAAGGAATATTTGCAATTATTGTAAGAAACCCTATGATTTTCGTGCCCCTGGACGTTGTGCAACACTAATTCTAGTACCAACAATTATACTCACTATTTATGAGCTATGGTGCACAGGATTCTAATTCTTCCACGAACTCGGTTACCCCAGACATTGCTTCTCTTGTTCAGGAAGAGCTGGCTCGAGTCTTGCCTCAGGCTCTAAATTCTACATTTGCTTCTGTTGGACTACAAGGTTTTTTTTCTTCTAAACCATGATATCTTGATTCTGCTACATTCAATCATATGACTGATGATGGCTCTCTTTATTGCATGTAATCCCCTATTCATGATTGTTTTATGGAGGTTGCTAATGGTCATCACTTACCTATGACTGGTATTGGTACTGCTCATAGTATGGATCTTGTTTTCCCAGCTACTCTTCTTGTACCACACTTGATTCCCAACTTAGTTTCTATTGGTCAATTAATCGATTTTGGTTGAAATGTTGTATTTGGTTCTTCTGGTTGTGTGGTTCAGGATCCATAGAGAAAGACGATTCTGGGCACAGGAGTAGGCATGGAAGCAACTTTCATTTGGCAAAGCTTGCCTTGGAACACAATGGATCTCGGCTGGAGACAATTTTGAATACTTTACGCACCAAAACCGTTTCTAGGTTTGAGTTATCTTCTTATTTTGTAAAACTGAGTAGAAATCAGTTATGGCATTTAGGGGATAGTCAGTTGGGTCACCCTCATTTAGGTCGTTTATTGGACATGTTCACAAATAATTATTGCCTATTGATAATAATATGAGCAAGTCTTCAGTTTTATATTGTTCACACTGTATTGAAGCAAAAATAATTGTTCTTCCTTTTTACTCAAGATCGATGGAGGTGGCATCCTCGTTCGACCTTATTCATATTGCTATTCGGAGTCCTAGCTCGGTTACTTCTCGACTTGGTTATTAGTATTTCATACTCTTTATTGATCATAAGACTCGTTATACTTGGATATATTTTTTAAGACTTAAGTCTGAGCTCATACAGGTTCTTAAAGAGTTTGTCAACATGGTTCAAACTCAACATAGTTGTCCAATCATGATGTATCGTTCCGATCTTGGTCGTGAGTTTACATCTCATGCTTTACAAGACTTCTTCAGAGATTAAAGACACTTTGTTTTAGCAATCCTGTCTAGGCATTTCTGAACAAAATCGACTTAGTTAAATGCAAACATCGACACGTGCTTGATCATACATGTGCGTTCTTATTGGAATTTCGTGTTCCCTCTCATTTTGGGCCGAACCAATTCAAACAGTGGTGTACTTGATTTATCATCAGCATACACCTGTTCTTGACAATGCTTCTCTGTTTTAATAGTTGTATGGGAAGTCTCCTTATTACTCTCATCTTCAGGTTTTCAATTGCACTTGATTTGTTCTACTTCCTAAAAAAGACCACAACAAGCTATCTGCTAAGACTGTTTGATGCGTTTTCTTAGGGTATATATTTATCATCACAAAGGTTATATCTTTTGCGATCCGGTTCTTCGTCGCATTCATATACTGGAAATCATATTTTGTTTCTTCAGCACAACTTTCATTATCACTCATCCGCCTCTCGTTCACATCATCAAACTACCCTTCCGCCCTATTTTCTACTTTTTGATGACCCGACTACTTCTACTTTCTTAATCATGACCACACCAATCTGTCACACCCATTCGCCATCACTCCCTTCCACATCACACCGTTACCCCGATCCCACTCTCCACCCTCTAACTCTTCTCCCACCAACCCCATTCCCGACCCCCCCCAGTTCCAGATCTCCGTTGATCCACTCATTCTACTCGCGTTCCTCCGCCCCATTATACCAATTACACTACCGATTCCACCCAAGCCATTAATATCCCCACTACCTACAATCAAGCTGCTCAAGATCCTAATTGGAAGAAGGCCATGTATACGAAAAATGGGGCTCTTGAAGCCTCTCAAACTTGGACTATCGTGCCTCATCCTTTGGATGCTCCTGTCATTGGCTCTTGTGGGTGGTTACTGCTAAGTTTCATCCTGATGGCACATTAAAACGCTACAACCCTGTCTCGTTGCGCTAGGTTTCCGACTGGAGTATAGGATTGATTATGATAAAACCTTTGCACCAGTTGCAGACAGTCAATGTCCTTCTTGCCTTGGCGGCTCAGCAGAACTGGCCTCTGTAGTTGCTGGATTTCAAGAACCCTTTTCTCCATGGGGACCTGAAGGAAACACTGTATATGAAATGCACCATGGTTTTCAAAAGCCATTCCCTGATGTTTGTTTCTTAAAACTGTCTTTTTATTGTTTCAAACAAGCTCCCCGTGCTTGGTTTGAGACATTTCAGCAGTTTATCATCAAGTCATGTTTTCTACAAAGTAAGAATGAGCCATCTCTCAAGTCTTCACAAAGTCTACGCCATGGGGTCTCACGGCTTTTCTCTTATACATTGATTATATTATTCTTACGGGTGATGATCTTGATGGCATCTTGTAAATTTGGCAAATTTTACACTCGCAGTTTCAGATAAAGGAGCTTGGTCATTTGGGTTTATTTCCTTGGTCTTCAAATCTCTCACTTTGATCGTGGCATTTTTGTTTCACAAGAGAAATATATACAAGACCTTCTGCAACTTGCGCAACTTAGTGACTAGAAGCCTGCTCCTACTGCCATGGAGATAAATCTAAAACTCAGCCGAGATGAAGGTGAACTTATTCCTAATCCTACATTATATCGCTTTTTTGTTGGTATCTTAATTTATCTTACCTCGACTAGTCCATATCTTGCTTATGAAGTACAGATTGTCAGTCAATTTATGTCCTCTCCTTGTTTGCCACACCAGCTTGCAGTTATACTGATCATTCGGTATCTTTAAAGTTACCAGTACTCTTGGTCTCATTTTTCCTTGCAGCTCATCGACTCAGCTCTCGACATATGCCTATGCTGACAATGTGGGTTATTTTGACACCCGTCGTTCTACTTTGGGGTGGTGCATCAAATTTGGCAATGCTTTTATCCCTTGGTGGTGTAAGAAGCAGGATATAGTTTCTAAATCCTCTACCAAAGTTGAATATCGGTCCATGTCTAAAGTCTGTTTGGAGATTATACGTTTAGTTCACCTTCTAGATGAGCTCGCTGTTCAGGTGTCTAGTCCGGTTCATCTTTTTGGTGACAACACCAGCAGAATTCAATTTTCTTCAAACCTTGTCCTTCAAACACATTGAGACACGCATTCATTACATCCAGGACTTAGTTAACTCTAGCGACATCATGCTTTTTTATGTAACATTTGAAGAACAGATTTCCGATTTGTTGGCCAAATCTGTTTCTACTAGTTACCATGGGTTTCTATTGAGCATATTGATGTTGCGTAGCCATCATCAATTTGAAGAGGGATGTTAATATGTATAGGCCTATTCTATCAGCACGGATTAGTCAAATCATAATCTCGAGTTATACCCTAATCCTTATATATACAGGTGCCGCGCACGCCCCCATTCTGTAGAGAACTCTCTTCCTCCTCTCGTTGGTCACTAATAAGATATTTTTCCTTTTTTCCGTAGACTAGTCGATCATCCTAGTCGAAAATCACATTAAATCTTGTGTTATTACAGGTTCATTCTAGTCGATTAACAAAGTGTTGGACTCAAACAAGATGATCCTTTGTCTCCCTCGTTATGGCAATGGAGGTCTTGCATTGTTTGTTATATAAAGCTTCAAGAGTTGGAATGATTCCTTACCATCTCAAATGCAAAAAATTAGCAATAACTCATCGTTGCTTTGTCGATGACTTATTGGTCTTGAAAATGGTGTAAACGATGTCGTTGGTCTCTTATATTCTCTTATTGTACTTCAGTTGAATCCTGATAAAACTAAATTATTCTATTTATCAAATGTGCATAAGTCTATATGAGATCAAATTAATGTTGACATGGATTTCCTAGAGGGTAAACTAACTATTCATTACTTAATTGTGTCACCCAAATTTTTGTAAAATTGTGTACTCGTGATTGTGATTTCTTACTTGCAAACATACATTACTGCTAGAATCTTGGGCTGGAAGGTGATGACTGTAAGCTATACAAGTAGACTCCAACTTGTTACTTTGGTCCTGAGTACTCGTAGTCAATATTTGATGTCTTTGCCTAAGTGAATCATAAAGCTTGAAAATTATATAGTGAATTTCATTTAAAGGTGTCTGACGGTGAATGTGAAAAAGCTAGAGTAGCCTAGAAATATTGTTGTTCCAACATGAAAGGGGGTTTAGTAAGACGCTAAAAGCGAAGTTCAAAGAAAATCTAATTATTTAAGCAACTATGGTCATATTTCCCAGGGTCTCTAACATGTACGTAGGTACTCAATCCATGATAATTGTTAATCGAAAAGGTCCAAGTTTGTGGTTGAGGTGTCACAATTTTTGTTAACTATGAACTAAAGAAAGAAAGAAACAATTAAAGAAAGAAATAATGCACGACTTTGACATGCATTACCTTCATGTGAAACATATGGAATTCACATATGAAAGGCAAGGAATGAGATAACCTTTAACAATAAAGATCCCTGAGGTTGATACTACCATTCTCCTCTTGACTCTCCTTAGTGGAGCTTGACGTTCCACGCACGCTCGCCCTTCTCCGGCCATCCTCCTTCACCTCGTCCTTCTAGTGTAACTTCGTGCTTTGCCTCCTCTCAGGATGCCTTTTGTGAGGACTCCTTCTCACAAGGCTCCTCCATAGTGGGATATTGGATCATTGTTATGGATTTCCATGGACATGTGGTAGATGGTCATGCATGCAGTTTCTCCTGTTCCTCTCCTTTGGTGTCGGAAGTGAAGCCTGCCTTTGCACAATTCAGACTGCAGCGCCATCAGAACTTCCCACTTATGTAAAATCCGACTACCTCTCCCTTGTTGGAAACCTGGGTAGGAACCCGGACTGCCAACCGTGGGAATGTGTGACTTGGATACACAGAATGAAAGACTCGCTCTCGGCTAACCCGCTGATCCGGTTCTCCTTTACTCCTTGCCGTCATACAACTCCTTTGTAGACTGCATGTCCAAAGTTTATGTTACTAGGATGCTCATGACTAATTGGATCAACTATGACTTCTCTACTGACTCTCATTGTAATGATCTGTTCCAATCACCTTGAGTGGAATAAAATGAGTTTTTTTATAATAAAAAAAAAGCATTTAAGACTGCAAAGATGTAAAGTTTTCAGACAATGGATGAAAGCCGCATAGATTTTGAATCCCCTATACTACCAAGACAAATTATAGATAATCAATCAACTCAATTCATGCAATACAATCAATATTGAGTCTCCTGTCATAGTTCTTTATCCTAGGGTCACAAGTTTTTGCGTCCAACTAACCATACTACCAATCTAGTGGTTTAGACCTTACTCTCACGTCATGCATCTAAAACCTAAATGGTGTTTGAATCGTTGTTCTAAAACTACTCTTACTACAGACTAATCTAATCAACTCTCTCTTAAGTGAAACCAACTAACTTTGGTAGTGGTTTTGGTGTTCTAAACTTTTGAAGCTGTTTTGCGACAAAACGAAATCTAACAGAATCCTAATCATGTTGATCAGGTAAGAATAAAATAAAGGAATCAATTATGAACTGAATTACCTCATGCATTAAACATAAATGTAGCAAATCAAAACATGTTTATTTTTTTATCGATTTATGAATTGGAATTACTTGTAGTCTATAGATTGTATATCATTGAATTGAAATGTAGTTTTCGGATATTTGAAATTCAAATAAATTTATGATATTGCAACGAGAAGGGTTGAAACTGCACATAATTCAACTATCCCGACATAAAAGTCAAATTCTTGTTAAGTTTATTTAAATTTTTTATAGGGTGATCCAAGTTTGAGAGAAAAGGATTTCTTTATTTCACCTAAATTTTCAAAATGTGGCTAGAAGATTTTATCGTCAAAGAGGATCATGTCAACCTCGAGGCATAGTTTTTCAATTAGAGATATTTGTGGGAGAAATCAAAAGTTTAATCCTGCATGCTTTGATAATTATGATTGGTTAGAGTATAGTATAAAAAGGATGTTGCATATTATTTGAAGTGCTATTTATTGAGAAATGAAATCACTAAGAATGGTGGTAGTGAAACTTTTGAAATAAGAATGACAGACTTGACTTTCACATTGGTAAAAGTGTTCATAAGAATCACAATAACTTTCTTAAACTTCTCAAGTTTCATGTTCGTGTTAAAGATCCTCTAGAAAATGCTGTCTTGAAAAAAACCCCAAAGAATCTTCTAATTACTTCACCAGATGTGCAAATGGATATTGTTAAGGCAATAGCAACCAAAGCAACTAAGGAAATTATAAAGCATAAGAGGAAGGTTAGAACAACTCAGAATGGTTAATTTGGTCGGAAAATGTTGTAGTTTAGTATTTTGGACATAACTCTTCTCTCAAAAGTTTGATTGATGTAAATTCAGCAGTGTTGGAAAACTAGTTCGATTCCCTATAACTTTGCTACGTAAATAGTAGCCTAAATCTAATTATTTTGGTAAAACACGGCAGTGTTAGCTTCTGACGAAATTTTTGGTCCTGAATCCTTCTCCTAGTTGGAAGACATCCTATATAAACCCTTGGAGACCCTTTGGACGAAATATATTTTCATTATAGACATATTTTCAAACTCTTAAAGCAAGTGAGAGTTCCAGTGAGACGATTGAGGCGAGAGGATCAACCACGCTTAGCGAAAGGTGAATCAAATAGTCGAAGATTAGGATCTCCACGAAGAACATGTCTTCTTTTCCGATTTTTTTTCTCTTCTCTTGTGATTTTACTTCTGAAACCATGAGCGGCTAAAACATTTTCTATTGTTCAAATTAGATAAACATTCATCTAATTTTTGTGTGGGTGATGGATTGTTAAACCTTTGAGTATGCTATCGATGTTATAAAGGATTATGATGTGTTCTTGCTAAATCTTATTTCTGAATTTTTTCTTAGTTAATCAACTTGAATGGATTTTTGCCATTGATTTGGGGTTCGAGAGGAATATAAATCAATAGAACGTTAAAGAAGAACTTTAAATTATCTGTTAACTTGAGAGAGGAGTGGTTAATCTAAACTTTTGACATCATTTTTTATGTGGCATTTCATCAAATACATTTATTTCGTCTGGCTTGAATGTATATTAACTCAGGAGAGGATGTAGTCAAACAGAAAGTCTTTGAATTTTGTTAAGTAGGATGTGGGTTTGGTCCCCGTGACAAGCAATTTTGCCTATTGTTTTTTAATAATCCTAATTAAACATGGACTGTCCACATTCCTTGTTTGCTGTTGTTTTTTATAATCTTAATTCCTAAACGTGGATTACTAAATTGTATCCAAATCTCAAATCTCAAATCTCAAACCTTATTAATTAACCTAATTAACTTTTCTTAAAAAAGAAGAAGTAAAGAACTAATTTAATGAAGTCCAAATTACAGAAGACATCTTCATTCTCCTTGCCTCCGTTCTTCTTCATTGTTCCAGCCGGCTGCCTCCCTCTCCAGTCATCAAATATCAATTGTCTTTTTCAATCAAACAAGTATGTTGCCTCCCAACTTATTATTTTCTTCTTCTTCTTTTATTTTTTATTTTACAAAAACTTAACAAGTTTACAGTCAAGTTTAATACTAATTAATTGTTTATTTGATTTGTATTTTACTATACACTAACGAGTAAATATCATTTGCATTCTACTCTATTGAATAGACTATGCAATTCAATGGGTGATGAGTTTATGTCTGACAATCTAATGATATATATTGAACGAGAAATATCTACAAGTTTTAGTTCAGTAGTTATTTTGCAAGCTTTCAATAACGTTAAAGAATGTCGTGTAAGGTTGATAATGTAAACATTGCGAAAATAGTATGATTGGTTAGTTTTGTTAAAAAAAAGTTAACTCGTCAATTCTAGCCCTACCCAAATCAAATTCTTGGTTCCGTCTCTAAATCCTCGTGCTTAGATTAGATGAACCCTAGGTGAATGCCTTATGAACAAATGATTGTTAGATTTTGACAATTTATATGAGTTGGGTGGATTTTGTTTATGTTTAATTTCAATTTAATTTATGTTTGTGCTTAGATTTGTGATTGTCTCGAAAGAGCTTGCATATCTAGAACATTGAAATTAAACTATTAGGTTAGTCATTAACCCTCATCCGGAAGCGAATAGACTAGTCCGTCGTGTGAGTAGTTCTCGTTTGTTTTATCCCCTAGCATATTGTAGCTTTTTGTCTCGAAAGACCAGACTAGGATAATCGATAGATAGCAGATTAGCATACCCGAAAGGGAGTGACTTAATTAGAGAAGAACTACGATGGTGAACTGAATTTATCTTGTTTTTCATAGATTTTTGAAATTGAATATCATTTCTGATTTGGATAGCCTATGGGACTTTGAAGTCTAAGCAATTTCATCCCATTAGTCAAAACCCTCACAAGTCTTGCAAACTTGTTTTAATATTTCGTTATTTCCAGTTTTAAATTCTTAGATTGATAATCATGGAACTCACACCACAACCTTTGTTAAACCGATTATCACTTTTCAAAACTCTAACTAAACAAAATTAAGAGACCCTAGGGAAATTCGATCCTGGTTATTTTCAAAACTAGATTATTTTTGAACGCTTGCTACAAACGTATCAAATTTTGGCACAGTATCTGTTGAGTCTTTATTGTGTTTGAATTAAGAGGATTAGTGTTTGTCATTCACTTCCAGTTTAAATTTTTGCTTTCACGGTTTCTTTTTACGGTATTTATTTTTTTCCGTTGTGTAAGTATGCTTTTGTTGCTTGTCATTGGTAGTGGCATGATCTATGTCGCTTCAAGAATGTTCGTGAGAGTCTCATTTGAACGAAGAAGCATAATTTTCCGAATCTCTACGAGGACTAGTAGGAAGCGAAGAAGGTTCTTTGTACGATGTGTCTTCAGAATCGGATTCAGATCATAGTTACACTTCACACCTTTCTGAACCAGCACCAACAATGGCAGCACAAACTCTAGCCGACTACACTAAGCCCAACGCCGCTAACTCCACTTTAAGTGTGGCTGCACCCGAACATGATGATGCCAACTATGAGCTTCAAGTAAGTCTCGTTACTCTAATCCAACAGAACTTAAAGTTTGCAGGGAGATCAGACGAGAACCCATGCAGGCATCTTTTGAATTTCTATGCCTACTGTGACACCTAGAAGATGTGAGGTTTGAGTGATGAGAGCATCAAACTCAAGCTCTTCAAGTGGTCCCTCAATGGGCCAGCGAGAAGATGGTTAACCAGCAAACCAAGTGGAACATTTACAACTTTGGATGCTCTTGCTCAGGCTTTCATGGAAGAATATTACCCACCATCAAAGACTGCATCGGTTAGAGAATCCATCTCTAGGATTTATCAAAGAGATGGAGAGAGCTTTTATGACTTGTGGAACAAGTTTGAGGAATTACTAGGTGATTGTCCACACTAGGATACACCAAGAGAAAATTGGCTTACATGTTTAGTAGGGGCTTGGATCGACAAACATCAATTCTAGTGCACAAACAAGTAGACGAAGATGTTACTACCCTACTCCCACTACAGCTCTAACACAGTTTGCTAAATGTGCAGTGAAATTAGTCTTGGCATTTTTTAAAGCCCATGTGGATACCCGTATGTCTAGCCCCGAAATAGATGGGTTTTGCCCAGTCAACGCGGCCCGTCAACGAATGGTTGGTGGTCTTGGATCCACTGGTATCCGCCCCGTGGCCCACCCGACAGATTATCCGTGGGCCAGACGATGAGTATTGGGCTCCATATTTAAAGACTTCACGATGGTAATCGGAAACCCTAGCCGCCAAAGTTCATTGGCTTCCAAAGTACCTAACTATATTCTCTGACTTCTCTCTGTTAATAGACTCATCTGCTAGAAAAATTCTCTAATTCTTTGTTGATAGACTCCCTCCGCCAAAGTTCATCGGCGTGTTCTCTCCTCTGTTTTTTTATCTCAGCATACAACAGGAAAAAAGCATCATACGCCGGCAATTTCGTCTACATCGACCTAAGAAGAGTGATTTACAATTCAATCTAATATTTATGTGTTGCTGATTTCTCGATTACAAATAAGGATTCATCAACATAAAGCGATTCATTCTTTTTATTTGTTTCTTAGAATAATGTTTAACATGTATCTTGTTACTTTTTATTTTTGTTTGTAGTTATGGTTGCCTGTTGTTGTTTGCTTGATTGCTTTCAATTATAGTGTTTCTGATGAGTGATGACTGTTATGGAATGGATGGCTAGACGACTGGTGTTTGAGCAGACTGCATGGTTAGATGAATGGCTGATGCTGATCTCAATTTTGTTTTTATTACAAATAGTTGATAGTTGTGTGTTCTGGGTTTGATCTATTGTATTTGGTGATTTAAGTTCCTATGCATCTAGGAAATGTAATGAACAGAAGAAGATGTTTCATTATTTTCTATGTTTTTGTGTTCTTTTGGAACAGATAATATTAATCCGCGAGGATCCGGTATCTGGCCGGTGATGGGCATGGGTTCGATTTAAGATCCGTTTGGATGTTGGGTACAAGGAAAGGGAAATCAGAGGTTGCAGTGGGCGGGGATCGGATACACCAAACCCATCCCCTATCCACCCTGATGCCAAGACTCGGTGAAATCCATGAATTAGGCACGAAATATAATCCAATCAACAAATGCAGCAACAATAGATTCTGCCGACAACATTGCATTGAGAGCTCAAGTCATTAAGACATTTGACAAGAAAGTAAATAACTTAACTTTCAAAGTTTTAACCCGCCTAATCCACTTATTTTTGCTTGTGCTTTGTGTGGTGTTTGTGATAGTCAAGGAGAATACTCAAATGTCATCACTAATGACTCCATGACAGTAGAAGAAGTGGATTTTTTCCGTCAAAACATCCCTTTCCATCACAAGGATATGCAGATTTTAGAGCAAAGAACTTTGAGGGTCATCCATAGATGTACAACTTCCCATACCCTGGAGGACGGTCGAAATTCTACAAGCCTAGGGTGGAGATTACAATACCAACATCTCTCCACAAAAGCCACAATTCACATTACCAATGAAGCTCAAGCACCAGCAACAGTGGGTCCACTCAAGGACCACTAGGATTCCCGAGCACGCCAAATCAGTAGCAGCAGAATTCGCCCCAACTGGAGGAAGCAATAAAGACATCATCCAGATGATGAAGACCATGCAGGCGTAATTAGCTAACCATAATACTATTTTAGAGGGTTCGTAGCTATGATATAGAGGATGGAAGCATTTTACACATCATTGGCACAAAGGGTCGATCAGACGCCTCATGGACAGCTTCGAGGAAATACTGAGAAGAATGCCAACAATCATCAACGTCGAGGAAAGGGACACATGGAGATGAAGTCGATTTCAGTATGGAGTGGGAAGACAATCCAAGGGAATGCAAAATTCGTTCAAGAACCAGAGATGGTTTTGGATCATATTGCAATTGACATTCAAGATGAAGAGGAGGAAACACCAATCAAGACAGCTACACCGCCGCCTACAACTCGAATGCTTGCCAAAACTAACTTTGTTCCACTCCATAGGAGATCCAAAGGCATACCCGGATCCAATATCCTCCAGCCATTAAGAAGACAGGGCTATCATGGGATTTTGAGAGATTTGTTGAGCTCATCAAGAAGCAAGAGGTCACATTATTCTTACTAGAAGCTTTCACCAAGATTCCAACTTATGAAAAAATCTTGAAGGATGTGCTCAACAAGAAGCTTAACCGCAATGATGCCACGAAAGTCATTCTATATGAGGAAGGAGCAGTCATCTAAGTCGGATGTACTAAGCGAGAAGACCCAGGGAGATTTACTTTACCTCGCATGTTTAAGAATGTTAAAGTTAGTCAAAGTCCTGTTGATCTAGGTGCTAGTATCAATATCATGCGAAAATAGCGTATATGAGGAACTAGGTATAAGTGAACTTGGACCGACTAGTATGGTTCTTGAACTTGCTGATAGGTCTTCGGTGAAGCCTAGAGGTGTCATAGAGGACGTGTTAATTTGTGTCTCACTCTGAAAGTAGGACATGATGAGGTTACTTTGCAATTGAAAGAAGGCATGAAATATTCTAAAGCCCAAGATGATGATAATATTTATGAGGATTTTCAAGATGCCACTGAAATGTTTGAGCTACTTCATATGCTTGGTTGAGATTTTGTGTTGTTACAGGAATTTATGTAGATTGGAGTGAAAATATGGAGCAGAGGACACCAATACAGGATCTCCACCAATGCTGGAGCTTCTGACGATCCAGAAGATCACCACTGCATACAAGGAGCCTCCAGAGTTAGAGCAAAACCTTTTACTAGAGCATATAGAGTACCCATTCCTCCATGAAGATTCTAAAATGTCAGTCATCATTAGTTCGAAACTCAAACCTCAGCAAAAGGAGCAGCTTCTAGACCTCTTAAGAAAACACGTACAAGCTATTTCTTGGAAGCTAGCAAACATCAAGAGAATCAACCCTTCTTTCTACACTCACAAGATTAATTTTAGGCCGATGTCAACCCTTTAGCACGCCTCAATGTTGACTCAACCCATGTATAATTTATCAAATTTCTAACAGTGATTGGGTTAGTCCTATGCAGGTTGTGCCCAGGAAAGGTGGTTTTATAGCTGTTCTGAAAGACAAAGGAGAGCTCATTCCTACTCGGAAACTCACTCGATGGAAAGTGTGCATTGATTACTGGCACTTCAACGATGCTACAAAGAAAGATTACTTTCCACTGCTATTCATTGATTAGATGTTTGAGAGCCTCGCATGTGATGAGTTCTACTACTTCATGGATGGTATTTGAGGATATTTTCAGATTCTAATAGAGCTGGAAGATGAGGAGAAGACCACATTGACATGCCCCTATGGCACATTGGCATACATATGCGTCCCCTTCTGTCTTTGCAATGCACTAGGGACTTTTCAGCGGTGTATGTCGGTGATCATTGGGCACTTACTAGAAGATGTTGCACAATCTTCATGGTTGACTTCTCAATCTATGGAGATTGATTCTCCAGATGCCTAACCAACTTGAAGAAAGTCTTAGCAAGGTGTGAAGAAACTCATCTATCTCCAAGTTGGGAGAAGTGTCAGTTTATGGTGGAGAAGGGAATCATGCTAGGCCACCAGATGCCTAGCCAACTTGAAGAAAGTCTTAGAAAGGTATGAAGAAAACCATCTACCTCTGAGTTGGAAGAAATGACACTTCATTGGGGAGAAGGAAATCGTGCTAGGCCATAATGTCTCCAGATGAGGTAATGAGATGGATCGAGCTAAGCTCGAAACCATATCTCAATTTCCTCCCCCTGTTAATGTTAAAACTATTCCTAACTTCTTAGGACATGCTGGTTTTTATCATCGTTTTATCAAGTATTTCTCTAAGATCAAATTTCCTATCACAAGGTTGTTAGAGAAACATGTGTCTTTAGTCTTCGATGATAAGTGCTTGCAGGCATTCAATGTACTCAAAGAAGAAGTTGACGACCGCGTCGAACTTGGACTCCCCGCAGTAGGAGGCACCTTTCAAACTAATGTGTGATGCTAGTGATATTGTAGTGGGAGCAGTACTTGGAAAATTGAGGGAGAATAGGTTCCACCCCATCTATTTTGTGAGAAAGACTCTTAATGGTTCAATGAGGAATTACACAACCACAAAGAAAGAGCATCTTGTGATTGTTTTTGCATTTTACAAGTTCCGCTCCTACTTGGTGTTGTCCCATACTAATGTTTTCACTGACCCATTCTTCTCTTAAGTATCTTCTAGGAAAACAGGATGCAAAGCCGAGGCTGATTTGATGAGTGTCACTACTCTAAGAGTTTGACATCACTATTAAGGATAAGGAGGGAGCTAAAAATTTCGCTGCTGATCCTTTGTCATGCTTTGAAGGACCTTCGGCGAGGTAGTTCTCTGAAGCAGAGATCAATGAATTTTCCCTGACAAGCAGCTATTATTCTTGGAAAAACAGAGGAGATATCGGGATATCATACATCCAAGCTATTGTGGTTTGCTCCCATAGCCAACTTCCCCGCTTCTAGAGTATTTCCAGATCATTACAACCATCAGCAGTAGAAGAAGCTGATTTCTTATTCCAAGCAACATCTACACTCCGGAACATAGACATCATCAGATGGTGTGTCACTCTCTACGTAGCCGGTGACATCATGCGCCAAAGCCACACCAGCCTCGTTGGGGGACTTCATAATGATAACTAACGACGCGCAAAATATTCAAAGTCGGTTTCTTTTGGTGGACGATTTAGAAAGATTATGGAGAATTTCGAAAGAACTCTTATGCGTGCCAACAAACAAATAACATTTCCAATCAGAATGAACTGCATATGACTATCTTGATGCCTATTGAAGTTTTTGATGTGTGGGGTATAGATTTTGTGGGTGCTTTCCCATCGTCTCATGGCAAAAAGTTCATTATTGTTATAGTGGATTATGTGTGAAAGAGTGCAAAACAACAAGTACTGCCTACTAATGATGCTAGGACAGTGGGAAAATTCAACAAAAACCTATTCATGAATTTTGGCACCTCTCACGCTATCGTGCTATATAGGTACTCACTGGCAAGGTCAATTCGATGGAGTTTCCCAGAAATTTGGTGTAACTCATCTGTTGAAAAATGCATACTATTCACTGGAAAGCGGTCAAGCGGAGGTGATGAATCACGGGCTTAAGAGGATTCTTGATAAAACATTCGACCAGTCTTGCAAGGACTGGTTGATTCGGCTCGATAAAGCTCTTTGGGCTTATCAAAATGCATTCAAGACTCTTATTGGAACTTTGCCATATCGACTTGTTTAAGGAAGGCATTGCCATTTACCAGTCGCGCTTAAGCATAAGACTTGATGGGCCATGAAGGTACTAGACATGGATGCTAGTCTTGCAGCTTTAGGACGACAATATCAACTCCTCGAGCTAGCAGGGTACATGTTTCATGCATATAAAGTTCTTCGCTCTACAAGGAGAAGATGAAACACAGTCATGATGCTAAGCCTCCAGGTGTCAAGCAGTTCACTAAAGGAGATAAGGTGCTGCTTTACAACTCTCGTCTCATACGGAACTGTCGAGATAACACATCCAGACCAGGGAACATTCAAGTTCAATGTCAGGATATAAAGCGGTATCTCAATGCTAAGCCTATTGATGGAGTTGAAGTTCATTTCCTCGACAATGATAAATTAAAGGCCAGGTATCGTCTAGCTCAAAGATTACGCCTATGTAAGGTACTAAAGAAAGAGCACTTCTTCGGAGGCAACCCATGTTTGGAGTCAGTTTTATTTTTATTTTTTATTTATTCTGCATGTTTAAGTGTTAATCGAGTATAGAACGTGATGCCTGAGCCCCCATCATTGCCCCAGTTATCGGATGGAAAAGTTTTGGTGATTGCAGTTTGAGTCTGATTTCTTAGGAGCGTATGTCAACTTTGTGCCATAGGCTTGTCAAAAATTCCACCTAACCTTAGGTGTAATATTTGACAGACTTTAAGTGCAAAGGTTAAGAATGGGCATGTGTCTTCGGTTAAACATTGCATCTTAAGCTGTCAAAGATTATGCCTATGTAATGTGCAATATTTGACAACTGTTAGGCGCATTTATTGCCAAAAGTCGAAATCTCTTCAGCCCTTAGCAAATTTTGAAATAAAATTATTTCATCACCTCCCACCCAAACTCGAACCCGCTCGACCATACTTTGACGTTGCCGTATTGCAGCCCCCTTAGCCGCCATCGCCGGTCAACGGCCGCAGCCCCTTTACACCCTCCCGTTTTGATTGCACCCCTTTTGAGTGAGTTTTGAGCAAGTTAGGAACAATTTTTGCCCAGTTTTCACCAAATTCTGAATTTGCTTGTTCTGGCTTGTTTGCTCTCTTTCAATCACGGCGAATGCTAGGTACTGCTTCTAGACACCTTTCTCCTGCCTTCTTATTGCTTATATTTTCTTGAATTCGCTGGATTGATGATATTGCGATTTGAGTTAAAGAACCCTAAGTTTCTAATTTGGGGCTATGCCAAATGGATGATGCTAGATTGAAATTGGGTATGACAGAAATCTAGTGATGTGATTTTTCCCCTTGAAATAATATGTTTAGGTTGTCATAATGTTGAATTTCGCTCCGTATTTTCCGGGTATGGATTTTATGGACCTTTACATGTCTTGCGTTGTTTTTATAACTTTTTAAGTATGTCTAAGAGCTATAAACTTCAGGTTACATATCTCAGAGATATGAACAAGTTTCATTGCATCATTTGCCTATTTTGATGATCTTATTTCTAGTGTTGCCTATGCAAATTCTTACCTTTCGCCCCTGCTTCATTAATATATCACATTTTGGGGAAAATATAAGTGTGGGATGGTTTATCGGACAATCTCACTCCTGTCAAGTTTTGATATTTCCTTGTAGGTTTGTGATAAGGCTAGAATTTGTAGCAATTATCTATCCTTATATGCATGCTTTTTGAGTGATTATTAGTTTGTTCGAGCTTCATTCTTGTGTGATTTCGTGTTTTGGCATTATGTGCCTAGACCCGTTCATTTGGACCGTTTCGGTCCATTTGATGTGTTTCTTTGTAGTATTTGTTGTCCACAGGTACTCTAGAGATAGGTGGTCTTGTTATGAAGCAATGAACATGAAGTAGAGCACGGTTGGAGCTCGAACGGAAGATTGAGAAATGAAATGGATGAGCAGAGGGGTTGCACACCGTGCACCCCTAGGATGCTTCCAAATCACGGCCCTTAAGCAGGGGAACGTCGTGCACCCTTGCACGGCGTTCCTCCCATTCAAATACGCAAAATTTTTGAAAAAAGGAGGTGCACGCCGTGCACCACCCAATTTCAGCAACTTCCTATAAAAGGGCTGATTTTGAGGAAAGAGAGAGATTCTTCCCCAACTCGATTTTCCCCGATTTTCCCCGAGCTTTTCCTGCAAAAACCAGCACATAACCTCTTCTAGAGGCCAAATTAAAGATCCAAAAGAGCTCCCCTTGAAGGATTGAAGATAGGAGATCAAGAGCATCGATTGGAAGAAGAACAAGCCGATTATTTTCTGTAATAAGATGGTTAGGTCTTCTTTCCAATTGCTTTCTTCTGGAATCATGTGTAGCTAATTCCTTTGGGATTCTTGGATGAGATGTAGGAATTGAGCTATGAAACCTGTCTTGGATGCTTAAGAACAACGTTTGTGGATGTTTGATTTGGAATGAAAGTTTGTCTTGATTGTTTGGGTGTTCAACCTAATTCTTGTTATGGCTAGAATTAGGTCAAATGCTTGAAATCCTTTGCTTGTGAAAGACTTAGAAATTCTTTAGATTGACAATCGAGGATAGAATTGGGTTATTGGTGGCGTAAACCGATAACCTAATTCTACCTTTTGTGTTTATCCCGGTTTTAAGTGAAAGCCATCTAGTAATTGGCGGGCGCTCTGGTTTGCACTCAATGGACCAAGTTGGGTGTAGTTATCAGTAGTTTAGGCGTTGATGGACCAAGTTAACGCTATTTCCGATTACTTGTGGGTTCTTTTAATTCTGGGAAAGTACCCTTTCACTTTGTAGAACTTCTTGGAGTTCATTACTAGCTAGCCCGTTTAAGGGAAATTCTACCTTAGTCAAGAGGTTAGTAGTGGAAATCCGCGTGCTTGATCGTGCCGTGAATTCATACGAGTGTTAGGAGGATTCTTTTCTTTCAAATCAGATCCACATTCGTTTGTTGTGAATGCATTATAGCGGTTGAGCTTAATAACTCGTCTTTTCCAAGAACTCGCTTTCTCAATTGAATCAACTTTAAGTCTTTTAGTCTAATTTACTCTTAGAATAATTAGCTTCAAAAATCAAATCTTTTAGCCTAAACCGTGTTGACGAATTCGAGTAGAGGCATAGCGAGAGGGACCTTCGGACACAAATGACACTTGTGTTGTCGGAATAACTTCACAGTTATTCGGGCGATCAGTTTGCTATTCGTCGCACCACTTCTTCTAGTAGAGAGGATCGTCTTCATCCAAAAACAGGGCACAACACCTGTGTGCGATGGAAGTCGACACCGAAGGAGAAAAAATTGAAAATGTGGCTGAGTTAGTCCCGGATAGACATTAACCAGCAGTACAGGACTACCCTCACTTCCTCCGATGCCTCACTGACGAAGAGTGGACTTTCTTTTGGAAGCAGTTCTATAACTTTACACCAGCACCCACCTCAGTCTTTTATACTAAAGGCATTTGAATTATAAACCCGCTTGGGAAGATCGAGTGGCGGTGATTCTTAATGGTACAAGGACATTGGAGCTTATCACAATTTTCGGTCCACCCATGCTAGTCCCTCTCCAAGAGTTTTAGGCCTCTTTCCATGATTACCTCGAAAGAGCCTGCGGGACAAGAAATGAATTTCCTACACCTTGGGAGGATCAGACTTCAACGAGACATTTGATGAGTTTGCTGAATCTCTCAGGGTCCGTGGAACTTTCTCGGCACTCGCACGAAATCAAACCCCGCGCAATTGACCCAATGATATCAACAACAAGATTCAAGCAGTTTGGAAGGCCATCACTAATGACCCCAACAAAAAATGAAAAGGGGGCTCCTCTTCTATTACTATGATACTTGACCCGTTCTACCACATTTTCCATTTGGCCTATTGTTAGTCTCTCTTGGTGGAACATAAAAATAAAGAGTGGACATCATGTGTTGAAAGAGTAGATGATGTTCGATTGAGCCACTAGCCATGGTAGAACATTACATTCGGGATATGAGTGGCATAGTTCTTTAAGGGGAGGTGGACACGGTTGGGGGCACTTTTGTTGTTTGGATAATCAAGACCAAGACCCTTCAAGATCTATGGATGAAATCATATGACTTGGAGCCTTATTTGAAGATTCAACTTGTTGGCCCCGACATCATTCAAGCCCAAAGAATGGAACTTTCCAAGGAGTGGCTCACCCATGCTGATATCGATTAGTTTCATAATCGATATAGTGTTAGGGAGTTCGCAATGACATATATAGTAGATGCTCCCGCACATAGGAGAGGAGGACTTCATCCTAGAGCAAGCGATAGAGGATGTGGCAGAGCAAGAATAGGAATGGAGGATGAGTTGGAAGCTTCATATCAGCCCAATCAGGAGGAGCCGATGATATCGCCGGGAGTGCCTTTGCCAGAGTTTGCTTCGATGAGTGCAGGATTTTCACCACCTCCCCCACAACCTCTGCATGACTACCATCAACCACCGACAATATTTGTTGAGATAATGAGGTTGGTTCAACAGTGGCAGATTAGTTTTGGAGAGGGTAGTCTCCCTTGGCAGCTGGAAACAGCTTGGCAGCAGCATTACACATCTTGGCATACTTCTTTTGATTTGGGACTGAGGCCATCACAAATCAAGATGAGGAGAGTGAAGTAGGAGAACCATGATGAGATATGCTATCTCAGCTACATCCGTTAGTATAACAGCGGATACCGGACACCATCACGCTCACCCCGCTCCCCTTTAAGGGGTCCCTACTGATCTAGGTATCATCGATCTACTGAGGATTGTTCTTTCCTTAATTTCGGATGTTAAATCCACTTTATTATGTGTGGGGGGACTTGGAAACTTGTCCTAGTCCCTTTTTAGTTTTATTTTTCGTTTGGTCTCTTTGAATATTTTTTTTTTGCCGTCAACTCGGACTCTATGGATCATACATCTTGATTCCCCGATTTCTCATTGTTTCCAGGTATTCCTATGCAAATTTTTTGTTTCGTTCAGTGAGGACACTATGAAAACTAAGCGTGGGTGGGTATGTATAGTATGCTTGTTAGCTAGTCCTTTCGGTCATTGTGTCTGTATATGATTCCCAAAGTCAAGCTTAATGGAACCATCTATCAATCAATCACGTAGCATGTTGAGGACATTTCTCTATGATTTGTGCGCTTGAACTTTGAACCTAGGTTTGATAGGAGTATAGGCCAATGATCAAAGTCTAATGATTAGTTCTTTAAAGCTTCATTGATTAGTTCTTAGTAGCACGGACTGTCCAACTTGATGTTACCGGGCACGCATGTTATGAAATTACCATCTAACAGAGTGCGCGAGGCCTAAAAAAGCATTTTCTGTAGAAGTGTTGGAAGCGCGCCACATAGTTGATGAATGAGTGGATAAACACTATTCCTAAAAACTTTTAGTGAGTGCTTTCGGCTTCATCTTTAAGTCATTTTCCACCTGAGAGTAAGTTTTGATGGATGGTATAACATGCTTGATGGTGTGTGGCAAGTTGGGGAACTTCATGTGAGGCCTTTACTTCCTATGACTGGTTTTGATTAGAGGTTAACTTGCATGTTAAGAAATTGACGGTTACTTTGTCATGTTAGTAGTTTGATTCACTTATAGTAGTTTGATTCACTTTTGTCAGCTTTTTTTTTTAGAACAAGCAAAGATTAAGTGTGAGGGTAGTTGATGACGTTCGATTTACCGCATTCATCGTCTTCATGTAAGCCACATTTCATGCATTTCTAGCTTCTATTTTGATTTAATGTCTTGGACCCAGTCAGGGTCCATTTGATGTGGTTTTTGAAGTGTTTGTCTGGGCTTTCAAACTTTTAGTTCCGTAATCCTTTTCTACGCCGAAACGCCAATGCCTTTCAGGCCCGATTTCGGGCCCGTTACTGTTATTAATTAAGAGGCTGCCACCTATTGTTTTGTTCTAAAAACGTTGCAGAATTTAATTGGGGGAGAGGGAAGGTAGCAGCCCCTTTTCTTGATTTAAATGGACAATCAAGAGAAGAAGGAAGGAAGGGGAGTGGCTTTCCCTAAAAAACCCCAACACCCCAAATCCATAAAAATACAAGTCCAAAATAAAGAAGAAAAGGAAGTTATTACAGCACGTTACAAAACACAAGGTAAAACTAAGTACAAAAACATCTGGCGTCATTCGCTTTGTCGTCACTCGCAAAGGGGATGCCACCTGAAATACGATAAAAAAAGAAGCTTCGATTCAAAGGTAATCATTCAAACGTTCCTATTCGAAAGCATTCACATAACATTCACACATACATGTTGTTGTACTTATACTCCCTTAAAACTACCCTTGATTTCAATGTTCATTGTGACTAATCGAGTAAACGATTCATGTTAGTGAATAAAGCTAACAAACCCTTAAAATAAGCTTTAAAAATCACCAAAAAGTTGCTGGAAATCATGATAAACAAAAAAACCTATAATTATATTTCACGAGGGATCCTAAAAGTCACGAAGCTCAAAGTGTAATCAAGTTAAAGCACAAGTTAAATCTCTGCTTCTCCATCACTACCGTCGATTTTCGCCCCTAACCAAAAAATAAAAAACAGAGCAAATTAGATCGACAAAGTAAAAGGAGTTTTTCAACCCTAGGTTTACAGATCGGGACTTGCATGTCACCTGAGGGCCCGCCGGAACCTCTGACGATGACATGCAAGCCCGGATTTGAGTTAAACAAGAGAAAATTAACAAAAAAAAGGATTTCAAAACTTTTTTACCTTTCTTTCTTGTTGTTGATGACTGAGGACAAAGAGGAAGAGGAGAAGGAGAGGAAGAGAAGAAAAAAAAAGGGGGAGAGGAAGAGCCGCGGCGGCGGCAGCGGTGGTGGAAGCGGCGGCCGAGAGGAAGAAGAAGAGAAGAGACGAGAAGAGTTTGAGAGAAGGGAGAGGTTTTAGAGAGAAATCAGAGAGAATTGAGAGGAGAGGAGGAGAGAAGGAGAGGAGAGAGAGTGGGAGGCTATAAGACAATTGGCCTTTTATACGTCCTTATATGGTTGTAGTGAAATGATAGAATTGCCCTTGCCTTCCTTCTTCAGCACTCAAAGCGCATCCGCTAAACTTGTGATTCACTATCAGGCATCCGCTAAACTGCCACCACCATCTTTAGGAGTGAAAACATTGGTTATAAGGGTCCCTAGACCTTTCGAGTATAAAAGCTCCAAGGCCGTCCCGTGGGGGTATGCGTGTCAAGCTGAAAATGAGGGAAATTTTGACTCTCCTGCTATAACCAACATAACCGGTTTAAGTCAGATCACAAGGAGCGGAAGACACTATGGCGTGCCGGATGACCTAGACGAGACTAAAGGGGTTAGAAGGGCAGAAATAAGGCAAGGAAAAAGAACGTATTCAGAAGTCGTTGGACCAGATAGTGTTCGTCCTCGGGATGGATGCGAGGGGAGGAAAGAAAATGAGGATTATGAATCAAAAGTTAGCGATGAAGATGCATATGAGTTCTTGAAGCTTGTAAGGCATAGTGATTTTAAAGTAGTAGAGCAGCTTAACCGCACCTCGACGAGGATTTCATTCTTGTCCCTGATGTTAACCTATGAACCCCATCGACGAGTGCTCATAAAAGTGCTGAACCAAGCGCACGCCTGCCACGATGTCTCGGTAGAACGTTTTGATGGGATAGTCGGAGCGGTTTTGGCAAACGGGAAAATCACTTTTGACGAAGACGAGATACCTTCTAAAGGAATGGGTCATACTAAGGCACTGCACATCTCCGTGAAGTGTAAGGATTTCATGATAGCCTGATGCCTGGTTGACAACGGTTCATCACTAAATGTCATGCCTAAATCTACCATAAACAAGCTACCAATTGATGACTCATACCTCAAGCAAAGTTTCATAGTTGTTAGGGCTTTTGATGGCACGAAGCGCAAAGTTATAGGGGAAATCTCTCTACCCATTCAGGTGGGACCTAAGGTCTTCCAAGTGCATTTCCACGTAATGGACATAAATCCTGCATACAGCCTGTTGCTGGGGCACCCATGGCTCCACAGAGCGGGAGTAGTGCCATCATCCTTACACAAGAAACTGAAGTTTGCAATTGATGGGAAGCTCATTGAAGTGTTCGGAGAGGAGGATGCACTAGTAATTAGAGCTTCGAACGCACCCTACATTGAGGCCACAGAGGAAGCCCTAGAAAGCGCATTCCAGACCTTCAAAATAGAGGATGTTGCATATGTAGGGCGTAGTGCAGCTCATAAGGCCCACATCTCCCAAGCAACTATGACATCAGCAAAATGCCTGGTTAAGGACCTGCACTACTCAGAATGCCAGGAGGTGCTGAAAGAACCCATCCAGGTCAAGGAAAACAAGAACCGTGCGGGATTGGGATACATTCCGAAGAGTGATGATATGAGGAGGATCCAAGCGGAACGGAAAAGAAGGAGAACTACCAGGTGAAGTGGGAGAGAAGATGATGAAGGATTTACCTTCATACCTCACATCACAAGCACATTCAGAAGGGCTGGAAGGATAAATGTGAGGAAAAACTACACTGATCTGAGCACCAAAGGGTTACTGTCGGATTTTGCATATCTCTCCATCACCATGTTGGGTCCGGGAATTACGACCGGAATAGAATGGGTGCGCCAGCTCCGTCCGGAGGAAGAACTGAGCAACTGGGTGTCTTTGGAGTTACCTTCACCATCACAGATGTAATAACTCTAAAAATGACTACTAAATAAAGGAGGGGAGGACCTCCTAGTGTCTTTTTGAGTGATCCTGGATGCTTGTATCATATTTTCCTGAGTTTAATAAAGCATGTTTTTCATAATTATCAATCCGTGCATCATACATATTATTCACTTACATTTTTCTTCTTTTTCCTTTTCTATTCCCCCCCCCCCATCCGCGTGATAGGGTTACAGATGTGTTTGAAAACAATGAAGGGTTTCGAAACACTAAAGTTGACTTTGGCCACCCAGTTTATGAGATGGAAATCGAGGAAGGAAGTGATGGTTCTGACCTAGAGACAGATTGGATGGCAGAACAAGAATAGCGATCCCTGGAACCATTCTACAAGTCAATAGAGATAGTGAATTTGGGAACAGAGGAGAATTGACGAGAGGTCAAGGTAGGGGACAGTTTAGACCGAGCAGAAAAGGATAGGCTCATCGAACTACTCCAGAACTTTCAAGATGTTTTCGCATGGTCTAATCAGGATATGCCAGGCCTCGATGAAGAATTAGTAACACATCACTTGCCAATATGGGCGGAGTGCAAGCCAGTAAAGCAAAAGTTACGACGGATGAAACCGGAATGGATATTCAAAATTAAGGAAGTAGCACAATACACCGATTAGGTCTCTAATATAGTCCCCATGCCTAAGAAGAATGGGAAAGTAAGAATGTGTGTAGACTACAGAGATTTAAATAGGGCAAGCCCGAAGGACAACTTTCCATTGCCTCACATAGATGTTCTTGTTCATAATACCGCCACTCACCATATGTTCTCTTTCATGGACGGTTTCTTAGGATACAACCAGATCAAGATGTTTCCGGAGGATCGGGAAAAAACCACCTTCATCACTCTGTGGGGAACCTTTTGCTATAAAGTTATGTCTTTTGGGCTGAAGAAAGCTGGGGCAACCTACCAACGGGCCATGGTCACACTATTCCATGACATGATACATAAAGAAATCGAGGTATATGTGGATGACATTATATCAAAGTGAAAAAAGGAAGACGACCATGTAACCGTGCTACGAAAATTGTTTGAGCGACTCTGGAAGTACCAGCTCCGACTGAATTCGGAAAAGTGTACGTTCGGAGTCACCTTGGGAAAGTTGCTATGTTTCGTGGTTAGCCGAAAGGGGATTGAAGTGGACCCTGACAAAGTGAAGGCAATAGTTGACATGCCTCCTCCCCAAACGCAAAAAGAGGTGCGGGGGTTCTTGGGACAGTTGAATTACATTAGTCGGTTCATATCGTATTTGACTCTGACCTGTGAACCCATTTTCAAGCTTTAAAGAAGAACCAGTCTGTCGAATGGGACGAAGGTTGTGATCGAGCCTTTCAGAAAGTCAAAGGGTGTTTATTAAACCCTCTGGTTCTGGTGCCGCCAACTTCGGGAAGGCTGCTAATATTGTACTTGACAGTATTTGAAAATTCGGTAGGCGCAATGTTGGCCAACACGATGAATCGGGAAGGAAAGAGCACGCCATATACTACGCTAGCAAGAAGTTCACTGACTACGAATCACGATAGACATCGCTCGAGAAAACTTGCGAAGTGCTTGCATGGGCAGCCAAGTGGCAGTACATGTTAAATCCAATGACGCTCCTTATATCCAAAATGGACCCTATCAAGTATGTCTTCGAAAAGTCGGCCCTCTCCGGACGGATAGGCCGATGGCAAGTGCTGCTATCAGAGTACGACATTGTTTATACCCTGAGGAAGGCCATTAAAGGGAGTGTAGTGGCAGATCATTTGGTAGAGGATACGATCTCGAACCCGGGTCCGATGTTGATGGACTTTCCGGATGAAAGTATAATGTACGCCAATAAATTGGAGGGAGGCTTAGTCCAAGAAACATGGGTGATGAAGTTCGACGGGGCCTCAAACTCACTGGGACATGGCGTCGGGGTCGTGTTTGTCTCTCCAAAAGGAAAGGTGTGTCGTATCACTGCCAAAATTGGCTTTGAGTGCACCAACAACATAGCGGAGTATGAAGCATCCGCTTTCGGAATCCGAGCTGCACTTGAAATGGGCATTAAGAATTTGAAGGTGTATGGTGATTCAGCGCTAGTAATCTACCAGTTGAAGGAAGAGTGGGAAACTAGAGATCATAAGCTCATCCCATACCAAAAATACATAGGGGAAATGGTGCCGAAATTCGAGTCGATACAGTTTGAGCACATATCACGAGTCGACAATCAAATAGCAGATGCTCTTGCCACATTGTCCTCGATGTACGAACTAGATGAAACCGAGGTTAATCCACGAATCAAAATCAAAAAGGGAAATGCACCTGCCTACCTAGCTATTGTTAAAGAGGAGCGTGATGGAAATCGCTAGTACCATGACATAAGGACCTACCTACAGAAAAGGGAATACCCAGCTGGGGCATCCGAGAATGATAAAAGGACCTTACAGAGGTTGGCGATGGGTTACTATGATGATGGAACTACCCTCTACAAGGTAAGGCATGACTCTGTGCTCCTGAGATGTGTGACCGTCCCTGAAGCTCAAGAATCATAAAAGAAGTCCATGAGGGAGTCTGTGGTATGCATGTCGGGGGTCACGCGTTAGCTAAGAATATAATAGGGATGGGTTACTATTGGACAAAGATGGACTCTGACTGTGTAAAATACGTGAGAAAATGCCACAAGTGCCAGGTTTATGCCCATGAAAAGCATGTGCCTCCATCATCGTTGCACGTTATGGCATCGCCTTGGCTTTTTACAGCATGGGGGATCGACGTTATAGGCATGATTGAACCAAAAGCGTCGAATGGGCACCATTTCATCCTAGTAGCCATAGACTACTTCACAAAATGGGTCGAGGCTACGTCATACGCAAACATCACCAAAAGCGTCGTCTTAAAGTTCATAAAAAAGGAAATCATTTGCCGGTATGGGCTCCCGAAAAAAATAATAACCGACAATGCAAAAAATCTCAACAACAAGATGATGGATGAGCTTTGCAACCAGTTTAAGATCAAGTACCACAACTCGGTACCATACCGACCAAAGATGATCGGAGCGGTCGAGGCGACGAACAAAAATCTCAAGAAAATCATACAAAAATGGTCGTTACCTATCGTGAGTGGCATGAAATGCTACCGTTTGCCCTGCACGGTTACCGAACGTCAGTAAGAACCTCGACGGGATTGACTCCTTACCAATTGGTCTATGGGATGGAGGTGGTGCTTACCATAGAGGTAGAAATACCTTCAGTAAGGGTTATCATGTAAGCAAAGTTGGAAGAAGCTGAGTCGCTAAAAGCGCGGTATGATCAGTTAAATTTAATTGATGAGAAAAGGTTGACAGCCATCCACTACGGCCATGTGTATCAACGCAGATTGATTAGAGCTTTTAACAAAAATGTGAAACCACGGGTATTCCGCGAGGGAGAGTTGGTAACAAAGAAGATTTCCATTCGACAAGGGGACTCAAGAGGAAAGTGAACGCCGAACTATGAAGGGCCCTATGTAGTGAAGAGGGCTTTCTCAGGAGGGGCTTTGATATTAACGAAAATGGATGGAGACGAGCTCCCTTACCCGGTTAACTCTGATTCAGTGAACAAGTACTATGCTTAGAGTTCACGACGGAGATGTACGAGATCATTTTTCCATCAATAAAGTGAAGGTTTAAGTCAACTTTACATTTTGGATACTTCATGAATTTTCAAACACTATTCTCCTAAACGTTGTTCACGCGCCACCAAATAGAATGGAAGAGGCACGACACTCCAAATGAACTTGGTGCAAATGCGTTCATGCTAACACTTTCACTCTAATTAATCATCAGGAGGTCTTTCTAAACAAAAGTATTAGTAAGGTAGGAAAAAAAAGGAGAAAAATGCTAGTAATAATAATAAAAATCATTGAAGGAACGAAAGAGTTAAAGAGAGGCTATAGAAAAGTAGCCTAAACGGCAGGTTTGCTCTACTTATTCCTAACACCAGAAAGCAATTAACAAGGGTCGCTGTGGTTTTACAATTATAACCAAAACTAGAGACAAAGTAGGAAGGAGATCCTTAAGACCATGGGGTAAGAGAATACTATGAAGACGTTAGGAGGAAAAACGAAGGAAAAGGAGTGCGTACGATGAGGTTACCCAGCTATCAGCGGGTTTGAAACCATTGTGCTAGCATGTGGCACAAACCAAGCGGCAAGTCGGCTCTTGGAATTAGGAATCATGGACACTCGAGATGGATCGGCAATGTCCCTACCTATATTGGGAGGGGGGCACGTCCCAAGCAAAAAGGAGTGACGGTTGAAACTAGCGAAATCATTATATCAAACTCGGATCGTCTAGTAGACATTTACCTCAGAAAAATCCTACCGTAATGTTTACCATCATGAAAGTAGAGTCTTGTTGCAACGAGCGGTCCTAGGAGGACCTGAGGACAAGGCACAGTTTTTAGCACTTGCCAATGTGTTTTCTACAAAACATTCAATTCCCTCGGAAAAAGTCAAACATCAAATGCATATTTTTCATAAAAAGGGAAGCGTTACTCAAATTCTTGCATAAACCATTCATCATCAACACATTTGCACCATCAAACGGGAAATAAGTCAAGTCGAATCCCTAGTACATCAACCCTTAGCATCCTAGGGCAAGCGGATCGCATCACGCAACGGGAAATAAGTCAAGCTGGATCCCTAGTATGTTTACTCTAGCATCCAAGGTAAAGCGGATCGCACCATGAAACGGGAAATAAGTCAAGCTGAATTCCTAGTACATCAACCCTTAGCATCCTGGGGCAAGCGGATCGCATTACGGAACGGGAAATAAGTCAAGCTGAAACCCTAGTACATCAACCCTTAGCATCCTGAGGCAAGAGGATCGCATCACGGAACGGGAAATAAGTCAAGCGGAATCCCTAGTACGTTCACCCTAGCATCCAGGGTCAAGCGGATCGCACCATGGAACGAGAAATAAGTCAAGCTGAATCCCTAGTACATCAACCCTTAGCATCCGGGGGTAAGCGGATCACATCACGGAACGGGAAATAAGTCAAGCTGAATCCCTAGTATGTTCACCCTAGCGTCCAAGGTCAAGCGGATCGCACCATGGAACGGGAAATAAGTCAAGCTGAATCCCTAGTACATCAACCCTTAGCATCCTGGGTAAGCGGATTGCATCACGGAACGGGAAAGAAGTCAAGCTGAATCCCTAGTACGTTCACCATAGCATCCAGGGTCCAGCGGATCGCACCTTGGAACGGGAAATAAGTCAAGCTGAATCCCTAGTACATCAACCCTTAGCATCCTGGGGCAAGCAGATCGCATTACGGAACGGGAAATAAGTCAAGTTGAATCCCTAGTACGTTCACCCTAGCATCCAGAGTCAAGCGAATCGCACCATGGAATGGGAAATAAGTCAAGCTGAATCCCTAGTACATCAACCCTTAGCATCCGGGGGTAAGCGGATCGCATCACGGAACGGGAAATAAGTCAAGCATGTTCACCCTAGCATCCAAGGTCAAGCGGATCGCACCATGGAACGGGAAATAAGTCAAGCTGAATCCCTAGTACATCAACCCTTAGCATGCTAGGGTAAGCGGATCGCATCACGGAACGAGAAAGAAGTCAATCTGAATCTCTAGTACGGTCACCCTAGCATCCAGGGTCCAGCAGATCGCACCTTGTAACGGGAAATAAGTCAAGCTGAAACCCTAGTACATCAACTCTTAGCATCCTGTGGCAAGCGGATTGCATCACGGAACGGGAAATAAGTCAAGCGGAATCCCTAGTACGTTCACCCTAGCATCCAGGGTCAAGCGGATCGCACCTTGGGACGGGATATAAGTCAAGCTGAGTCCCTAATACATTCACCCTAGCATCCTAGGTTAAACGGATCGCACCTTGGAACGGGAGATAAGTCAAGCTGGGTCCCTAGTACCATCACCACTAGTGTCAAAGGACGCACCAATAGCGCGTACATCAATAGATCTTATCCACGCCATCCCGTTATTACTACTCCATGTAAAAATAATAGTAATAAACAACATATAAAATAAACCAACGTGAGGATAGACTCAGTGAGCCTTTCGAAATTTGGGTCCTATCTTTGTGCTACTTTTTGTTATAAACAAAAGTAACACAAAGAGGGACAACTGTAGTAACCAAATTTGTCCGGGCTTTCAAACTTTTAGTTTCGTAATCCTTTTCTACACCAAAACGTCAATGCTTTTCGGGCCCGATTTCGGGCCTGTATTTTGGGCCCACTTTCGGACCCGTTACTGTTATTAATTAAGAGGCTGCCACCTCTTGTTTTGTTCTAAAAATGTTGCAGAATTTAATTGGAGGAGAGGGGAGGTGACAGCCCCTTTTCTTGATTTAAATGGACAATTAAGAGAAGAACCCCTACACCCCTAATCCATAAAAATACGAATCCAAAATAAAGAAGAAAAGGAAGTTATTACAGCACGTTACAAACACACAAGCTAAAACTAAGTACAAAAACTTTTGCCGTCATTCGCTTTATCGTCACTCGCAAAGGGGCTGCCACATGAAACACGACAAAAAAAGCTTCGATTCAAAGGTAATCATTCAAACGTTCCTATTCGAAAGCATTCACATAACATTCACACATACATATTTTTGTAGTTATACTCCCTTAAAACTACCCTCGATTTTAATATTCATTGTGACTGATCGAGTAAACAATTCATCTTAGTGAATAAAGCTAACAAACCCTTAAAATAAGCTTTAAAAATCACCCAAAAGTTACTGGAAATCATGATAAACAGAAAAAACCTATAATTATATTTCACTAGGGATCCGAAAAGTGACAAAGCTCGCAGTGTAATCGAGTTAAAGCACAATTTATTCGACTAAACAGATTGCTAAAAAAATTTTACATTAGCAAAAAGTAAGTTTTTTTTGAAAAATAAAACTTAATTAAAACATCTAGACTACTATAATCCCAATAATCAAACTAAATAATTCCTTAGACAACCAATCAAGAAACAGACCTAAAAAAGAAGGCTAGATCCTTTTTCACCACGCTGCTTTTTCTCTATCTATGTTTCTCCACCGCTACCGTCTATTTTCGCCCCTAACCAAAAAATCAAAAACAGAGCAAATTAGATCGACAAAGTAAAAGGAGTTTTTCAACCCTAGGTTTATAGATCGGGACTTACATGTCACCTGATGCCCCGCCGGAACCTCCGACGACGACATGCAAGCCCGAATCTAAGTTAAACAAGAGAAAAATAACAAAAAAAAGAATTCAGAACTTTTTATCTTTCTTTCTTGTTGTTGATGACTGAGGATAGAGAGGAAAAGGAGAAGGAGAGGAAGAGAAGAAAATAAAGGGGGAGAGGAAGAGCTGCGGCGGCGGCATGGCGGCGGCAGCAGTGGTGGAAGCGGCTGCCGAGAGGAAGAAGAAGAGAAGAGAGGAGAAGACTTAGAGAGAAGGGAGAGATTTTAGAGAGAAGTCAGAGAGAATTGAGAGGAGAGGAGGAGAGGAGAGAGAGTGGGAGGCTGAAAATTGGCCTTTTATACGTCCTAGTACGATTGTAGTGAAATGACTGAATTGCTCTTGCCTTCCTTCTTTAGCACTCAAAGCTCCAGGGGCATTTTGTCTTTTCACGTTTCTGGTCGAACCGCGGGTAACCAGTTTGACCAACCGAGCGCGTGGGCTGCCTCCCTCAACCACCAGATCTGCCCCCCTTTAATTGGTTGGGCCCAGCTTAGGCTTGGGCCCAATTAATTCTGAAAGGCCAAGTCCTTTTGGCCATTTAAGTCATATTTGTGTCAATTAAAGTCGATAACAGCGAAATAAAATCGAAATAAGAGTGGAAGAACGATATAATAGACGTCCTCAGTTTTTTTGTCTTATTCGATGTTTTTTTAAGTTAATGTTTTAAACCTAAAAAAAAACTCGAAACTTTACATTTATTCAAATCAATGCAGTATTTTAATTAACATTAATATAACGACAATAGTACTACCAAATCGCCAAAAATATTTCCCGTCTATTATAAAATTATTTTTTTTCCTATCCCACAATGTGTTTTTAATTATGTCAAATGAAATCAATATGAATTGTTTTAATTGTCATTTAGAAAGTAATGTGAAAATTCTTTAAGAATAATTCTTTGAAAATGTTATAGCAATGCTTTACGAGTTTTGTACTAATGATAACCGTTTCGAATTTTGCAAAATTATTAATTAGTTAAAAAGTAGAATGAGTGAGTATCCAAATTACAAGTCGTTACAAATTTTTATTACTCCTCTAAACTTTATAAATAATAGTAGCCTCACATCGAATCAAGAGGTTCGTAAGTAAGTATTTTAAAATCTGTATTCCCCGTCAGTGTGTCCGCACTTTCAGTTTCGAAAACCGAAACACGAGAGTTTTTGTTCTAAAATCTTTGCTATCAAAATAATTGAATAAATATCTTTGAATAAATAATTAACATGATAATGTAATTTTACAATAGTAAAGATTACGCAAAATCCTCTCATCAACTTGTCACAAGGCGAATTTTGATCCTAAAGAATTGGGTACGTAGGCAGTCGTAAGACTCGAGTCCAAATAACTAAAAAAAATATTCATGAACATAAAACGAAATTTCCACAATAGTGGGATTTCCTAAATCCAAACAATTAAATAAAAATACTTAATTAAAAATATTTATGAATATAAAACGAAATTTTCACGAAAGTGAAAATTCTTAAATTCCGAACAATTAAATAAAAAAATACTTAATTAAAAATATTTATGAACATAAAACGAAATTTTCACAAAAGTGGGAATCCGTAAATCCAAACAACTAAACAAAACAAATATTCAAAAATGTTTATCAACATAAAGTGAAATTTCCACAAAAGTGGGAATTCGCAAATACTTACAACTAAATACAAATATTAACTAAAAATTACATAACCATCCACATTCAAACAAAAATATAATTTAGCCACCAAAATAAAGAAAACAAAACATAACTAATCCTTCCGCGCACGTAACCGCCTCCCTAACCTAAGATCCCCGTTTCGCAGACCAGATCATAACCCGCGTCCAAAAGGACATGGGTTATGTCGAAAGCGTCCAATCCGCTTCTAAAATATTGGTGGCGATCGGAAACCAATTTCGAGCCATCGGCGCCGCGGACGGAAACGTTCACGATATTATAGATTGCAGGTACATGACGATATCATGGCACTATGCAGAGTAATACATGCATGCATAGACGAGGTAGGATGGACGTAGTCGAAGAATATAAGTTCTGGACCTTTGTCAGCATTTCTGCCTTAAGCTTTTCAATAATTATGCCTAGCCTAGGCGCAATATTTGACAAATTTTGAGCGCAAAGGTTGAAATAATCTCATGGGAATCTAGTTAAAGATTGCTTTCCGCCTTAGGCTTGTCAATAATTACGCCTAAGTAAGGCACAATATTTGACAATTCCGGCTGAAATTTGGATATGAAATCCAATTTAAAGGTCGATTCTCCTCTATTCAAAAGAAGACCCTTTTTCGACAAAAGTTAGAGGACGGTTCAGAGACTTTAGAGCGACGAGAATGCATCGAGATCAAGGAGCTCGGATTAATCAAGATCTGGAAATCGATTTCTTTGATAGTTCTCGACAAAATTAGGTTTTTCGGATTACTTCTTGTAAACCTAATTCCAATGTTGATTTGGATTGGTTCTACATTAATTTGAGTAGTTAAACTCCTCATTCATAGATTAGATGAACCCTATGTGATTTCTTTATGAATGAATGATTGCTAGACTTTGTCGATTTTATGCCAGCTGGATGGATGTTTGTTTATGTTTCATTTTGATTTCGTTTCTATTTTTGTTTGATCAACTTGAATACGATCTTGTTAGATTTTTTATTTTCTTGAGAAAGAGCTTGTATATCTAGAACGTTGAAATTAAACTAGGTAAGTTGTTAACCCTCATCCGGGAGCGAATAGACTAGTTCGTCATGTGAGCAGTTCACGTTTGTTTTACCGCCTTGCAGATTTTAGCTCTTTGTCTTGAAAGTGTATACTGATAGTTCATAAGTAGCAGATTAGCATACCCTAAATGGTGTGATTTGATTAGAGAAGAACTACGATGGTGAATTGAGTTTATCTTGTTTTGCATAAATTATTGAAGTTGAATATCATTTGTGAATTTGGATAGCATAGGGAGATTCAATTTTATCCACATTTTAACCCTTAATAAAAGACCTCTTTATTGTGTGAAATTACTTGATGTAATTGTAAATTTTGTTGAAATTAAAGTATTAAAAGCGCCCCTCAGAAAGATGAACGAGTGAACATACACAGTCTGTAAACACTTTGAGTGAGCTTATCTTAGCTTTATCTTTAAATTGTTCCCTTGAGAGAAATCTAAATGGGTGGTAATGGTATAACATGTGTAATGATGTGTGGCAAGTTAGAAAACTTCTTGTAAGACCGTGACTTTCTAGATTGGATTTTGGTATGAGGAGACTACATGATAGGGAGAGACTGCATGATTGAGTTTGGTAATTCATTTGTAAGTTATGACTGCTTCCTTTCTTTAGGTTTGCTTGAGAAAAAGAAATTTTTTATGTATGGGGTGATTTGACGTGCTTGATTATTAGCACATCCGTCCTCGCTTTATATAACATTTTTGAATGTTTAGGTGTCTCAATTTGATTAAACTCATATTGTTTTGTGAATAATTAATTCCCTCTTTACCCCTTGGGCTTTTTATATTATTTCTCATATTATTGGTGGGGTTTAGGTGTCATAACACGTTAGAGGATGAACCAAAGTATGACATGAAGGTTCAAATAACTCAAAATGGTCGACATGTTAAGAAAATGTCACAATTTAGTATTTTCGAGATAACTCCTATCTCGAGAGTCCGATTGATGCAAGGTCAGCGGAGTTGGAATGTTAGTTCGAATGCCTAGTGCTTTGATTTTCATAAAATCCGATTATTTTCCTAACACATAACCGTGTGCTAGCTTCTGAGGGGATTTTTGGGTATGAATCCTTCACCATGTCGGAATATATCTATATAAACCCTTGGAGTCCCTTTGGAAGAAATAGACTTCACTATAGAGATACTTTTGAGCTCTTAGAGCGAGCAAGAGTGTCAGAGAGACGATTGAAGCGAGAGGATCAACCACGCTTAGCGAATTGCGAATCAAATAGTCAAAGATTATGATATCCACAAAGAACACGTCTTCTTCTCTGGGTTTTTTTTGTGATTTTATTTCTAAATCCATGAGTGGCTAAACCTTTTGTGTTGTTTAGATTAGATGAAAGTTTAGTCTAATTTTTTCTAAAGATGATGGGTATTTAACCCTTTGATTATGTTGTCGATGTTACTAAGGATTATGATGTGTTCTTTCTAAGCTAATTACTAGTTTTGAATTCGTTCTTGCTTGATCACCTTGAATAAATTTTTGTCATTAATTTGTGGGTCCGATAGGAACATAAATGAATATGACACTTAGGAAGAACTCTAGATTACATGTTAGCTTGACAGAGGAGCTATTAATCTAGGTTATTGCATCCTTTTCATTTCGGTTGTCTCATTTCATCGAACACATTTAGTTCGTTTTGCTTGGGTATTACCTCGAGAGTAGAGTCTACGGTGAAGCAGAATAGATCCTTAGATTTGTGAGAGCGGTCTAAAATTATTTTAGGAGATTTCCAACCCATTATAAACTTTTTTAACTCATAGTGCATCATTATCATTCATATATTCTAACTATTATGGATTCAAGTTTGGACAACCTTCAATCCAGTCTTTGAAACCATATTACTTGCACTTTGCTTTCTTTTAGTTCAGTTATTAGTTTTTGTATTGATATTACAACATTCAAACAACCAAACCGCTATTGTTACTTTATATAATTAGCATATTTAAGTTGAGTAATAGAGTTAGGAATACCCTAGGGAAATAAGATCCCATTACAGCATTCTAGTGGATATTTGATAGCGAGGTGAAATCTCGTTCATCAATTTCTCATGTTATGGATACTAAAGCTCTAACGCTTAAGAAGCTAGGAGATTAATTATATGTTGATGATATGATATCTTTATGGAACCAAGACAACATTTCGATTTCTGGCATGGATGCTTTTTATTTCGCTCAAAATAGAGGTCACCAAGTCGAGTGATTTTATACAATTGTGGACATATAGTTACAAGTGTTGAAAAATTGGTTCGATGAGGTGAATATTAAATTGCTATGTTGTGTACCTGTTTAGAATTTAGATAATTTGGGTTTAGAGTACAGAGTTTACGGTTTGGACTTCCAAGTTTTTATCCTGAAGTGTCTGATTGTGATATCTCCCTCATTGTTTTTCAATTGGATACTTGTACTGTTGAAATGAAGTTGATGAGAGATTCGGAAGTGTTCACCCAAAAAATTAGTAAAAATACCACTGGCTAATATCTAGGTTTTGAACAACTTTATTAAGGTAGAAATACGAGTATTAATTTACCTTATCATAAAGTGGGCCATGCTCTTATTTGTTTGGGCCTAATGCAAAGGTCCAACAATGGCCCCCCATTCTAGTGGACGGCACAAACGGTCGTCAACTCGGGACACCGTCATCTAATCATCGCAATACTTGCATCATCCCAAGCCACATCGTTTACTCCTACCCACAATCATCAAGCACATCAGGAAACCCTCATCAACCCAAGGCATCATCATCAAGCTTATCAGAACACTCTTATCAATCCAGGGCACCCTCATCAAATCATGACGACACCCTCACCATCCCGTGTCACCCATTCTTACCCTACCATAATCATTAAATCTTTAAATCATTAGGGCACCCTCATTATCCCATGTCACCATCGTTTAATCTACCCACAATCATCAAGCGCATTAGGTCATTCTCATCAACATAGCACGGGACCACCCTCATCATGGTAGGCCACCTTTGTCAAACCAGTTCACGGTCATCAAGTTCATTAGGCCACCATCATGAAGATAACACCAAGGAAGTCGTCATCAAGATTAAGAGGGAAACCACCAGATTTCCCACGTTGTGAGAAAGATGGGAACAGTTTTTTCTGACATTTATTCTTGAAGGATGTGAAGAGATGACCAAGGCGACATAAGCAAAGGTTTCCCAAACCATAAATCTGACACCACTTGTCAAATTTTATCTTTCTCTCCAATTTTAAATTTTTTGAAATCTTAGCCATAATTGTAGATCTTGAAGCTCTCACTAAACCTCCATAGGAGTACTGATAAGTTAATGTATTTTTTTATAAACTTTGTAAAAAATCAAACACACTCGTTTGGCCATTGTTCAAAGAGGTTTGAACCATGAACAATAAATGTGTCCCATTTTCCTACCACCAATGCTTGATGTTTTAGAATAAGGGGGCATAGTGGAAGTGGCCCAAGCAGACACAAAGTCTTTTATTGTTGGTGCAAATGTAGCTGAGGCTCCATTATACGATAGGGTACTTTAGCCCTTTGGAGGTAAGGAGTATGGATGGGGACACTGCACCATCGTTATTTCTAGTGCGTAGGTGTTAAGTTAGGCCTGGTTGGAACTCCTGCATGAGATTGTGAGACCATTAATGTTTTCTTTAGATGGTCCGCCTGTGAACAAAGTTTAGTTCGTGAAGAGCCAGTGCAGATGGCCGACTATGTACCTAATGATGTCTTGGCTTAAGAAGGTTCGGGTAGTGTCGCTGAAGTATATAAAAAGCATATGGAGCCTTGTGATGCATTAGAGAAGACCAACCTTGGCACTGGGGATGACCCATGTCTCACCTTCATCAGTGCCATGCTTTTGAAAGCTGACATATATGATTTAATTAATCTGCTAAAAGATTTTAAAGGATTTTTTGTGTGTGGGGTTACAATGAAATGTTTGGTTGAGATGAAAAGTTGGTAAAGTATAGGTTTCCAAGACCATTTAAATCATCACCTAGGCATTTTTCTTATAAGGTACTGCCTTAGATTAGAAAGGAAATTGAATGATTGTTAAATGCTCGCCAGCTAGGTATATGGAGTGGCTATCTAACATCGTTCTAGTTAGGAAGAAAAATGACAAGTACCATGTTTCTTGATTTTAGGAATTTGAATCTAGCCATCCCAAAGATTAGTACCCTATGGCAATATTTGACATGTTTCTTAATGTTGTGACTAAGTATAAATGTTTCTCTTTTATGATTGTCACTCCAGTTATAATCAATTTCATTTAGCTGATGAGGACATTAACAAGACTGCATTTCAATGCTTTGGGGCTATTGGGTGTTATAAATGGGTGTTCATGCCTTTTGGCTTGAAAAATGCAGATGCCACTTAGCACAAGACCATTAATACTATATTTTATGAATTGCTTCGTGAGTTGGTGGAGGTGTATGTGGATGACATTGTAGTCAAGTCTAAGGTAACGAATGATCACCTCTCCCACATGAGTATGGCCTTCTTACAAATAAAGGCCCTTAACTTACGATCTAACGTGTGCTTTTGGTGTGTCTGCAGGAAATTTTTTAAATTTTGTTGTGAACCAACACGACTTTGAGGTTGACCAAAATAAGATTAAGGCCATAATATAGGTCATGCCACCAAGTAACAAGAAGGAGCTACAAAGATTCTTAGACCAGATGTTCTCACCATTGTTGAAGTTAAAAAATAAAGAAGAGTTTACATGACGTCAAAAACGCCAACAGGCTTTTGATGACATCATTAAGAACTAGGCCACCACCAGTACTTAATTCTTGAATTCCATAGTAGTAACCAAATTTTGTTAGAATTCTCGAATAATTTCCATTGGAATTTTTTAATTTTTTCCATTTATTGATCAAAATATATACCTCTAAAATGTTGCCAAATTGTTCAACATTTTATGTTGACGGTCACAAATAAGCATTTCTCGAATTAGCAAGTTGGTATCTTATTTCAGATTAAGATAACAGATTATGAAATTGGACCGGATGATGTGGGTTTAAGCCCACTAAACATATGATTTTGAGTTGCACTTGGCTCCATTTGCTAACTTTATATTTTAATTAAAAAACTGACGAGAAATAAGTAAAACATAAAATAAAAATCTCCAACTTCTTCGTAGCTAAATAATTTTGTTTCTATAAATAAAAAGCTAACTCTTAAAAGTCTCTAATCTCAAGAAACTCTCAAGCTATCCACCTCTTTCAAGTTGTCCATCAAAGAAAGGCCCTGCTCTCCCGACTCTCCCGGCTCTTCAAACTCACTCTCAAAGCTCAATCACTCGAAGGTTGAAACCTCTCCAAATTCAATTGCCCTCATTTTCATCTTCATCTTCATCTTCAACTTCCTCTCTCCATAAGCTTTCTTCTTATAAACAAATCCTTGCAAAAAACCAATTATAACTATAAGAAGGAGCAAGTACAAAGTTTAGACTATTTGAGTTTTCACTATATATGTTGAAATTCATAAAAATATTTGAACTTTGGAACTGTCTTTGAAAGTTCAACTATTATTATTGATATGCTTCAACATGATGACCCATTGACATAAATTTAAATAAACTCATTTTGTAATTATGCTTGTACGAGTATTGTATGCTAACAGTAAGTAGCAAACTAACATTTTTGTTTAAACTATTGGTTTATGTGTTCTACTAACATCTATCTAATAATATATTCAAATTACACTTAAGTTAACCATAATTTCGGTTCATATTAAATCATAAACATCACTTTTCTTTGTTATCTAGAACTAATACTATTGTTATTGCTGCCACTTATATTTTTACTTATTAAAAATCAATTCAAAAGACCAACAATGCACATTTACCTCAAAAAAAAGTCACTAGAGGAAATTGATTTTACATGTAAAAGTGTTTGTTTTTTGATTAGAAATTTGAAACTTGCCTGTTTTTTTTTTATTTTTCATCATTTTCACTTTGAATTTAAAAGAAAAAATTAAAAGGGAAGATCATATCTAATCAAAATGACAAAATCAGATAAGGAGAAAAATAGGGCTCAGGATTCGTGTAAGCCAAAATAGATATTTTCTTCTATTTACTTTATGTTGTAGGTCACAACAAGGTTTTCTTCTCACGATTAACAGTCATGACAGCAAAATCTTAGTCTGTTGGATCCCTCTTCTATCCTTCCTTTATCCATCGTTCAAAACAATGAGACAGAAAGAAACTGAAATAAATAGATGGTGACGCTTATCCCATGGAGATGACAATTGTTTCATCAATGAAAGACGAGGCAAAAAAGAAGAGAGGACGACGTTCATGACACAATCAAGGATAGATCCCAAGATCCATAGAGGGTGAAAATCTATTTTTATTAATGGAAGGTGAATGAAAAAAGAATAAGACTAGAGAAAATAACAGAGGACAAATTTATTTACAAAAAAGAATTTTAGAGGAGAGAAGAGAAGAAGAGGCAGTAGCGTCGTTGTAGTCATCCTCAAGAAGGAGAAGGAGAAAAGAGGAGAAAATAGAGAAAAAAGAAGTGATAGTGATCTGGATAAGAAAGAAAAAACAGAGAAGCAGGAAGCAGTGGTGTCAGTCTCGCCACCACAGGGTAAGAAAGAAAAAAGTAGAAGAAGGACGTGACGGCGACGCTACCGCCACTAGGTGAAGGAAAGAGGGAGGAAGAGAAGGAGAAGCGAAGATAAAAAAAAAAGAGAATAGATGACGACGCCGTTGCCGCTGTCACCGGAAGGAGGAAAGAGGAAAAAAAAGGACAAACGATGATGCCACCAAAGAGAAGTGGATGGCGAGTTGACAAAGTTGAAAGGAAATGAGAGTGAGTAATGGTTAGGGTTACTGAGAGTAGTCGTTTTCAATTAAAAGGGGTTTTCATACTTTGCCGACTAGGGTTAAGTAAGTTAGGAATCTGCCCTCACCTCTCTTCTTCAGCAAAAAAATATATGGGGCACGATGGTTATTTTCACTACCTTTGCTGTATGGCTGATTGTTATGGGTTGTTGTGCTAACCAACGGATGAATCTCAATTGAGTCGATCAATTGGTCAGTTACTCTTTTCTTCTTAGTTTTCAACGGACTTGAGGCCCACCCACTTTTATTTGTTGGGCTAATTTGATTTAAAGATCAAACTAATTATGGGCGAAATATGTTCGTGTTGCCGACTTAATTTAATCTGAGCACAATTTTGTGTTTGAAGTAATTACTTTTTCTTATCGTCACAAACTCAAAAGTTGTAGTATTAAGGGATTCAATAAATTTAATTAGGAGATTAGTATTGTATTCCAACAATTATGGGCATGAACATCTCCCAAAGCATGAAAATTTCTTATGTAGGGGAGGTACTAGCAATGTTACACTTGATGCTAGTGGAAGTGTGTGAATTATGCAGATTTTGATCCCAAAATATTGGGTACGTAGGCAGCCGATAAAAGCACAACTTCATCTTAAAAACTATAATAATATCGCTATTGTAAAGATAATTGGTCATGTAACGTATTTTCGCAGGAGTGAAAGTCCGCGAAAAACCACAAATAAGTAACGTAATATTTCTCAAGAAAAAAAGTGTGTGAATTCACTATCTTCAACTAAATCATTTTATAAATGATAAGATCATAAAACGATAACACTCTTTCTTAAAGTAGCATAAAATGAGAATAGTAACTCGGGCTTTCCAATATTAAAGTCAAGTGAAATTCTCGAAATATAAAAATCACAAAGCTTTCGAAAACAGCCAAACAATCCGCAACTATTTAGTTGCACCTGAAATCAACTTTTGAAAATCAAAGTACGTGGACTTTAATCCTGAACTCCGGGTACGTAGGCTGTCAAGAGACTCGAGTACAAATTTAAAATAATTTGTCATTTTCTTTCCAACTTTAAAATAATTTGTTATTTTCTTTCCAACTTTAAAATAATTTGTTATTTTCTTTCCAACTTTAAAATAATTTATCGACTTCTCTTTTTAAACAGTTTTATAACAAAACTAGCGGTTTTATTCTTTGCAAGAGTGAGGACAGGCGAATCACTGTATTAAAAATTAAACGCATTTAATAAAACACATCAAACTTATCAATATTCATAGTATCGGTTTACCAGGCGTTGTGAGGGTGCTAATCTTTCCCCACACGTAACCTTCCCCCGTACCCGATTCTCTAAACGCATACCACGCCCGGTTTAGGTTCCAATGTCTAAATCGAGCTGCAAGTGTCCAATCCACTTTAAGTGATTTTTGGCAACTCGAAACTATTCAAATCACCGGTTTGAGCGGCGTGAATGCAGCAACACGTCGACCGGACAGAAACGTTACCACACCCACATTGGCCTTTGAAGTTGTACCTTCTAGCAACAAATACATATGTGGTGTATTTGTTAGCTCAAGATAATGACTCAGGTCATAAACATGTTGTATAATACTTACGTAGGTTGTTAAATGGGGGTGAGCTAAGGTATTCCTCCATATAAAAGTTGTGTTTTGGTTTGTATTTCTCATGTACAAAGCTAAGGTATTGTTCGATGCTTGTACAAGTACAATTTATTTGTAAGACTAATTAGATTAAATATATGTTATCCTCACCAATAATTCATGATAGAATTGGTAAGTGGACACTTGATCTATCTGAGTTCAATTTATTGTATGGGTCCTAGAAGGCCATCACATGCCAAGGTTTAGATGAATTCATGGCAAATCACCCTCATGTGTTTGTGTGGATGTAACACCAAACCCAATAAGGGTAGGCATGATAGGAGAGGCACTCTGGTCTTTGTATTTTGATGGTTCATAAACACGAGTAGGGGCAGGTGTTGGGAGTGGTCCGCACTTCCCCATCTGGATGTGTCTTATATATTTCCTTTATTTTTGAATTTCCATGCACCAACAACCAAGCCAGGTATGAGGCATTTGTGGTTGGAATGGAGATACTCGTGAATTCGAAGGTTAATTATGAGCATTAATATCAAGGGAGACTCACAAATGGTGGTTTGTGCTTGGTAAATTTCATTGTATTAATTATGTGTTAAACACGTACCTCAACTATGTCTATACTTTGATGTCTTATTTAGATAATGTATCCATTAGGTATGTGCCTCAACGAGATAATGCCAAGGCCAATTACCTAACATAACAGGCCGCATACTTTAGATAATTCGCCCATGCAAGAGGAGAGCAAATTTTTGTGAAGGCAATTACCCTGTTATGTGAATATTTACATTATGGGGTTGAGCTGTTTCCCATTGACGGAGAAGATGCTAGTGATTCGCCCACCCCCCTTGATAGCATACTTAAAGGATCCAAGTGTGGAGGTCGACCAAAACACCAAGTTTAAGACAAGGAACTACATCCTACTAGACGAAGTCCTATTCAAAATAAGGTCAGATGGTTTCTTTGCTAAAATGCGTGGGGTGGAAGGAGGCATTGGTTGCCATGGCCGAGGCCTATGAAGAGATATGTGGGATTCATCAAGCTGGCCCCTCAATGAAGTGGGTGCTCCATAAGTATGGCTATTACCGAACCTCCATGGGTGAGGATTGTGTTGATTATGCCAAGGGGTGTGAGACTTCTCAACGTCATAACCTTCAATAAAGAGCTCTGGTCGTCGACCTAAAGTCTGTTAGCAAGCCCCGACCATTGTTTGGTTAGAAATGAATTTGATTGGCTGATCTTCCCTCCTTCTTCTAATAAGCATACCTATGTCATTTTGGAAATGAATTACTTCACTAAGTGGGTAGAACCCAAGCCCATGAGAGTGGTGAATCAAGGTCCTATGATAAAATTTATCAAAAAAAACATCATCCCTCATTTTGGATTATCACTCAGCATAACGACCGGTGAAGGTACTATGTTCACTGGAGGGGAAATGATGGCCTTTGTCGAGGAACACGACATTAAGATCATGCATTTCATGCCATACTTGAAGGATTTATGTCCTTCAATCCGTGTCCGCAAAGGAATAGGTGAAGTGTTGGACTTGATTAATCACAATTAATTTGGGTCAGTTAGTAGTTAACATGTCTTACTAGAGGTCACTATTGTAATTAGTGGTTTGGGCCCCTCCTAATCGGCTCCTACAAGGTCACAAGCATATAGTATGGACCAGATCAATGTCTTAATCCAAGATGAATTCCAATAGGGTTAGGGTTTCTTAGGAAGTTTATAAAAATACTGTTAGCTGTAACAAATTATTTGATGCCTTAAGATACTGTTATTAACTCCGTTCTTCGAGGACTAAATAGAGGAGCTAGACGTGAACTAAATAGAGGAGCTAGACGTGAAGCTCTCGGGAACAATCTAAAGGCTTCGGCAAGTACTAGTCGTGAAGCTAGTGATCACGCTTCAAAAAGGAAATCATTGATTTATATGCATACGAGTCGGTCTAGAATGTTAGATTTCTTCGTAATTCCGCTACTATCTTGTTATATGCATCTAAACGATTTCCTACAATAGTATAGATTCTTCTGAAATTTTATTCTTTCTTAAAATTATTTTACTTTCGGAGAGGATTGCGTATTGTTAATATTACTCTCGTTGAAGAGTGTTTACAATGTTCTTAATAATTTCGTTGGATTTGAATAGCTAAATCAAAACAGTTTGATTTAATTATTATTATTATTATTTTAATCGATTGGAAGTCATCGATCAGCGGCAAACAGTTGCGAGCAGGGATGGTGATGTCGTAATGGAATGGAAACGAGAATCACGGTTTCAGAAACCTATTCGCCGAGATGGCTTGTTTTTGTATATGACTAAAATTAATGGTGCATTGACCACTTATGATTGGCAACATATTTGAAGTTTCAGAAAACCTAAATATCCACCAACAGCTACTGCTGTGACAGTATGTAAATCTGGCCCATTATTCTTCATCCCATGTCCCACAATTTCATGAGTTTGTTGTAATGGGGAGGGGACCAACATTGGGTTTACAGAAACCCATAACTGTTGTTGGTTGTTTTTGTTGTTTGGTTTAAGCCAGTCATTAGTCGGGCAATTTGGTTTTGTCCATTTTTGGTTGAACCATTGTGTTTCAACTGGTTTGATCAAAAGATTCCGATTCAAACAATTTGTTTTTCCATCCCATAAATTATTTATTTATTTTATATAAATAAATTTTCTCTTTGAGTTGGGTTTGTCCTACTTTGACCAAATTTTGACATAAATTTGACCAAGTTAATTGGTCATCAAATGAAATTGGATTACGAAATTTGATTTTGGGCAATTTTCAATTTCAATCATAAGTTTGATTGAGAATTGAAATGTTAATTTTCAATTTATAATTAAATTCTCATTTAATTTAATAAAGAGTTGTTATTTTAAGTAAAAATTGTAATTCATGGATTTTAAAGTTAAAAGGTAAGCAAATATCCAATGAAATTGAAAATATTAACATTAGTCCTAGAAATTGAATGAATTTTGTTGTTGAAACAATTAAAATAATAATTGAGTTTATTATTTAGGGTGTGATTGGAATAAACACCTTAATCAAAATTGGTTAATTAGGGCTGTTAATTCGATTTGCATGCTAGTTATAAGGTCATTCATTGATGTGATAGTGAATGAAAGAATTCTTTAATATACATCTTTTTGTATATACTTGCATCTTGACCGTGCAGGTCTTGTGATCAGATAAAAAGCCCCGCCTAGTTTTTTTTTTATTTTGGAAAATACAGTTTGCGTACTGTTTTGTTTGTTGTAATTTGTTTTGGGAAATACGATCCACGTACCGTTTACATTTGTTGTATTTTAATTATAAGGCAGATTGTAGAATCTCTTGTAATTAGTTTGCAAAGCCATGCAATTACAACATATGAAGAGATGGAAGTTAGTCAAAAACTCAAAGGATATGGCATCCTTTGATGACGAACATGAAGGCTGCAATTTTCCAAGAAAGGGGGTCAAGATCCGGTCACCTACAAGCGTTCTAACCAAATACCAATTCTTATAATTAATTATCAATTTTATCATATGATAAAATCTACTAAATCATGTTAATAATCTATTCTTAATTTATCATCAGCTTAAATCATGTCCCTGATATCACTTTTGTGGTTGATATATATTTTAATCAACGTTCATGTTGTTCCATCATTTAAGTTTATGAGTAATGAGTGATAGTTGGTTTAGATTCTTAAGTATTTGGTAAATGAAAAGTTTACATGTTAAACATAAATTTCAAAATCTATTCTCAAGAATAAAAAATTTAGTGATGGAAAGGAGTTGATATATTGATGAATGATGTTAGGTTCATTCATCTCTAAATTCAATTCAAAAATTTAAAGTGATTCATAACTGCAATGTTAATATTAAGATGCTTAGATATGGAAAAATTAAGACGCAATATCAAACGATAAGGAGAAAAATAGAATGTACCTCATATTAATTGGAATTAAGTCAATTGCCATTCAGGAATTTGTTTTAGGAAATAAACTAAATTTGGAAATTAAATACACTGAACATCTGAGATTTAATCTCACCAATAAATAGCTGAGATCAGTTTCTAATAGTGGGAGTATTCAGTATGTCGCGAGCACCGTAGAGTTCACCTTAGTATAAATAATAATACTATTATTTAATCCCAGAATAATTCTCTTCAATTTTCTTAAGGATAATTTAGGGATTTCTGATCAAAATTTATAACCCTAAGATCAAGGTGTAACAGTATTAATTTTTTACTAAGGGTAGTTTTGGAACTTCATAGTATAAATTACGTCACTAGGTTCGAGGTGTAACATAGGATTTATGAAAAACTCTATAAATATCATGGCTAAGAATGCCGGATCGGACCGACCGTAAGCCAGCCAAATAAAAAAAATTGAGTCGCCTATTGATGAGATGGTCAAAACCTGGTGTTGACCCGGTTTGACAGCGAAATTTGGCCGGGTCGACCAATAAAATTTCGCCTGTTGAACCTAATTTTTATGACTACACTTTTTATTTTTCAAACAATGAAGGGGTAGGATTCACACCATAGTCATTCAAGAAGAGAGGATGAGTGATTACCATCTTTACTAATATCACAATTTGATTAAAACATGCATTAATTGATAATAATACACATTATGATAGCTAATGAACACTAAAAAAGTAGCATGTTACCATAAATTAAGTAAATTGTATGTTCGGTCTCAATTATTTGATTAATAAAAATTTTAAATCATTTATATAAGGCAAAAAAACTTGAAAATGTCATGAAGTTTGGGCATATGTCGAAAAATGTCACCATGGTTTCGAATTAGATTTTCTGTTACAAGGTATCGACTTTTTCGCCAAAATATCTTGCCGATAATGTGTTACATATTTCGTCTCACGTGGACTTAACGACGTTAATTTAGTAAGCAAATCTAACATTTTCACATGTCATATAATGGCTGATTGGATAATTATTAATTCAAATTTAATTTGAAATATAATTATTTTTAAATCAATGTGGATCGTCCATCAAATCCAATTATTTTACTTTCTCTTCCATCTCTCTCCCACCGTCGATCAGATTGTACTCTCCGTCCTTTCCAATTCCAATTCTCAGTTACACCGGTGAGGCAGATGCAAGCAGCTCTTCAATGAAGGCTACCCCTACACCTACGACGATGTCATCTTCGTTCCTCACTACATCGACTTCTCCACGACGACGTCTCCCTCTCAACCTCTCTGTCCCACAATATCCGCCTCTCCATCCCTTGCGTCTCCTCTCCGATGGACACCGTCACCAAGTCCGACATGGCCGCACTTGGCGGTATCGCAATCGTCCGCTACAACACCACTCCTTTCACCCAAGCCTCCTTCGTCAGATCCGTGAAATCCCGCGGTGTACCTTTGGTATTTAGTTTGAGTGTGTTCTCCCCTGACTCTCGGACCAAGGAGAATGATTTGAAATTGGTCGATTACATGATTTCCGCTGATTCGTCCCTTCTAGTTTCATCTAGCTACGATATGGATAAGCTCGATTCCCACCTCCAACACATGGTTCAATAACTATATGTTTTACAAGCTAGATTATAATCTTGAACTCTCTATACTACTGGTTTGATACGACTCGATTAAAAAATTATATGGTCTGGCTTAACTATATTAATTATTTATTTATTAATAATTAAAATATTTCAACCCGGTTTTGAAAACAATCCGTTAAAAACGTTCAGACCCCGACCGAACCATCAAACCCTGAACCCCTAGCCTCACCGGCTCAATCTCCGGTGCCAACATGAGCTAGCCCCTACTGAGTACTATGAGTCAATGATGTTGGAGTTTTGTGACCTTGATGAGCTCCAACTAAAGGCTCTTGATACTATTAGGGTAAAAAGATAAAGCAACTAGTGCATACAATAGGTTGGTCAAGCACAAGTTGTTCGAGGTTGGGTGAGTTGGTGTCGAACCTTTACATGCCTATTGGGGAGACAAACCCCAAATTTTGTAAGTGGTCCTCGGACTGGCGTAGACTTTCTCTTGTTCATGCCACTTATCCTAATGGGGCTTTACTCCTTGAAAGATCTAGACAACATGGTACGAGACTGTTTGATCAATGGAAAGTACCTAAAGCCTTACCTCCCCTCCCCAAGCACACTATGACATCTTGGTGTACTCCCAAAAGAAAGAGGAGCATGTTAAGCGCTTTAGAGAAGTCTTGGCTACCTTGAGAAAGGAATGATTATATGCCAAGTTATCTGAGTGTGAATTCTGGCTGAAGGAGGTGTTGTTTTTGGGACACCTGATCAATGGTTGGGGCATTAAGGTGGACCCGATGAAGGTCGAGGCGATTGTGAATTTATCACCGCCACGAGTGTAACCAAAGTAAGGAGTTTTCTAGGCATGGAAAGGTACTACCGAGAGTTTTTAGGGCGGTTCTCTAAGATAGCATGACCACTACACAAGGTGACTAGGAAGGACATGCCTTTTGTTTGGAGTAAGGCTTTCCACAAGATTTTTTTGGAGGTAAAGAGGCTCACCACCTCACCATTACTCACCTGTCCGGTTGTTAGGGTGAGTATGTGATTTACAGTAATGCCTCGTATTTAGGGTTAGGCTGCGTCCTGATACAAGATGGCAGAGTTACATATGCATCTCGCAAGCTGAAGGTGCATGAAGTGAATTACCTAGTCCATGATTTGGAGCTGGCATCAGTGGTTTTCACACTAAAGCTGTGGAGACATTACTTGTATGGTGAGACTTTTAGGATCAAGACTAATCATAAGAGTCTCAAATACTGTATGGAGTAGAAAGAGTTGAACAATAGACAGAGTTCTTTGGTTAGAGTTGCTTAAAGACTACGACTGTGTGATAGATTATCACCTAAGGAAGGCCAATGTAGTGGTTGATGCCTTGAGCAGGAAAGAGAGGTTGACCGAGTGAATTGAGATGAGGAGCATGGCGTCGAGTTGAAGGTTGATCTTGACAAGGGGTTACTGGAGAGACTAGTGGTGCGGCCCTTGTTTTACTGGATCAGATTTCTGAGGCTCGGGCGATAGATGAGTTAGTTTTGGAGGCTCATCAATTGTTTTCAGCGGGCAAGGCTACGCCCTACACCTAGAAGGAAGGCGTGATGCTGTACGAGGACAGGGTGTATGTAACTTTTGTGTCTAAGGTGAGAGAGGATATTTTACATGAGAAACATTCATCCACTTATGATATGCATCTACATTATAAGAAGATGTACCGAACACTCCATTGTCACTATAGGTGGTATGGCATGAAGAAGTAGTTGATATAGCACGTGGCTAGTTGTGTGGTGTGCAAGAAGGTGATGTTCGATCATCGGGCGTTGGGAGGGTTTCTTCATCCCCTACCAATACTGGTGTGGAAGTTCGAGGATATCACATTGGACGTCATCAGTGGTTTTCCCTTAGTTAATGGGAAAGATGAAGTCTGGGTCATAGTGGACCATTTGACCAAGGTGGCTCATTTCATTCCCATCCGGTTTAAGCCATATGTGGAGGAGTTGGAAGGTTAGTATGTGGAGCACATTGTGAGGTTACACGGAGTGCCCAGGACGATCGTATCTGATCGGGACCCCACGTTCACCTTGCATTTCTGGAAGAACTTATATGCAGCCCTGGAGAGGAAGCTAAATTTGTCTACAGCTTATCATCCATGGACAGATGGACTGTCAAAGTGGACCATTCGGACCTTGAAGGAGCTGATTTTGCTCTTGTGTACTTGAGGTTGATGAACCTTGGTTAAAGGTATTACCGATGGTGGAGTTTGCTTATAACAATTCCTACATCACAACATCAGGGTAGCTCAATTCGAGGCCATCTACGACAGGAAGTGTAGGAACCCTCTCTTCTAGGATGGGGAGGGGGAGAAGTTGTTGACTTGAACTCAGATAGTTCAGAAGGCGGACTTTGAGTTTGAGTGATTCGAGTACGGAATCGGCAGAAGTTGTATGCAGATACGAAGGCTAGAAAGTTTAGCTTTAAGGAAGGGGATAAGGTCTTCCTTTGAGTATCTCCTTGAAAGGAACTGATACTGTCTGGAAGGAAGGTGAAGTTGGCTCCTCAGTTCATTGGCCCTTATGATATCATTTGGAAGATAGGACCAGTGGGCTATGAGTTGGCTTTGCCTATTGAGTTGGACTGAATATATAATGTATTCCATGTGAGTGTACTCTAGGCTTACATTTGTAGACTGAATTGGGTGATACATCCAGATGAGATTCAATTAGAGAGAGGCCACGATTTTGGGTTGATTGTCAATTCTGGATTTTTATGTGGATTCTGGAATTTTGGAAATCGGCTGATGGATGGACCGTCACGGTCTTGAAGGTAAAGTCAGTCACGGAGGTAGTTGTCATATCAATCATGATCATGGTCAGCATTCAATTACGAGCATAACCCCTAGGAGATCATGGTCGTGACCATTAGTAGGTCACGGGCGTGGTTGTCAGATAGTCACGAGCGTGGTGGTAAGTCCATCACGGGTGTGGTGAACTTATAAGAAAATCAGAGTCGGAACATGTACTCAGAGTTCACTAAAAACAAAACTTAGAAATCCCTTTGACGAATGGTGATCTCTTTCCGAAAGTAGAGAAGAAAGAGCTGATCAATCCCAGAGATTTGGTAGAGTATTAGAGGGCGTAGATGAAGCATAAGACGATAATCAATCTTCTTCCTATCTTTCCATCCTTTTGTTTTGAAACCCACGTAGGAAAATCATAATAGTTTTGGGATTTGGGGTTTTGGGATTTCAACTACGATTGATCTCTACAAGTTATATGGAACATCAAGCTTGAGTTTTGGGAGTGCAACTACATATCACACTCTAATAGGAAATAATATCAGAGGTGGGGGTTAGAATTAATTTTCTGCTTTTAGCGTAGAACTTAACTCCACCCCAGGAATCTAGTGATTGGATTCTTAGTGTATTTCGAAGCGAGGGCCATCATGACTGTACAGTAGCGTGTGATCTACTATACAGATGTTTTTTTGTGATTGAGAGTGACGGCTCTCAAGACTGTACATTAACGTGTGATCTATTATACATGTGTTTTGATGTGATTGGAGTGAAGGCTGTCAGGTTGTATAGTAGCGCGTAATCTACTCACAGGCAGTCGTTAAATTTCAAGCATAAACTCTTGGCGTTTAAAATGTGGCATGTGATTCACAGTTCATCTTAGGACATGATTAGGCTTAACTAGATTAGCTCCCAATTATGATGCACTGGTCACCCACCCATGGATTGCACAATCCCCCAGGTTATAATCAGGCTTAGGCATGACATGTTTAGCATGCCTACAGATGTTGCTCGCACTGTATTTAGGGTGGTTTTATAGTCTTATCCACCATGAGGCTGCCAGTCATAGCTTAGGGTGGCTGATGTTAGGTTGATGCCTACAGGACCATAGGGTCACATTACTAGATGTTAGTTTAGTTCTACCCGAGTCGAGTTTAGCCAATTAGTGCTTATCACTGACCCCGTCTCTTTCTTCTTGTATGAACAACTATGGAACCTTAGGAGCAAATTCCACCTAAGAGTGCTACACGAGCAACATCAACACCTCGACCGAGTGGCTCTAGATCTAGAGCTTAGCTAACACTAGGGACCCACTTTGATCAATTGGGCTACCAAAGATCCAATGTTAACATTTTGGACCACTAGAGATCCCTTATTAGTTATTGGGCCACTAGAGTCCCACATGATAGTATTGGGCCACCAGAGACCCACGGTGTTATCTTAAGTTCGACAAATGGATGGCAGGTCTAGTCAGTTGAGTTCATGAGATGCCTATAGTTATGATATCCTAGATGGATGATGCTAGTAGAAGTTAGACAACCTAAGTAGTGGTTAAATCGTAAAGGAAATGAATCTAATATTGACCCTATTCTCTAGCGGACCAAACATGAATTCAAATATTGACCCTCAAGAATCTAATATTTCCAAGGAGCTGGATGCGACACTATCCTTGGGGCCATTGACGATACTTTCATGCAGGATGGGATGGGTCTAGAAGAGCCGACTACATGGAGACCCATGAGGTGACCCCAGCGACTAACATGGTGAAGGAAGACAACCAACTCAACCCTTTTGACATGGTAAGCAACCTTGCATCCCTAATACTACTTATAGACGTGCCTACAATTTGTTTGATATACATAAATCCTACATGGTACCCATTCCTAGAGCAACTAAAGAGCCAATACCAAATGGCGGTCCCTCGGCCAAGGACTATCCTCTCTTTTTCATCCGTAAATGGGGTTCTAGTGACGGTTGCCAAATTCTTCTTCCATACCATGAGAGAAGTTCTCAGCACTGTTGTCTTGGCATGGTCATACCAAGCGTTTGGTCTCTTGTCAATGCTGGAACTCCACCTATCATTTCCTGGTGCGAGTACAAAACATATGTGATCCATGCACACTGCTTCAGAAAGCATCAAGTCATGGATGGAGGCGATTGGGAGATCCAAGAAACTTCAAGACACCATGACCCATGAGCAGAGCATAAAAACCTTTGTGAAACCCACCCCTAGACGATCCAATAAAGCCACATGATTCGACCCATGTAACTACCCGCAAGTTCACATATCATCAAATAACAACCATTAATACTGAAACAATGCAACTCCTCAAATCAAAGTAAATCACAATGTTCGAAATAGAGCAAAAATGTTCAAAATCAAGTACTAAGCACTAATGAAAAAAAAATCATGAAACAAAGGGGAGAAACCAACATCTAGAGATAAGTACTGAAAACTTTAGGAAACTCAACTCATTAAAAGGGATAAATGCGGTACCTTTAGTGGTCCAAGGTCGTACACCGACATTCTGGATCGTGGGTACATACCTCTCTAGCTAGCTTAATCATATGGGAACATAAGAGCATCATAAGAATAAATTAAATGACATAAATATAAATTAATTAAACTGCATAATTAAACACAACATAAAACACCCATACCCTAACTACTGCAACGATAAAAATTTACCCCCTTAAACCAACCCACCTTGTAATCAAGTGGCGAGGGTCCGAAAGAGGAATCTGAGTTTCAATCTAAATGATTGAATGTCTTTATGAAACTAAAGACGACGACTTAAATATTAAACTAAATTTCATTATAAGCTTGATTAGTTTAGGGCGGGTACTTGGGGGAAGAACACTTCATAATCGATTATGAAGTGCGAAGGAAGGATTTGATTTCAAGTGCCAATTACTAGAAATATACGTTCTAGAACAATTCACAACGACAATTCATTAAGCCAATTATAACCATTTAAATTAATTCAACTATTAATTTACAACCCCTTATTTCATTTCTATTTATAAAGAATTTCTAGCTATTAAATTAACATCACTATTAGTTTATAAACCAAATAATTTTAGTAAATCAGTCTTATACACAACTAATTATCAGCCATTAATCCATCTATACTTTTACAATTAATTCACTAAACTCAATCATAACAATTTAACTCAAATTGATTGAATTTTACTAAATTCTTATAATTATACACAAATTCTATTTATAATAAAATTTTCCTAATTATGTTCAATTAATTCTATTTTTCATATTTCAACTAATACCAATATCAAACTACCTAGACTTCAGTCTAAATCAAAATTAATCATTTAACCCGAATCTCAATCATAAACGAATCGTCCTGAAATACTAACATTCATTAAATTTATACACATATTACTCATCATAATAAGCCAAAAATATAATTCATTATTCTATCTTTTACCAATAAATTGAAACTATGCTTACTCATATGGATCAAGCCTATTCGAATGTTTGTTGGGTGCATTACGTTCTAAATAGAAAGTTCTAGATCACCTCAAGCATTTAGAAAAACATTATTCAGTTAAATTCAGCTAAATACTAGCGAACTGATGCCATGTTTAGCAATTGGAATTATGATTCCTATAAAATGGTTAGATCGAGGTTGGAAGGAATTTAGAAAAATATGTTAAATTCAAAAGATATGAAGGATTCCTAGGAAAGTTTATTTTCCCATGAAATATATTGAGAAATATGATTTCAATTGGAAACCTTATTTCCTTGATTCAAGTTTCCATCCACAATATTTTTCTACTCTAACTCAACTTCTTTACACTAGTCTCAACTCAACTTTCCAAAGAATCATGATTCCTATGGCCAAACATAGCATTGAGCTATTTTTGGCACGTTTCGAACATTAAGTACTAAAATGATAACATAGAAAGTTTACTGAGCAAAACATGATCCTTGAAATCTCCATGTATCACAACAATTATGTCACCCCGTTGACTATCTCTCTTGACTGCCATGAACCCAGAATCCGGCAGCAAAATCCCCGATTCCGACATCATCACTCTCCGTGAGATAGCCCTGATCTACGCCTACGTGGCGGGGCGAGCTGAACCACCTTGGTAACCTCTCGGCCCTCACGCTCAGGACCTTATGCTTCAACCCTAATCTGAAAGTCCTTCTATACGACGCCTACATCACCGAGATCGCGCACCACATCAGCCTCCTCCACCACTTCTCCCAAGCCCGCAGCTATTGCCCTTCACGTATTGGCAATAACACCATGTTGAACATGCGGATGCTGCAGAGGATCCACCACGACCGCCAGATGCTTCTGGTAGAGACCGCTCTTACTGGCGCATCCCAGGTTGAGGATGGGGACTCTCTGGCAGCACCACCAGCTCCTCCCCAACGGAGGATGAGGACGAGTGAGCTCGGTTTACATGAGTGTTCTGCTATTTTCCTTGTTCTTGTTATTGGTTTTTGTCCTTGTTCCTCCTTTTGCAACGGAAACATGTATGGATTATGTTTGAACTCGTTTAATGTTGCATGTAATGCAAACTCGTTCTATGTTTTCCCATCACATCATATGGGTTTTCCACTGAGGTTCCTACTCTCTAGCTACTTATTCTGCCTACTAGAACTCAATCTCGTTTCCATCGGTCACGGTCGTGGCCTACTGTCCATCACGCCCATGGCCAACCATCACCAATAGCCGTGACAACCTTTAGTCATGCCCGTTATGTACATAGCAATATTGTATGTGGCCAACTCTTTCCCACGTTCGTGACTGTTTCCAGCACGCCCGTGCCTGATTGTAGACCACGATCGTGATCATCATCCCGTCACGCCCGTGACCGACTTTCCGTCACGATCGTGACCAACTTCTCCTCCATAACTATTTGTGTCGTTGCTGTTTACACAATATCATACATTATGATCTTTTTGAGACCAATAGAGACATATTTCTGCTGATTCCCAAACTATTCCCTCGGTCCTTGGATGCTGCTCATCCTTGCCTTTGGACATGGTCCTTAATTAAACACCAGAAGCCATTTGCCTCCTCGATCTGATCACCCTCAAGGAGCGAAAAAATCCTCTTAAACTCTGAATTACATCCCCCCATTGGGGTCCAAAAGGATTTATCCTTCTTATGGCTCTACTAAAGAGTTCTTATGCATTGAACTCACAAAGTTCATCCATTGTTTCCTATTACACTATATAAAAATTGACATTCGGTCACGATTTGCTAGTCACGATTTGATGATTTGTGACCAGGTAGTCACGGTTCGAGAAAACCTGTGACCAATTTGTCATGGATATAGTCAAATTGTGACTAGTTAGTCACGGATATGATCAAACTGTGACTAATTAGTCACCGATTAAGCCAAACCTAGACTAAGTATTAAGTTATGTAATTTAAATTTCCCACCCAAAACTAATTCTTTATTTATATCTCTTTATTTTCCCACTCCCCAAAAAATTAGAAAAAATTAGAACAAAAATCTATTTGACTGCCTTGTGTGTCTAACCATCATTATCTCCATCTTCTCCTATTTTTCTTCTTTCAAAATCTCCCCTTCTGTAAAATAATTCTTCTCTTTCTTTATGGTTATCTCCCTTTTTTAATTTTGATTTTATCTTCCATAATTCCTTTCTTTTTTTCTTAGTCAAGTTTGATAACCAAAACAAAAAAAAACATATTTACAAATTCATCTCTTTTTCCGTTCAAGCATCAATCTACTCCTTCAAGATTTGATTTCTTTAGAAGAAATAGAATCTGGTCTCGGATCTCTCGTTTTCATCTGCATAACTATGGTTCTCAACTTGTCTGTTGTTGGCGAACTTCCTGCTAACTTCAGTAGATAGAATTTTCGTAAAAGATCTTGATGTAGATCTAAATATGGAGTTCATCATGTACCTATTGGTGAGATGAGTTTTGTTTTCTTTTACTTTTTTAGTTAATTTTTTTGTTTTTGGAAGAAGTTTAATTGTCTCCTTTCCATTTTTATTTCCACAAGGAGTTCATCATGCAAAAGGAGTTCAAGCTTCCAGAAGGAGTCATGAAAGATTGAAAACAAAGCTAACTTTGATTCTATCGTTTTATTCATTATTATTTATTTTATCATCCTTTTTGTTATGTAATTAAACGAAAAGAGTTATAGATTCAGAGTTTAAAGGTTTAATGAGTTGTTGTTGATTGAGATTCAAAAGGTATAATTGAAAGTTTGTTGCATTGTATTTTGCTTTAGATTATAAAAAAAGAAGAGGGTTACTAAACGACGCCTTAGTTTTTGAATTAGACAACACATTACATTAGATAAAGATTTAAACGTTCATCTTGGAAAAATGAAAAACCTAAAATTTTTACCCAACGAACCTTCTTTTAGTTGGTTTTAGTTGCTTGAAAACAATCCCGGCGAACCACGGCCCAAAATTTTGAGGTACGAAATTGAACTTGTTACCGAAAAAAAAATTGGACGTTTGTGTACCAGGATACGAAGAATATGCCAAACATCATGAACTGTGATGGTCATCTCTTCGAGGGGCATGTGAAACGTGTTAGTATCTGGCTGCCACCTCTCAACAGAAGCGTGGATTAGAGCCTCGTCCAGCATATCGGTCATACCAAAACAACCCAAGTGGAGAAGTCCCAAGGTAGATATCGTCATCTCAAGTGTCGGTGTCTGAGGCTGAAATCTCATCACATGTGTGAGAATTTGAAATCGCAGATGTTACCGTACTCTAGACCGACCTCCCACAGATAATGTGCAATGTGACCCTTGAAACTGGGAATCACAGATAATGCAATTGGGCCACCATCCTCTATCCATGTATCAAGCTGCCAAGTGCATGAAAGGTTTCCCCCGACCCAGTAGTCTCGACCTCCTCATCTATCAGGACATCCTATGTACTTGTGGCAGGAGCGAAACGAGCATCTCTCCCAACTATAACCCCAACACCCCCTGATGCATGGGCTACACTATAGAAACCCTAAGCGGTGGAGGTGGAAAAGTATCAGACTCATAGCCATCGAGCAACTCTTCCTCGTCGTCATCTAGCATAAATCTCCGGTTTAAAGTTAGAAAGGTCGGGTCTAACGGGCATAGCCGGGGATGGAGTTCTACCATACCCATCGTGGCGTACTGGAATCCTAATAGGGGGAAAGGCTCGGAGGTCTCGTACATTTTATGTTTATTCTTCTTTTATTCTGCTCCTGTCCAATTCGAAGCTGTAATCACACGCTCTGCAAGCCTATTAATAGTTTCCATTGACTTCTAGTTCCTTTGCATTTTCTAAATTCCATCAGTCTCTTCTTCTATTGGGTCGCTTGCTATGCTACTTACCACCGCCTTTTTTCTTCACCATTTTATTCACAAACTATATTAAACGAAATTATCTAATTGATTACATGTCTATAAAATCTAAACTTAGGGTTTAGGGTTAATTATCGAATTAGTTTTTATTTAAATTATACTAAATTTTTCACATATAAACTTAACTAATTACAAGATAATTAATTTAATTGTACCTGCACAATTTTACTAATGATCATTTCAATAACATCTACTAATTACCATTAATTACATCTACTAATTACAATAATAAAATTAACGAAAAAAAATTGATTTAAACGGACAGCGTGGCCGTCAGTTTGAAGTATTTTTTAAATTTAAACTTGCATTTTTTCGGGTTAGCTGATCGGGAAGTTGTAGATCTCCAAACTCGGATCTTCAATTCCTCGTCGAATCTTCAAGTTAGGATCTTCAGGTTCTTATTAGGATTCCAGTAATTGAGTTTGAGAATGATTGAGTTTGTCGAAGATTGAACTTCTTATAAGTTTTTGAAATTTATTAAAGGATAATTTAGTAATTCACTCAACTTAGTGCGTTGTCTAATTCGAATAGTAGGGCGTCATTTAGAGATTCAGAAAAAGAATGGGCATAGAACATGCATCTCCGTAAATTAAGGGAATGAGCTTCCCAAAGGCCGGGATTATTATATTTTTAAAGATATTAAATATTAGTCACGATTGTGTAAAAAAACAAAACCGTGAGTAATTCTTCATAGTTGTAACTTTACCGTCACTATCTCAGTTAATATCGGATAATATGATCACGGTATTTCCTTTCGTGACTAGAGTAGATTGGTCACGGATAAAACCGTGACAGACTTTGGCTAAAAACTGTGACTAATCACCGATTTTGTTGTAGTGTTGTCACTACCCAACGTCCAGTCGAAACTCTTAAGTTCAATAGCAAGCCTATGAATTGAGGAATCAAGGGATTCTATCACTTAGTTTCTCAACCTCTTTCTTTTGTCTTCCCGAAACTGGTGGGCGAGCGGTTGTTCAAATCTGACAAACTGCGGGAACGTTCCCTTTTTAAAACACCTGAATCCTGAAAACTCTTCTCTCAAAATTCTTTAAAAGGATTGATTCACCACATCATGACATCCCTAGACACTCAACTAATGCCCCCATGGAATTCTAGTATTGTTACAGGTGTGGGCTCACCTTCTCCCCGCTAAGGTTCGTGACGCCTATGAGGAGTAAGTAGTAGATTGGTAGCAGTAAAAGACAACCAGGCGATTATACCATTTGCGAAACCCCAACCCTATGAGTCCCGATCAAACCACTCTTTCAACCAAGGAATCCTACCCGGGTTCTAACAGAACTAAACTCGACTCTCAACTACTAACCAAAGCATTAAAACAAGCAATAAAAATTGAACTGAAATACTTTAATAAAACTGACCAACAAGGACCTCTGATCCCAAATCACAAACCAACAAAAGGAGATACAACTCTAGTACTTAAATCCATCAAATCAGACATCCAAGATATCAATACTCCGACCAGCTCTCTCCCCACCATCATATCTAGTAACTATGACTAGCGCACATATACATCAAGGAAAATATTATGTAATAGGGTCAGTGATAAGCATTAAGTGGCTATCTTGATTCACGTAGAATTAAAACTGAAACTGAGATTGAGAATAGAAACATGGAAGTCATCCTAATCACTACTCTAATAAAGTGACCATGTGGTCATACGTACATATTAGCATTTGAGGTTTTAGGATTTCTCAATCCTTGATTGAAAAATCCGAACATATTAGGATTTGGGGTTTTGGGATTTCAATCCTACGATTGATCTCTACAGGTCATACGAAACAGGACGCTTGATTTGTAGGAAGGAAGCTTCAGATCATACTCTACTAGGGAAGCATATCAAAGGTGGGGGATTAGGATTACTTTTCTGCTTTAAGCGTACAACTGTAAGTAGTTGGTCAAGAATCCAATGATTGGATTCTCATGACTGTACAATAGCGTGTGATCTACTGTACAAGTATTGTGTTTTGGAGCATGGCTCCCAAGACTGTATAGTAGCATGTGATCTATTGTACATGTGTTGTGATTCAAAGTTAAGCTCCCAAAACTGTATATTAGCGTGTAACCTACTATATAGGAGTTGTGTTACAGAACAGGGATCCCAGGCTTTCACTAGCTTATGATCTACTATACATGAAGTTGTTTAACTTCGAGCATAAGCTCTTGGCGATTGAACTGTGCGTGTGATTAACAGTTCATGTTAGGATAGGATCAAGTTTAGGTAGATTAGTTCTTGATATAAGTTGGTCACCCACCCGTGGATTGTGCAATCTCCCATGTTATAATCAGGCTGATGCATGACGTGTTGAGTATGCCTACAGATGTTGCTCACATGGTATTCAGGGTGGTTTCATAGTCTGATTCTCCATGAGGCTATCTACACATAGCTAGGGCTGAATGATGTTTGGTTGATGCCTACAGGACAACAGGGTCACATTATTATATATTAGTTCAGTTCTACTCAAGTCTAGTTTAGCTAGTTAGTGCTTATCACTGACCCCGTCTCTTTCTTCTTGTATGATCTACTATGAAACCTCATGAGCAAATCCCGCCTAAGAGAGTTACACAAGCAGCAGCGACACCTCGATTGAGCGGTACTGGGAATCTTCAAGAGAGATACCTTGGAGGACCTCATTTATCCCTTTTCATGTTTTTCATGCTATTAGTGTTTGAGGATTTCAGTTGTTTTTCATATCCTCCTTGATGCAGAGGGTTAGATTAATGATGTGCTAGTAGTTTAGGAGTTTCCTGATGTTTTACCATGTGACCTGCTGGAGGTGCCTTTTCAACTGGAGGTGGCTTTCGATATAGAGCTGGTGTGGGGCATATCACCTATGCCGATAGTATCCTATCATATGGTGCCAGTAGAGTTGAAGGAGCTCAAGGAGGAGTTTCAAGAGCTATTGGAGAAGGGTTTCATCCATCCTAGTGTGTCACCCTAGGGTTCACCTCTGCTGTTTGTGAAAACGAAGGATGGATCTATGCGGATGTGCATAGATTACATGAGGTTGAATCAGATGACAGTCAAGAACAGGTACCCTCTTCCATGCATTGATAACCTATTCAATCAACTTTAGGAAGCAACTATTTTCTCTAAGATTGATATGAGGTTGGGGTATCACCAGTTGAAGGTAGAAGAGGAAGTTGTTCCTAAAACAGCTTTCCAAACGAGGTATGGCCACTATGAATTCTTAGTAATGCCCTTCAGGTTGACTAACGCCCCTACAACTTTCATGGTGATGATGAACAAGGTGTTTCATGGCTACTTAGACAATTTTGTCATAGTATTCATTGATGACATCTTGGTCTACTCCAAGATGGTGGAGGAGCATGTAGAGTACTTGAGAGTAGTCTTGGCTACCTTGAGGAGGGAGCGTTCAATGATTATCTATTGATATATATATAGAGAAAGATATTGTTTGCAGCTCAGACATAATGTATTATTAAATACTTCGAAGATATGAAAACTCATTTTAGGATATTATAAAAAGTAAAATATTTGACTCTATTTGTTTTACTATAGTGTATAGATAGTACATTCATAAAGTGGGTTTTTAGTATTTTATTCTCATTGGAATTGAAGGCCTTTAAATTTTCATTGATGGCGAAGACACACATTCAGAAAGAAAGGTTACACCACCTATGTGGCTTTTTGTCGAGATTTAATCGGCATCAAATAAAAACTTTTAGATGTATGAGATGTCGAATTCGTGTCGTTGTTTGGATGGGTGAAATAAAATTTTATCTAGTGTCAACAACTTACCACATAATATTATGCGGTAATTTAATAGGGGGTATATTGGTTCACTAAAAAATTAGCATAAACACCACATTGGCTAATTTTAAGATTTTAAATCACTTTATTAAGGTAGAAACAAATATATTAATTAAGTTGATCTTAAAGTGGGCCACAAACTTAGTTTTTCGAGCCTAGTGCAAAGGGCCAACAATGGCCCCCCATTCTAGTGGATGGCACGGACAGTCATCATTCCAGTGCACCCTCATCATCTCAACTCACTATGGTTTACTCTACCCATGATAATTAAGCTCATCAAGGAACCCTCATCAACCCAAGGCACCCTCATCAAATCATCACAACACCCTCACTATCCCAAGTCACCCTCATTTACCCTACCCATGGTCATCAAATCAGGGAACCCTCATCAACCCAAGGCACACTCGTCAAATCTTCAGGGCAGACTCACCATCCCAAGTCACACTTGTTAAGCCTACCCATGGTCATCAAATCATCAGGGCACACTCATCACCCAAGTCCTAATGGTTTACTCTACCCACGATCATCAAGCTCATCAGGTCACCCTTATCAAGGCAAGGCACCTTCGTAAAATCATCCCACGGTTATCAAGTTCCAGAGGCCACCCTAATGAAGATACCATAAGAAAGTCATCATCAAGGCAGTAAGAGGGAAACCACCAGGTTGCCCACGTTGCAAGAAATGTGAGAACGCTTTTCTTCTGACAGTTATTCTTGAAGGATATAAATAGATGGGCAAGGCGACAAAAGCGAAGGTTTCGCAAAACCACAACTCTGACACCATTTGTCAAGTTTTATTTTTCTCTGTAATTATACATTCTTTGTAATCTTAGCCATAGTCGTAGGTCTTGTTATTGGACCATCATAGGAGTAGTGATAACTTAATGTAATTTGTTTTAGACCATGCCAAAAATCAAACACCCTCATTTTCACATTATTCAAAGAGGTTTTGAACCGTGAATTTAACCTTTGCAAAAGAAGTCAAATTGCATTTATTTCAAGTTAACAAAGGTTTCTCACCAAAAAACATAAGGTTTAAAAGGAGTGACGGAGCTTTCAAGACTAATGGTTGAAAGAGGAAATCACATTATGTATCTCAAAATATATTTCTGGTGCTCTCTTCGGTGCACTTGGTGCTGATGCACCCCCTTATGTAACACTTAAGTGGCATACATGGATGTAACTTGTAAGTTGTCTGCGTGGGTATTTAAGTAATTAATTTATATTTTCTCCTTGAACTAACTTACATGTACTTTTAATTCTCAGCTTTATGTATTTTATTAATTGATCATTAAATTAAATTCAACGTATTTTTACGGATCCAACAATATAAATCGATACATCAAAATATAATCAATCTCACAATTAAATGTCGGTAAATGAAACCATCCATTGCATCAAGATTCATCCTATTCACCATTATCATCATGGAATATTAAGCTTGATCTTGCAATGAAGTACTTTGCCTAAAATCTTTGTCTTACTAAGAACCAAAGATGGGGTTTATGAATTATGTATTCTAAAATTTCACCAAACAAAGGCCATATGTAGCAGCCCAGTGATAATACCATTTACACATGTTCAGTTTCCCGCCGAAGACCCAGGTTCATTAGGTCCATCCACCATCCTCCTCGCCACTATTATCGAATTCGTCCGCCAAACCATATTTGGTCAGTTAACCGGTGCAAATGGTTTATCAAAAGGGGAGAGAAGAGGATGCCAATCCGAGCTCGAAAAATGGTCATTGATATGTTCTTCTTCATGAAGATGATCAATCTATTCGGTGCACATAAAATCCACACTTATTAGTTGGTCCTCCGCCGCCGCTTCTCATAGGAGCTCATTGTCTGCGAGTCCGACGAACGATCCACCAACTGCGTCGTTTCCACTCTCCGACCGGTAATGGCTTCTCATCATAGCTCATCTCATCCATGAGTTTGATGAAGAATCCACCAACCACCGTCGTTTCTTCATAGCTTGAAGGACATCACATCCTTGTGAAACGAATAGCTACAGTAACAAGTGAAGATTTGATTGATTTTAGAAATGTTGATTGGTTTTAGAACACTAATTGAGTTTTAAATTTCAGAAGTGAACCCTAATTGAGTGAATTGATTTGGGCGATTTTCATGTTTCCGTCGACGAGTTAGAGCAGGGAGATCTTAATTCATCATATTAGAAGAAACAGCGAAGTAAAACTTGGACGAACTCATTAAAACGTGTCATAAATTGAATTTATCACAGTAAATTAGTTCTTTCAAATTTTAGTTGGATTTTCATATTATTTCGATTCCAATTGTCAAATGATTGATTTCTAGCAAATCTAAATAGTTGGTTACCAAATTAACTTGATGATATAAATTTAGGATTAATAACATGTAAGTGGGACTAATTAGAAATTAATTTTCTAAATCGACACGAGCATCTTACTTATTGCATCGTAGATATGCACCGTAAGTGCCACACATGGGGTGCATGGGTGCACCCAGTGCACCGAGAAATTCACCTATATCGGTTCATTAAACTAGCATTTATTTTGCTGGTTGCAACAACAAGTGTTGAAAGCGCATTTTCTGCAATGACCTATGTCAAGAACAAACTTCACAATCGAATATGAAATGAATTATTTTTATTTTTTTAATGTGAAAATTTAAAAAGTAAATTATTCAATGATTATCTAGTGGTTTATAAAGAAAGATATTATTACAGCTTGGATATAATATATTTTTAAATACTTTCAAAACATGAAAATTATTTATAAGGTATTATAAACTAGTCATGCATAGACACTATTATAAACTACTTAGACTTGATTCTATGCTATGCCATTTGCTAGGTCAACAATTACAGTTGGGTATTTGTCTTTTGATCGAAACAAATAAAATTATATGTTTTTTCAGAGTTTTCTTGAACGAGAGAAGGCAATAGCCTGATTAATCTTATTAATGCATTTATAAATTGATTATAAGGTTCAACGCATTAACAAGTTTAAATAATAGACGATAAGTCAATTAATTTCGTTCTCTTCTGATAAGACAAATTAATTCTAAACCAAGATGACTGCAGACTATCATAGCAAATATCCAAAACCAAAAACAAATGATAGGATCTGAAAGAAAGGAAAAATGTACGACATCGTTCAAGAAAACAACTAAACACTGAAAGTAAGGATAGATAGTGGTCGTCGGCCTACTCCGTGCGTGGTGACCAAGTCTCCGCATGGCCTGTGCTGTTTATCTCGATGGGAAGGCCCCTGAAAGCTGGCCTGTCTGTGCAACACCTGCTCCACTAGCGATGAACTTCGATGGCTTAGAGCCTGCAGTGTCATCTTTCTCGCTATCCTCAAGAGTGAGATCTTCAACTTCTTCCTCATTAGCAGGGGTGGCGGTGGCTTGCTGTTGCAACGCATGCATGGTGGGTATCACAGCCAACTGATTGGCGGTGGTCGATTGTTGTGGTGGAGATTGCATGGTGTGATCATTTCGATTGATAGAAACGTTTGAAGGAGGTTGGGAGAGACGGCTTTGATACGAGAGAAGACAAAAGACAACAAAAAAATTCATATGGGACTCGGTATAATGGCTGATTAGATTGTAGTAGCGGTGAAAAAATTAGGATTACGAACGAAAGCGGTGATGGCGGCGGCTAGAGTTGTCACGCGACTCTCATGTGGCCGAGGAAATTATTTACTCTATGTTCTGCAAGAGTAAACTAATTATCGCGTATTTTCTCATCAGAATAAAGTAAAACTATAAACTAAGGAAAATATACAACAAACACTAGCTACCCTAATGAATAAGCCTTTTTGCATGCGCAAGGGACAACACCGCCAAGGAGATGAAAAATGTAACAAAAAAAGTAAGTTTACTTATATGATTATATCCAGTTTGGCTATCTGAATCTCCTGGGTTGTTTCTTCAACGTGAATCTCGCTGGAGTAGTACGGAACTGTATCTATGTTAAGCTGTTGGTCAAATACCGATGTTAAGTAGTTGTGGGTGTCCGCCGAACTTTGGGGCGGGTGGCCCATTCCAATCATGGTGCGGTTGGCGGACAGCGGGGATAATGGAGGCTGGAATGAAGTTTCTGCAAAGCGAGTAATGCTAAGGGGCGAAGAAGGCAAAGAGCGAGGAGAATGTGATGAGGCGTCGTGCTCTCCTACGCCCTTGTTGTTGTGCTTCTTCTTATTGGTTTGCTTCACTCCAGCGTGCAATTGTTTTAGTACATTTGCGGTTTCCTCCTTTACCATTACCCCTTTGTACCTCGATCCCATCTGGCAGCACAAAATATAATCAAGAGAAAATTAGCTAAGCTAGCATAGTCTAAATTGGGAGGGATCAAGATCCTGAGATTAACATATATGATGCATGTGTGTACCTGAGTTACTAAAGCGTATAGAGGCAGAGTTCTGTAGCTGCATAAGATTTGCACCATCACCCTGCAGCACTAAAGCATAACCAGAATTTCGACATAAATCATTTATATTTGTGTAAGCACTATATAAAAAAGAAGTTAAATATATGATTTCGGGTGACGAGTATTTGCGGTACTTACGCTAATACCATTCTAGTGACGAGGAGGTCTCGTGGTAGCAGGATTTGATGCCGAATTGCCACTGAAGAACATTAATTAATTTTAAATAACTAGTCAGCATCACCAAAGTAATAATGATGGATCAACAGTGGTTGAAAGTAGTGAATCAGTCCGTCGTGGGGATGAAAGCGTAAAGCCAAAAGCATATAATTAGGTACCGTGGCCCAGACGAAGAGAGCCAGCTCAAAAGCGTTCTGCGAATTAAATAAAACCACCAAAATGAACATGGCTTTTGAGGAATATTATTAAATATACACCTTATATATATATATATATATATATCGATTAAGGAAGAAAGTAAATACTTAAAAAAGGAAGCAGACTGAAACTAAATTTACCATAAAGAGAGTGTAGTGCAGGAGAGTAAAAAACAAATTTAGCGAGCCGCTAAACATCGTCTTAATTTTGGAAAAAAATCATCCTAACATTTAAATGTTATACATGAAATTACATGAATGTCCTTGACATTACTTATTAAAAAAAATTGACCTAGTCGTCCAAACCGGACGGCCGGTTAGAGAATTGGCAGTCCAATTGGGACGATCGGTTCTCAAACCTGCAGTCCGATTTGGATGACCGGTTCTCAAACCAACAATCCGATTTGGGCGGCCTGTTGTCAAACAAGCAGTCCAGTCTGGGCGGTCGGTTCACAAACCAGCAATCCGATTTGGACGGCCCAAACTGGACGGCTGGGCTATATTTTTTTTAGTATCATAATAATTATGTGATTAGTTTAATTAATTGATTATAATTTTATTTAATTATTATAAATACAAATTATGGATAATTACAGTATCATTAGTATTTTTGTACAGTAGTTGTATATGCAATAGTTATGTGATTAATTTAATTAATTGATTATAATTTTATTTAATTATTATAAATACCAATATGGATAATTACATTATCATTAGTATTTAGGGTTTCTAGAAATAGCGTAAACGATACTAATTCTTAAATCCTATACCCGTTAGTGTTTAAGGTTAGGGTTTAGGATAACCATTTTAGGGAACGTGTCCATTGTCCTAATTAGGTCTAAGGTCTAGGGTTTATGGTTTCTAAGAACAGTGTAAACAATACTAATCTTTACACCCTAAACCTATTAGTGTTTAGGGTTAGAATTTAGGGAAACTGTCAAGTGTCCTAATTGGGGTTTATGGTTTATAGGAATAGCGTAAACGATCCTAAACCCTAAACCCGTTAGTATTTAAGGTTAGGGTTTAGGGTAACAATTTTAGGGAATGTGTTCCGTATACAAATTGGGGTATAGGATTTATGATTTTAAAGTAATAACATAAACGATACTAATCTGTTTAGGGTTAAGGGTAAAAGGTTTAGGGTTTTAGAGTAATGTTATTAGGGAACGTGTTCAGTATAGAAACTATGGTTTAAAATAGAGGGTTTATGGCTTCATGGAACTAAGATTTTAGGAATAGCGCAAATGGTACTAATCCTAAATCCTAAACCCTAAACAAGTTAGTGTTTAGGGTTAAGAGCTAGGGTTTAGGGTTTACGGTTTAGAATAATGTTGTCAGGGGACGTGTTCAGTATACAAATAACGGTTTAAGGTCTATGGTTTAAAGTATAGCGTAAACAATATTAACTTGAAAAGCCTAAACCCTAAACCTACTAGTGTTTAGGGTTTAGGGTTTAAGGTTATGGAGCTAGAGTTAGGATTTATGATTTAATGTTTAGGGTAGGATTTATGGTTTATGAGAACTTATTATATGACTCATATCCACATTCACTTAATTGTCCAAATTGTAACCTGAAATAATTGAAGACAATTTTTTTTATATTCATATGGTGAAATACTAATTTGAATGTAAGTACTCATAAGGGTATTTAACATAAGCAAATAAAATTATAATAAATTAATTACATAAAAATAACATATTAAACTAATGTAAAGAAAGAAAACTAATTGTAATATAACTAATAATGGATATTTAACATAATTAAATATAATTATAATCAAATTAATCATCTAATAATTACATATAAACCTAATCTAACAAAATTAATTATAATCTAACTACTCGTAATTAGTATTTAATATATAGTTATAATAAATTACTTAAATAAATCACATAAGAATTACATATAAAACTAATCTACAAAAACTACTCGTTATAAAATCAGATAAATTAATCTAATTAATCATTTTATTATTTCATATAGAACTACTAAAGAAAAAATAATTGTTATGTAACATACGTAATGAAGTGTAATTATAAACAGTTAATTCAATTAATCATATAACTATTACGATAAAATAATTTAAAATTGAATTAGTACGATATAATTGCAAAATATATAATCATTACGAACTTAGATATTTAATTTTAACAATTTGACAGAAAGAATAGAAAAAAAGTATACAAAATTATAATTAATCATATTATTATCATCATAAAATATGACTAATATTATGTAATCATAAAACATATATTTATTATAATATTAAAAAAAATCAGAAAAATTCACCCAACCGCCCAAACCGGACGGTCGGTTAGGAAACCATAGACCATGGGGGTTTGATCCGTTAAATTTTAGTAGAGAGATGTTGATGTAAATTTTACTATCATACCAGGGTGCCAAAGTGTATTTTCCTCTAGTTAATTTTAAATGTTCATATTAACTCTATATGTCATATATATATATATATAGGCACTAATATATTTATCATATAGTTCAATAATTATATGTACTTGATACCATAATATTTTCAGCGGTGCAACGCGAGTTTCTTCTAGTTAGTATACCAATAAAAGGATGTTTGTTAATCAAGAATGTCTATTTTTCACAGACTCAATTGGAGCGGCATTTTAACATATTAATGAAGCAAAAGAATAAGAAGCTGAGAGCTGAGAATGAGATGATGAGGCATGGCTTGAAGGACCCACTCTGCAACAACTATGGTGGCACTATGATTCATGTTATTGTCTTGTCTGAGTAACAACAATTATGAATCCACAATGCTCATCTCAAGGACAAACTCAATCGTGTATCTTCCTTACTAGACAGTAAAATTATTTGGTAGGCCTAATCTTTTGTCTTCCGTCCTCTCTCCACCATTTGCTTCCAATGGTACTTGTGGACCAATCACAAATGTTGATGCACCGCCAATGAGGATTCATTTTTCTCATCCTTGCATTGATGCTGGTATGACGAGACCACCGCCAAGTGAGCATGAATTTTTTAGCCTCGAAAAGTTGGTAATTATGGATTTAGCTATGGCTTCTATGCATGAGTTGTTCGTCATGTTTCAAGTTGATAAATCACTCTGGATGAAATTTTGTGAACTTGGTGGTGGTGGTAAGGAAATGCTCAATCTCGAGGAATATGCTCGAATCGCTCTGCCTTCTTTTAGCCTGCAACGTAGTGGCTTCGTTACTGAGGCTTCGAGGGAGGTTGTCTTTGTCATGATCGAAAGTGGTGCTCTTGCTGAACTGTCGATGAATTGGGTATGAATATGATCACTTATATGATCTTTCTTCTACAATATTTCACTCGTAATTTCTTTATCTTTCGTACTGATAATATACATAACATATGCTTTGAAAAATTGCATACCAAAAAAAATGTTTTTTAAAATCAGGATCGTTGGGCCAAAATTTTTTGTGGTGTGGTTGCTAAGAGCTCCATCATTGAGGTGATGTGCCATGGAATTGATGGAAGCAAAATTGATCCTTTGCAATTGGTAAGCTCGCTTTTTTCTAATTTTTATAAAACAATTTTAATTTTGTTATTGATTATTTCTGTAGCTAACAGTGGTGTATGTATATTTGTAGATGCAGCTGATCTTCAAGTGATTTTCCCTATGGTTCCCATCCAACAAGAACGGTTCCTCCGATTCTACAAGCAGCACAGTGAGGGTGTTTGAGCCGTCGTTGATGTATCCTTCGACACGAGCCAAGAGGATTCAAGCTCATCCTCCTTCCCTTCCAGCATGAGGCTACCTTCTGGTTGTATCATACATGACATGCCCAATGGTTATTCTAAGGTAAATTTTAATGAAAAAGTATACTATCTTTGAGATGCTTCCAACTGAAATAAACTATTCTCGCAAAATTTGATTTTGATTCTTTCATTTCTAATTAAATGGAGGTAACTTGGATGGAGCATTTGAAATATGATGAAACCTCAATCCACCGAATGTTGAGGCTGGTCATTAGCTCTCGCATCGGTTTTGGTGTCAAAAGGTGGTTGTCCACCCTACAAATATATTGTGAATTCCTGAATATTCACAAGGCGTCCTCCGACATGCCTAAAGACCCATTATGTATGTATTTTATGCCACATTTTTTAGTGATATCCATCTCACAACGAATTAAGATAATGTACAATGCATGGTTCTTCTTTGTAGTGATGACAAATAAGATCGTATTGAGGATGGAAAAAAGGATGGTGGCCAACTTCTTCTTTGGAGTAGTCGGTAATGGTGATGAAAAGTGGGAGAAGCTCACAGTCAACAATGTTAGCAAGGATGTGAAGATTCGGGAAAGGAAGAGCCTCACTCGGATTGGGGAGGGCTCAGGGTTCGTGTTAAGAGCCTCAACGTCTATATGGTTTCCTTTCTCGAGGTAGAGGTTGTTCAATTTTTTCAATGAAAACTCAGTGAGTTCGGATATCTTGACAAAAGATAGGGAAATGGAAGAGATTTTTTCGTATCCCTAAGGTTCATGCTCTTGGCAACAATATCTCCGTCCTTCGGGTGTTGTAAGTATCTTCTCAATCACTATGCTTTTTTGCATGCCCTTATATATCTCTCGAGTTTTTAAGCCGACTTGTTCATTCATTTTTAATATTAGTGCAGAATCTTGATGATCATATGTCACATGGCCCCAACCATGATTATATGTCCCATGGCCCCAATCAGATGGTCGTAATCCAGGAATCATGGCATGATGTTGCAGGGTCGTTGGTAGTGTACGCACCGTTAAGTGTGGCTTCGATGGAGATGGTGATGAAGGATGGACACAACACCTTTGTTGGTCTCTTTCTATCTAAGTGTGCTATTATCCCGGATGGGATAGACAAAAAAAACTTTCCTTTGGCCACCACAAAGGCGACGGTCATGGTGGGGTGGTCGAAGTTGGAGGATCCATCCTAACGATTGGATTCCAAATCCTTATCAATACCCTCACAACGACCAACTTGACCATGCAGTCCGTAGACACAGTGAACTACTTGCTCTCTATACTATCCAGCGCATCAAATACACCATTGAGGTGATGACTTGATGGTTGAAAGTGCTTTAAGTAACTTGAAAAATAAAAACAGCTGAAATTTTATTTTATTGGTTTAGAGTTTAGTTTGGGAGACTAGCAAAAGAGAAAGACAGCTGTAAAAATCGATACTAGTGGTTTTGTCAAGTCAAGATTTAACTGTTGATGAAAACCACTAGGATTGATTTTTACAACTGTCTAGGATTGACTCGATTGGACCGCGAGATATGTAGTATTTGGTTGTGATGCTGACTTCCGTATTTTGAACAATGTGTTTGGTTAACTTTTGAATATTCCTGTTGCTAATTGCATGATTGAGATTTTATGTTATGTTTTAAGTTTTCTTTGGCTTTAGCCTTTGTGGATGTCTATATGCGTATGTATAAAAAAGAGACCACCATTGTAAGGTAGTGTTAGTAGCGGATCTAAAAAGCTCTTTCAGACTATCTTGTGGTGTAGATTTTTCTCATATTTAGTGGATTCAATAGTATAAAATGAAACAATGTAGTAGGAGGCACGCGTGTGATTTATCTCAACCTCTGAGGTGATTTCCATGCATTCTTCCCAAGCTCATAGTCTGTGAGGCTTTACTCTGTGGGTGCGCTCCTCTAGGGCCTTGCTGACGGATGACGCTGGCCAGCTGATCTCTCAAATCTCTTGATTTTGTTCACTGCTAGTGTCTTTCCCCCCTTTCAACTCCTTGTCACTTTTTTTTCATGTCATCTGACCAATCTTCACCCCTTACATTCATACCCTTTCTCTTTCACCCAGCTCTTTTGCCACCGCGCACCCATCTTCCTCTTTGCCCACCTCTCAGCCTATAGTTCTGGCTACTACTTCCTCTTTGCCTCTCCTCCCTCCACCACCTCTTGCAGCTTCCGTTCACCAAGATGAAGCTACGAAAAAGTCATGTTCGATTGTTAATTCTAATTTGGCGACTGATGTAAAGTTTATTGCATAATCATTGATTGTTGTTGTTGAAGGGGTTCTTCATATACCCCAACATGTTATTGATCTAGATATTGCTAAGTTGGAGTCAGTGCTCATCACCCAGTTTGCTGGCTTGGTTCCCCCGATTAGGGTTTTCAATTTGATGGCGAATTCACTTTGGGGATATGAAGGCCCGATCTAAATCTCGCAACTTTGCTAGATTTTCCTTCTCGACATTAAGAAATTGGGTTTTGGTAAGGTCTTAGCGCATATCCATCATTCGACAATGTTCATTCGTTGCTGGAAGTTGGGCACCACCCCGATGGATCTTTCATCCAAAGCGAAACCCACATGGATTACGTTCTAGGATGTCCCTCCCCTTTATCACTTAAAAGGGATCGGTTTGCTTGCTACTCGGGTGGCGGAATCCATCGAAAAATTTGTGCATGATGGACTCAATATTAAAGTTTTTATGTTTGTTGTGGAAGAGAATTCTTGAAATTCGCTGAATGTGAAATTGGGTGAAGACCATGACATATTGGTATTGAATATCCAAAGATACTGGAGAAACAATGGCGGGAGAAACCTAAAACCCAACCTATCGTTTAACTGCAGATTGGCAATGCAAGCAATGCTCCATTGCCTTTGAAATAAAGGGAGGGTGCATGGTGTATCTAAAATTGCTAATCCGTCGCTAGTTGGTGAGGCGACAGTACAAGTTCCAGATATGCAAGTTGAGATGTTTTCTGCCCAACAGGAGTAACCTATTGATGTGGTTACTGGCGGTGATAATGTCATTTTATTGGATATCGATAAAGCGGTGGATGAAGAGATTATTGTTGACGATCGGGCTTCTATGAAGCAAACTATCACGACTCCATCTCACTTTGGTACTACGCCTGGTTCGGCTAGCGTTGTTCCTTTAGCAGTTAAGCCTACCTTCGGAGATTTTCTCAATCATAGTAAGGTACTTTCTAAGCATGGTCATGAAAGCGTAAATGAAGCTTCTTGTTTGGAATATGTGTGGCTTCAACTCCCATCAAAAATTTGATGCTCTTTGGTATATTATTAGTAATTCTAATATTGATAAAGTTGCTATGTTGGAACCTAGAGTTAGAATCAACAAAATTGCCACTCTTTTTGCTTCTCGTTTTCCTGGCTAGCTAGTCGAGTTCTGCTTTGATGGGACTATTGGCCATATATGGTTATTACGGAAATAGGATCTTTAGGTTACAATGTTGTATAATCTTCTCAATGTTGATCAGGCTTTTAACACTTGCGTGTATGTTGACACTAGTATTATAGAGAGGAGAGACTTGTAATCGCTTCTGGTCTCTTTGGTTTCTGAAGAAAAGCCTTGGATGATTTTAGGAGATTTTAATGTCATTTTAATACTTGACGAAGCTTCTAATTACCTCTCTTTCTTTGTTGGAATGGATGATTTTCAACGGTGTGTTTGTGATTGTAAGCTGGTAGAGCATCCATACTCGGGTCCTAAGTTTACATGGATCAAAAATAGGAAGAGAGACCCAATTTTTCGTCGACTTGATCGAGTACTTATCAATGTTCATTGGGCTTATGCGTTCAACGCTAATAAGGTTCTGATTTTTCCTAATAATATTTCTGATCACTGTGTTATGTAGATTGAAACTGAGCTGAGCGTGCCCTCTTATTTGAAGCCATTCAAATTCTTTTTTGTGTTGGGCTGATCACCCTGAGTTTAATGACATGGTCAAGGATATTTGGTCTACCAAAATTAGAGAAACTCCTTTCTTTAGACTCTATCGCAAGTTGAATTTATTAAAGGGTTGATTAAAGGCTCTAAATGCTCTCCATTGCTCAGAAATTCAAAATTAAGTTCATAAAGCTGCTGTAAATCTTGAACAATTAAATGCCAATGTGTTCAATTTTCCCACTCCTGAGACCTTCGATACAGTCCACGCTGGGGTCCAATCCCTTGCCAAGTTAAAGATAACCGAGGAGGGTATTTTATGTCTAAAAGCTCGGGTCCTTTGGATCAAACAGGTGACCAAAAATCTAATTTCTTCTTAAATTATGTGAAAGTTTGTTGTGCTCAAAATACATTCCGTCAACTTACAACTTCAAACGGCAAAAATCTTGATACTCGTGATGACATGTCCTCTGAAGCTGTAAATTTTACAAGCGATTGTTAGGGAGAAGCTCCTCCATTTTGGAATGTGAGATGAATGGTTTGATTCAGTCGTTCGTTAGTGATGATCAGGCTGATATGCTGGCTGATCCTGTTTCCGAGAAAAATAAAAGCTGCTTTATTTTTTATGGCGGATGAAAAATTGCCAGGTCATAAAGGCTACACAATCTTCTAATTAAAAAAATGCCGGGACATTGTGCGGCGTGATGTCATTGATGCAGTTTATAGTTTCTTTGATAGTGGTTATCTCCCTAAATGGGTCAATTCGGTTGTCCTTGATTTGATTCCTAAGAATCTCAATGTGATTAATATGAGTGATTTCTTGTTGATATCATGCTGCAACGTTAATTACAAAGTTATCTCCAAGGTGTTGGCCAGTCAATTGAGAAGTGTCCTCGCCGATATTATCTGTCCTTCTCAGCCGGCGTTTATTTGTGGAAGGTACATTTGTGATAATATTATTCTCGCCCATGATCTTATTTGAACTTATCATCAAAAGACGGTTTTTCCAAGATCCACGTTTAAAATCGATTTTGAAAAAACTTTTGACTCGATGGAATGGTAGTTTTTCCTTGATGTTCACTAGATTCATGCTTGCTTTAAGTCGGTGATGCTTCCGGTTTGTTTCAATGGGACTTTGTGTGGTTATTTCCCAGCTAAGTGTGGATTTCGATAAGGAGATCCTATCTCTCTGAACCTGGCTATGATTTCTATGGAAGTGTTCTCTTCTCTTTTTGATAGGGATGTTATTCATGGAAAAATTCACTATCACCCTCAGTGTAAGAATGTCCATTTGACCCACTTTTTCTTTATCGATGACCTTATGGTCTTTATGAAGGTTGATCTCTCTTCAATTAATAGGGTTAAAGATGTGATTAAACAGTTTCATACCTTCTCTAGTTTGAGTTACAATGCGAAAAAAGCGAGTTATTTGTTGCTAGAGTTGACCCGGATGATGCTGCCGATTTGGTTCAGCATGCTGGTTTTCGGATGGGGGTCATGATTTTTCACTATTTAGGTGTCCCGCTCAGTGTTGGGAAGATAAAGAAGAAGGATTTTTCGTTCCTTGATCGATACAATCAAAAGTCGAGTTACTGATTGGAAGTCAAAAATGTTATCATATGGGGGACGTTTGCAGCTCGTTCAGACGATGGAGGGAGGTATTTATGCAGTATTAAATGACTATATTATTATTACCTAAGACATTACAAAAGGAAGTCTAAATTATTTGTACCAATTTTATTTGGGGTACAACCGAGGGTGGCCGCTCCAAAGTGGCCTAGAAGCACTTGGCTTTCTCCAAAAAAGAAGGCAGGTCCGGATTGAAATCTTGTTAATTGGAATGGTGCCAACGTTATGAGGTGTTTGTAGAACTTGTATTCTAAAAGTGGTTCATTTTAGGTTGCTTGGAAGGATAAGTATCGATTTAAAGCTAGAGATCTCTGGAACTATATTTCTTCCGTGGGATCTTGGCATTGGCATAGAACAATGAAGCTTAGTGTCGCGGCATCAATTTATCTTTCTATCGACAAAAGTGGCCACAACTATTTATGGGGATGAAAAATTATGAATAAATTACAAGATAGGTTCTATTTGGGAATCGATTAGATCAAAGGCTGGTAGTATTTGTTGGTCGTCCTTATTATGGTTGAGCTGCAACATTTCAAAATATAACATTGTTACATGACTCATTATCAAAGGGAAGATTGCTACCAAGGACAAAATTGCTAAGTGGGATCCATTTGTTGACCCATTTTGTCCACTTTGTGACGTAGCTGAAGAAACTCGAGAGCATATTTTCTTTGACTGTCAGTTCTCTAGACTTGTTGTGCAACGCATTTTTCCATAGATTGGCACTTTCCACACTTGGGAAGATTGTTTGTATGATGTTTGTGATCGTTGGAAAGGAATGTCTACTCTCTTAAAGCTTAAGAGTCTAATTCAGTGTGTTATGTTGAGCTCTATTTGGCGGGAGAGTTGTGCTCAAATTTTTTGCAATCAGTCGACAGTTGTTCATGTTGTTGCTAGTATCATTGAGCAAGTTACTCCTTTTTCGGCCAGCCGGCCCGGTTTATAGTAGTATAGTTGCTTGTTTGTTGCATTAGTTTTGTCATACATATATTTTATACACACTTCATGGGGTTTTTTATGAAATATAAAATCTAATTCATAAAAAAATTAATATTTGATCATAAAGTGTGTCATTGTTGGGTGCTCACCCTATTTCTTAAATATGAGAATAGAAATTTGATCCTTAAAATAATGTACACTTTTTTGCCAATCATTTTACTATTTTGTGGGAGCACCGATAAGACTTTTGCACCCGTAGCTAAATTAAATACAATAAGAGTCCTTCTCAGTCTTGCTGTTAATCTGGATTGGCCACTTTATCAGCTAGACATCAAGAACGCTTTCTTGAATGGAGATCTAAAGGAGGAGGTCTACATGAATGTACTAGGAGGAGCCACTACTGAACCAGGAAAAGTGTGCCTGCTCAAGAAGGCATTGTATGGCCTAAAACAGTCACCTAGAGCCTGGTTTGAAAGGTTCTCTCAGGCTGTGAGAGGTTCTGGATACTATCAGTGTCAAACGGATCATACTATGTTTATCAAGCACAATCAATCAGGTAAACGTGATATTCTCATAGTATATGTAGATGATATAATCATCATAGGAGATGATGAGTCGGAGATAAAGGATCTCAAACAAAAGTTATCTCTAGAGTTTGAAATGAAGGACCTCAAAAATTTACGGTATTTCCTTGGTATTGAAGTAGCTAGATCAAGTCAAGGTTTGGTCCTATCTCAAAGAAAATATGTGCTGGATTTATTACAGGAAAAAGGGATGAGTGGTTGCGAACCTGTAAGCACTCCTATGGAGCCTAATTTGAAGTTTAGTCAGGATTCAGAAGTAGCCCATGTAGAGAGGGGGAGCTATCAGAAGTTAGTAGGAAAACTAATATATCTTGCTCACACTTGACCTGACATCTCATTTCCTGTCAGTATTGTGAGCCAGTATATGCACAGTCCAAATGAAGAGCATATGGAGGCTGTAATGAGAATTTTGAGGTACCTAAAGGGTACACCTGGAATTGGATTATATTTCCAGAAACACTCAGAATGAGCTATATCTGTTATACAGATGCAAGCTGGGCTGGGGAGTTAACGAATTGTCGTTCTACTTCAGGGTACTGTACTTATATATGGGGAAATCTCGTTACATGGTGTAGTCAGTGGTTTCTCGAAGCAGTGCGGAAGCAGAATACATGGCATTGGTAGAAGGAATGTGTGAAGGAGTATGGTTGAAAAGAATCCTCCGGGAATTGGGAATGGACAATCAAGAATCTGTCAAACTAATGCGTGACAGTCAAGCAGCACTAAGTATTGTAAGAAATCCAGTTCACCATGTCGTACTAGACACGTTGAATTGAATAGACAATTGATTTTTGAGAAGGTGAGCAGCAAGGAGTTTGAGATGTTATATGTTCCTTCTAGACTACATACTGCCGACATTCTAAAAAAGGCACTGTCACGAGACACGTTTGAGAAGCTTCAGTGCAAGCTTGGTTTTAAAAATATTTACAACCAAGCTTGAGGGAGAGTGTAGAATTATGTGACTTATGATATGATTATGATATGAAGAGATAGTCAGATGTTAGCTGTAGAGATTAGCCTAATCTCAGCCTATAATAATAGTAAGTAGAATTCCAAATTAGTGGGATTATGATAGGGTAGGTAGAGCCTATGTATTTACCTAATCTAGAGCTATTCCTACTGTATAAGTACCTATCAGTCTAAATGAATAAAACAATCAATTCATTCTCTAAATTCTATAAGCTCTAGTGGGAACATTTCAATCCTAATTGTATACGTGGATGATATCATCATCACAGGGAATGACAAAACTGGAATTCAGAATCTGAAGAACATGCTAGCTGGTGAGTTTGAGATTAAGGACGTGGGTCAGCTCCGTTATTTCCTTGGAATGGAAGCTGCCATATCGAAGGAGGGCCTCATCTTGTGTCAGCGCAAGTACATCCTGGATCTTCTTACGGAGACTGGATTACTTGGCTGCAAAGCAGTTGAAACACCAATGGAACGGAATAACATTGGAGTCGGGATGAACTCAGCAAACCCACAGATCGAGAACAATATCAGAAACTTGTCAAGTAGTTAATATACTTGTCTCATACAAGACCTGATATAGCTTTTGTAGTGGGGATTGTAAGCCAGCAAATGCAGAATCCCACCAAAGAACACATGGAGGCAGTCATTAGAATTCTCATATATCTTAAAGGAACACCTGGTCTAGGATTGAGATTCAAGAAACACTCAGATAGAGGAATTGAGGTATTCAGTGATGCAAGCTGGCCAGGGGAACTAACTGACCGAAGATCAACTAGTGGGTATTGCACTTATGTGTGGGGGAATTTGGTAACATGGAAAAGCAAGAAACAGTACGTTGTGGCTCGAAGTAGTGCAGAGGCAGAGTACATGGCTCTTGCACTTGGAGATGTGAAGGCATTTGGCTGGAGAGGCTTCTAAAAGAACTACAAGTTGAGTCAAGAGGACCAATTGCTATGAGGACAGATAGTCAATCAGCAATCAGCATTATCAAGAATTCAGTGGACCTCGATCGAACCAAACATGTAGAAGTTGACAGACATACTATTTCAGAGAGTGCTGCTAGTGGAGTCATTGAAGTCACTTATGTTCCTTCCACAGAACAGACAGCAGACCTACTCACTAAAGCAACCTCAAAGGGACAACTGCAGTATTTGAAGAACGAGCTTGATCTATACAATGCCTACATCAATCTTGAGGGGGAGTGTTGAGATACGGCAGAATAGTTTATATAGTTATTATTTATAGATATAGTAATAGAGTCCAATAAGGACATTCCTTTCTTGCATAGAAAGTCAGTATTATTCTAATAAGGGTAGTAGTCTTTTCCTATAAGGACTTGGACTCTAGTAGTCTTTTCCTACAAAGACTTGGACTCTAACCCTAGTTGTATAGTTCTATTATAAATAGAGTTGATTATCATTCAAAATCAATAAAAATAAGAAGGTTATTACCTCATAATTTGACAAAATGGTGTATCTTGATATAATGAATTAACGATAATACAGTTCAGCAAACACCAATTCTTTTTGTTTACATTCAATTTGGGAGAAATAATAATTAGTTCAAGTACCCCGGGCATTCCCTTCTCAATGATGAACGCTGTAATTCCTTTTGAGCCAGCTGTGTCGACATCCGTCTTTGCATATACAACCTGTTAGGAAACGTTGCAGTATTGACAAATCAACAAATTCCTTGCCGGCATACATAATGGTCAATCTAACAACTGAGGTTACAACATGAACCCACTGTCCCTAAAAGTTGTTATGGTCTGGTTAGTGGCCATACATAATCTGAGTTGATTTCTTCAATTAAATATAAACTGGACCAATACTTTATATGATTTTGGAAAGCGTGATAGCAGATAACCTCTGTCGCAAAGCCTCCACATTACACTAGCACCAAAACTTATAAGCCATGCTCCTATTGGTGAGGAAGCAACTTAACGAACGATAGGTTTTCTAATTCTTACCGATTCTATTCTGGTCAAGAAGTCAGTAACTAACTAACGCAATGGAGACGTGTCCCCGACACTACATTCAAAGTCAATTTGATGATGTTAATTATCAAACTACAGCTTAAGTCCTTAACTGCTCAAAGTAGCTTCCTCAATATAATATAGGTTCATATGTAATTTTAAGAACAGCAAGACGTTTTTGTCCAAATCTGGTGAGATAATAACCAAGTCATTCGAACTCTGTGACAAACAATTTGGTAAAATTACATCCGAAACTAACCCTTAATAACTCAAAATAGGCATAGCTTATCAGATCATCATCCTGAGTCGTATACAGCAAGATCCAAAGAGTTAATCTGCGAAATTGGCCAGGCTGGAGAATAATTACCAATGTTTGAGCAGTTGGGCCATTTGTGCACCACATTTTACTTCCGTTCAGCACATAACCACCATCAACACGTTCAGCTTTACATTTCATGCTAACAACATCAGAACCAGCTGGGAGAAGATGAAGATGCCAGCATCAATACATGCAACAAAATCCCATGGCATAAATATAAAGTGAGATTGTTCATATTATGCGTATGTTTACCATTGGGTTCACCCATTGCAAGAGCTCCTACGTGCTCCCCACTGATAAGCTTCATAACAAGAGATAATTTTGGACATTGTCCAGCATAGAAATGATATCTGTTGATCCTGATAGTGCATAAGGTGATTGCAGAGTAGTTTTCCTAACTTTTGCTCGGAGAACACATGCCAGAAAGGGGAAGTGCTTTGCACATTGTTTTACAAAATATAAAAGTGCAACCTAAAGTTAGCCCATATTTTGTTTTCGTTCACATCAACAATCTATGCTGACATTGTTGAATAAGGGTAATTTGCAATATGAAATTACCTTTAACAATCTAGAGATTTTCTACTCTAGAAATCTCCCTAAAAATATCTTAACTACTCAACTAAACTAATTAATATGTTTTAATAACTAAACTAATTCTAGCCACACACTAAACCTACCAAGTGTGCTAGTATCTTCCTAAAGAGGTTGTATTAGCCTATAAATATGAAGCCTCACTTTAGGCAAGGATGAGTTGAAGAAATAAGAAAGAAGTAGAGAGGTATTTGTGAGTGGTGAGAGTAAAGGTCTAATTGACCAAATTGTAATATCTACAAAATTGAGTGATCAATTTAGTGAGTTATCAAAATACTATCTTTTCGATCCTAAATTCCGCTACATTTCCGCTAGCGCCCCCACAAATTTGGTATCAGAGCTAAAGTTACGTTGAGTATGCTCTGTGGTTGCGGTTTTAATAACTGATCTTCCACATCAGAAAAGTTACACTTTAGTACTTTGATAACCATATTATAACCTACCCTCACAAAACCCTCTCAAAAACTCTACCAAAAGAATCCCCCTCAAAATCCTATGGCACCATCGTCAAGTTCCATGTTCGCCAACTCTCCAAATCAAATCCCAATTTTTGATAGAGAATTGTACGAATACTGGAAAGCACAAATGGAGACTATCTTCATTTCGCAAGACTTGTGGGATATTGTTCAAGAAGGCATCGAACAATCACCACAAGAGAACAATTCCACATCAACCGGGAAAAAGGCGGAATCGGCAAAAAATGACGATCCCAAAACAAGCAGGACGAAGATGAAGGAACATAAGGAGAATGTCAAGAGGAACGCCAGCGCATTGAGGATAATTCAGCAAGCTGTGAGCAAAACAATCTTTCCGAGAATTTTTGGCATCAAATTAGCTAAAGAAATTTGGGAAGTCCTGAAGAACGAATTTCAAGGTTCCGAGAAGGCAATCTCCATAAAATGCCAAAATCTATGGCGTCAATTTGACAACTTGGCGATGAAAGAAGGCGAAAGCATCAAAGACTTTCATTCTCGTGTTGCAGAGATAGTGAACCAGATCAAAGTCACTGGAGAGACTATCGACGAGAAGAAGATCATGGAGAGGATCCTCCGCAGTCTGATGCCAAAGTTCGAGCATGTCGTCGCTGTCATAGAAGAAACCAAAGATCTTGGAAAATTACCCATGACGGAGCTTATGGGATCACTTGTAGCTCACGAGCAGAAATTGAGTCGGTTTACTAACCAAAAACTCGAACAAGCTTTTCAATCCAAGGTCGACATTAAAGGAGAGCTGAACCGCAGAGGGGGCAACTTCCAAAGAAAGGAGGAAAACCAAATTTGAAGAAAAGCAGCAACTGGAGCCAGAATCAGGAGAAACCAAACAACTCCAACGACGGATGCAAAATTTGTAAAAAGTCTAACCATACTACCAAAGAATGCAAGTTCAGGTGAACCAAGTGCAAAATTCAAAATCACTCTCAAAGAGATTGCTGGTTCCAAAACAAGAAAGAAGAAGGCGAATCAAGCTTCGCACAAAAGGACGAAGAAAAACTGGTTCCATACACTTGCTTCAAAGCCGAGCAAAAATCTCAACTTCCATGGGTGGTGGACAGGGGTTGCAGTAATCACATGACTGGTGATCAGGAGTCCTTCATCGAGATGGATGATACATATAAATCTCACGTGAAGATTGGAGACGGTAAAAACCTGGAAGTTGAAGGAAAGGGTACAATCATCATACAAGGAAAGGGAGGTAACAAAACTCTAATCCAAGAAGTTTTGTACGTTCCTGAATTAGCTCAAAATCTTCTGAGTGTTGGACAACTAATGCTTAAAAATTACAAGCTATTATTTGATAACGGAGAATGTGAGATTATCAACAAATCCAATAACTCGAAGGTGGCGAAAATTCCAATGACTTCCAAACAGGATGTTTCCTCTCACAATGACGAAGAATGAAGAATTAGCAATGAAAAGCCAAAGTATGGATGAATCTTTCCTATGGCATCTCCGATATGGACACCTAAACTACAAAGGGCTTAAATTGCTGAAGCAGAAAAATATGGTGGTTGGTCTTCCCCAAATCAACAGAGAAGATAAGGTCTGTGGAGGATGTATATATGGCAAAATGCATCGCTTGCCCTTTCCAAAAACTACTTGGAGAGCAAAAGCACCACTAGAGTTGGTACACGCTGATATTTGCGGACCAACTAGAACAACATCCATAGGTGGTAAGAGATACTTTCTACTATTTGTGAATGATCATACTAGAATGATATGGGTATTCTTTCTTGAGCAAAAGTCAGAAGCTTTCTCCAAGTTCCTTCAATTCAAAGCGACGAAGTCGAGAAGGAAAGCGGGCATCAAATCAAGACACTCCGAACAGATCGTGGTGGAGAGTTCATCTACAAACCTTTCATGGAGTACTGTCGCACCAACGGAATCAAGAGACAGTTGACAGTGCGATACACACCACAGCAAAATGGCGTAGCATAACGAAAGAACCGTATAATTGTGGAGATGTCAAGAAGCATGATGACTGCTAAGAAAATTTCCAACCAACTATGGGCAGAAGCGGTCAATACAACAATCTATATCCTCAACAGATAGCCAACCAAAGCAGTGAAGAACAAAACACCTTTTCAAGCATGGCACCACAAAAGGCCGCAAGTGGATCACCTCAAAGTATTTGGATGCATAGCATATGCACACATCTCTAACCCAAATCGAGACAAGTTCGACAAGAAGGGAGAGAAGCTCATCTTCATCAGATATAGTGACGAATCCAAAGGTTATAGGCTCTACAATCCATTGAAGAACGAGGTGGTGATTTCACGAGACGTTATCTTTGACGAAATGGCCGAGTGGAGCTAGAAAACTCAGGATACTCAACCTCCATCAACAAATGAGATCCTGGAGAATCCAAAAACTACACCAAGAACACCAAACGAGGCGGATCAAAATCTAAGCCAAGGAAGAAGTCCAACAACGAGTCCAACAAGAGACAACTTCAGAGATGTAGTGACAGATTCAGACTCACCTCCATTAAAGGTCAGATCCTTAAGAGAAATTTATGAATCAAGTCACGTAGCATATTTTTCTTGTGAACCCCAGACATTTGAAGAAGCAGCAAAAGATAAAGTCTGGACAGAAGCAATGGACACGGAGATCACAATGATCGAGAAGAACAAGACTTGGGAGCTCGTGGAAAAACCAAAGGACAAACCGATCATAGGTCTAAAATGGATATACAAGACCAAATTTAATGAAGACGGTTCCATCCAGAAACACAAAGCAAGATTGGTGGCAAAAGGCTATTCACAACAGCCTGACATTGATTTTTACGAAACCTACGCACCAGTAGCGCAGATAGAGACCATCAGAACAGTCATAGCTCTAGCAGCTCAAATGGAGTTACTAATATTCCAGCTAGACGTCAAGTCAGCATTCCTCAATGGAACACTAGAAGAAGAAGTCTATGTGGAACAACCACGAGGATACGAGAAGAAAGGAAAAGAAGACAAAGTCTATCGACTCAAAAAGGCGCTCTACGGACTCAAACAAGCACCTCGAGCATGGAACAGCAGAATGGATCGATACTTTCAAGACAACGGATTTCAAAGAAGTCCAAGTGAAGCATCTCTCTACATCAAAAAGGGAGAAAATAAAAACTTTCTTATCTTATGCTTATACGTTGATGACTTAATCCATACTGACACAAGTCCACAAATGATTGAAGAATTCAAAAGGGCAATGATGTTAGAGTTCGAGATGACAGACTTAGGACTCATGAAGTATTTCTTGGGAATTCAAGTAAAACAGAAACCTGGAGAAATATTCATCTCTCAAGAGAAGTATACTGAAGACATGTTAAAGACATTTCACATGACATCGTGCAAGCCCATAGCAACACCAATGACATTGAACGAGAAATTGCAACAAGATGATGGAGCAGAAAAAGTTATCGGGAAAATATACAGAAGCCTAGTCGGATCGCTCATATATCTGACACACACAAGACCTCAGTAAGTCTCATTTCAAGATTTATGAGTGAGCCTAGCAAACTTCATTTTGCAGCAGCGAAGAGAATCCTACGATACCTCCAAGGCACTAAAAATTGGGCCTAAGGTACAAGAAGGAAGAAGGAAGCAAGCTAATTGGATACATCGACAAAGGATCAGGCGGGATCACTAGATGACCGAAAGAGTACATCTAGTTACATATTTTGCCTAGGTACAAAACCAATTTCCGGAGCTCAAAGAAGCAGAAGACTGTGGCATTATCATCAGCGGAAGCAGAATACATTGCAGCAACAGATGCAGCATGCGAGGCAGTATGGCTAAAAGGATTAATTGAAGACTTACAACAAGGTGATAATGACCCAACCATTATTCACTGTGACAACATGTCAGCCATAGCCATGACGAAGAATCCAGTATTTCACGCAAGGTCGAAACATATCGAGTTACGACATCATTTCATACGAGATCTAGTCAACAACGGAGAAATCACAATGGAATTCATCAACACGGATGATCAGCCGGCAGATATCATGACAAAGGCAGTTACGAAGGACAAACTCGAGAAGTTCAAACACCTACTCCAAATTGCAAATTAAGAGGGGGTGTTGAATAAAGGTAATTTGCAATATGGAATTACCTTTAACAATCTAGAGATTTCCTACTCTAGAAATCTCCCTAAAAATATCTCAACTACTCAACTAAACTAATTAATATGTTTTAATAACTAAACTAATTCTAGCCACACACTAAACCTACCAAGTGTGCTAGTATCTTCCTAAGGAGGTTGTATTAGCCTATAAATATGAAGCCTCACTTGAGGCAAGGATGAGATGAAGAAATAAGAAAGAAGTAGAGAGGTATTTGTGAGTGGTGAGAGTAAAGGTCTAAGTGACCAAATTGTAATATCCACAAAATTGAGTGATCAATTGAGTGAGTTATCAAAATACTATCTTTTCGATCCTAAATTCCGTTACATTTCCGCTAGCGCCCCAACAGACATAAGGAACGATTTAGTGTATAAACAATCAGCAGCATCGCTAAATAATATGGCATACATCAACCGATAATCCGAAACTGTGCATTGAACCATAATATCTTATAAGAGATAGATAGATATAGAACCTTTGGCAAGTACTTCTCTTTTTGAGCAGGATTTCCATTCCTTACCGAAAAAATAGGTTTGATCATTCAAGAAGACAAAACTTAAAATTATTGTCACAATAAAGCTTGTGAGCTTTTCTCAATACCAACTGGTTAAGGCACAAGTTGGAGTGGGCACCATAGGAAAGGCCAACAGATCCTGAAGCTCGGCTAATTTCTTCCATTGCTATGCAGTGGTACAAATAACCAAGACCAAGCCCTCCATATCCCTCTGCGTGAAAGTCACAACAAATACTGATCACTATAGAGACTCAAACATAGAAGACAGGACATAATTGGTCATCTTTAAAAATTCTTCAAAAGAAGTTGAAAGGAAACAAGGTAGCATCCACGAAAAAGTCTTCAGGGGTCTTTATGTTGCAATCACGGATTTGTTTGCGAAAAACTTATTGCATATAGTAATAGACATAAGAACTGAACAATAGAAATCAGGATTGAAATAATAATTGTAAGCCAAATAGCTATACGATTTTGAAAATGAAAAATTCCTCAGTGACTTGTACTAAAAGCCTAATGATTGTGCTGATTGAGAAAAGAATTATATGTGAAATTTTCATAAATATAAGTATGTATCGAGATGGCACTAAAGGAATTTAGCAGACAGACGCACATTCATACAGCTGACCCAGAGTGGCTGGCTAGCTCTGATCTCAAGGATACTGTTTACTATATGACAACTGGGTAAGTACTTGTGCACACTTTAGGAGTTTAATTCCCACCTAAAGGTACACATTTGAAACACAAAAATTTGGGACCAGTTGAAATGATCGAACTGTAAATGAATAGCACATGAAGTCTTCAGCCAAAGAATAAAACCAAAACGATCGACAGTGTTATAAAGATGAATGAAATGGAAACTATCAGATGAGTAATGTGGAAATCGAATTGCTTAGTACTAGACTGACCCACCTGGTGCAGTAATTCCGAGGAGATTAAAATCTCCCATCAATTTCCACAAGTTGACATCCTGCAAAATGCATTTCATAAGCAAAAAACATGGTGTATGTTGAAGAAGAAGAAGAAGAGTGGTAGATGGCGGGGTTGATTATCCTTATTGGTCTCAAGGATTGGATTGTACCTTAGGGAAATAGTTAGGTAGTGATCTATTTGAGATGCATGAGCAGCAATGTTTTCCTGTGCAAACTGATTAACACTTTCTTTAAACTGCAACCACAATCCATCGCCATTAAAGAACCCCCGTTAAATCGACACGACATCACCAATAAAAATGAAAAGATAGAATACATAAAAATATGATAAGGTCACACTCAGTAATCAGTTTGGCATGGCATGGCAAGTGGAGGTGAGCAGAGAAGCAAGCGTTTTAAGAGCAAGCAGAGAGTAAAGGATTTTGATTGAACAGAAGACACAACCGCAAATTTCCATTATCATTCCTCAACCGCAGAAAGAATTCATCGAATGAGAACACATAAAAAGATATTAGGAATCAAAGTAGAACCTGGAGCTGAGTGTCGTCCAAGAACAGAGACGTTGAGAAGGGAGCGGCAAGCTTCCTGGCGTTGAAAAGAACAAGAGGATGAGAAGGGGAAGATAGAGACCTCCTCGCTGTAAACAACCTCCGCATCATTATCATCATCATCGTCATCATCGTCGGTGCCCGGTGGACAGTGAGAATATAATATGAATTGGATACTGGAGGGTGGAGATGGAAGTAACGCGTCGACTAATTTGTGTTGGCCTCTGCTGCTAAATTATACGGGTGATGAATTCTCCTGAATTTTGCAGCCAATGGCAGTTTCGTAACTTCCACAGCACTATTTTAATTAATTTATTTATTTCCATATTAATTAATATTATTTCCATCACTATTTTAATTTATTTATTTATTTTACATATTAATTAATATTATTTCTTCTAATTTCACATATATGAAACTTTTATATTATTTGATTAATATCTTTAACATATAAACTCGAATTTAAATAATTTTTGTGTTAAAATTTTAATTTTTCAAAAATGATTAAGACAAGTACAGTCATGATATAGTTTTAACAAACTTTTTTTTTCGAGGTCAACACATGAGTTGACTGATTCAAAACTAAACTTGATAGCTATCACCACTTACAGGTAGTTGTTGACAACTTAGACGTAACCAACAACTTAGATGTAACTATTATCAACTTAGACGTTCCTATTACTAATTTAGAGTTAGACGTTGGTATCAACAACTTAGATTAGGTATAAGCAACTTAAAGGTAAGGTAGATATACAAGAGCAAAACGTAATGATTAGAAACTAATAGACATAGCCGTTAACAACCTTGAGGTAGGTATTTAGCACCTTAGATGTATGTATGACCGATGAAAAGGTAAGGTAGATATAAGAGGAAAAAACGTAGTTATTAGCCAATAAGACATAGTTATTGAGGGAAAGGTAGGTTTTAACACATTTTAGGTAGACATAGTTATTATCAACTTAAATGTAGTTATTATCTAATTAGACGTTGTTATTAACAACTTAAACGTAATGTAGATATAAAAGAGAAAATATAGTTATTAGGTATTAGCAGTTTAGATATATGTATCGTCGATAAAAAAATATTTTTTAAAGTCCTCGAAATAAAATTAATATTTTTCTCGTAAGATTGATCTTCAAAAGACAAGTATTTTTATATAAATGTCATAAAAATCGAATTTAAACTAAATGAGCTATATTAATTTTGAAAAAAAATAAAAAAAAATTTTAAATATTTTGACGGCCCATAATAATCTGAGCCTACTAATTAAAAGGGTAAAAAAGAATGATTTAACAATTAAAAATAATTTAATATGATGTTGAAGACTTCAACCCCACATGCAATTTCAACTAATTTCTAATTACTAGTAATAATAGTTTACAAATTGGAGACGGAATCTTAAATTGAGTTTTCAAAAATGAATTTAATTAATTAAGGCATCCAAAAAAGCAGAAATGAGTAAATCAGTGTTTCATGTTCATTATCAAATACGACCAAGGAAGGAGGAATAGTAGTATGTAAGGGACCAGGGAGTCCCGGGAGGAAAGTATATTTGTTTTGTTTCAACAGGATAAAGATTGAAGACATCTCTGGGCTTGCGCATCAGCTACAAGATAAGATGAAATCAAGCGTTTTATACTTATATTAATTTTTAACTGAACCGTCCTAGTCAAAAATTGAATGAACTAAAACATTATTATTTTCAAATTAAAAATATATATATAGGTAGATCATAAGTATTGTACAATCATAATTAATATAATTTTAAATAGAATTATAAAAACTGAATAGCTCATGCATTATCGTGGCATCAGGCACATCAGTTTGTAAATCTTTTTGAATCTTAATATAATGGAAGTTCAATAGACTACACTTGGCATATTCATTATCATTAAAATTCGTTAGTTGAGCAATATAAAATTTTTTAAAGATGATTTTATATAGTTTATATAATGTTTTGATATTTTGAATAAAGATCGTGATAGGCTCCTATGATGCCAGTGAATAGTATGATCCGTATGTTTGGATAAATTTTATGTGTTGTGTTGGTCGGTTATCCTCCGTGCATACCTTTAACATTAGATGAATCATTTTCCTTAAAATTGAAAAAATCATATCAAGATTGATGTCATAAGACAAAAAATTATAACAAATAACATTTATGAAGAGTATAATAGATATTGAGTGAGATATAAAATATTATGAAAGAAAATTTATATTTTGAATTGATAATAAGGTAATGACTCTAACTCGATTAATTTAAGGAAAGATAACCTCAACTCGATCGTTGAAAAAATTATATGCAAGATCTTGTTATATGGATATGTGCGGTTTAAATTCATTTGCGTAAAAAGATTAATAATTCCTAAAATAAGTAGTTTATTTGGGAAGATTTTGGAAAAAAAAATATGTTCCCACAATAATTGCAAGGAGCCTTTCATAAGTTGACAAAAAGATGAGAAAAAATTTCAGTTGCAAGGAGAGTTTAATGGGTGGATATGTTCATTAAAATTATTTAGTCTTTATCTCGTATAATTTCGATATAATTATGATTCGATTGCAGTTTAGTTACGCTTTGTAATGATTTAAATGGTTAAAAAATTTATGGTTAAACTAACATCTTCACATCCACATAGATATTGACTCATAACCACATTAATTTACAAAAAATAACATCAATTGGCCCATTAAAAGAACAGAATTTCTTTTGTGTAGGCACGATTAAATCTAAAATTACATAGACAGTCACGTTGAAACCTAAATTACAAACTAGACAATTACACAGTCTTACCCCGCACCGCGCATCGTATATCGTGACGCACATCCTATGCCTTTCAATTTGACATAATTTGCACTTTTATTAAACTTACGACTTTTCTTCAACTCTCACAGTTTTGTGTAATTGCAAGTTAGTCACTCAATTAGTTTATGCGGTACGGTTAACTGAAACTCAATTTGTGGTGAGTTTGGTTAACGTCAGTTGGTTACGAAATCGATTAAAATGCACTAAACCAATTAAAATGTGAGCGCAATCCGCAATCGTTTAATTCAAAATCTATTATAGTTAACCCGAGTTCAGCCCAAATGCGAATTGAGCTCACATTTTAACTGACTTCGTAACCAATTGACGTTAACCAAACTCAACGAAAATCAAGTTTCAGTTAACCGCACTTCATAAACTAACTGAATGACTAAATTGCAACTACACACAAGTGGGGAGTTGAAGAAAAGTCCTAAACTTAATAAAAGTGTGGAAATTATGCCAAAATGAAAGGCACACTGCGGCGTCTAGTGTACGATATGTGGTGCGGTGTATGATGCCCGGTGCGCGGTATGATTCGGTAATTGCCTATTTTTTATAATTTAGGTTTCAATTTGATTGTCTATATAATTTTCGATTTAATCGGGCCTAAAAAAGATCATGTTATAGGAGCTTATATTTGATGAATATATCCAATTCAAATCGAATCAACCCAACCAGTGTTTTGAATTAGTCAAGATATAATGATCACAACCCTATTAACTTACAAAAAGTATTGATTTGGTTAGTGCAAATCCTTAAACCCTAAGCATAGTTCATATGATATGATCATTCGTTCAAAAAGTATTGATTGGACGATTGAACGATTTTAAGATCATTATTATGTTAGTTGAATCATACGTTAGATTGATTTAAGAATTTGTTTATATATTTTACAACAATTTGAAATTTTGAATCAACCACATATTAGTTTTCAATATTAGATGAATATTTTTGTGAATGGAGTGAAATAAAAATTAAATATATGAAAATGGATGTTGATGGAATGAAAAATTTATTATGAACAATATTTGTGAAGAGAATAATTTATTTTGAGTAACAAAAAAATGTTATAGAAGAAAAACGAATAAAAAGGGAAAAATAATTTGGTGAGAAATTGAACATGAGAGGTGAAATCTGATTGATGGAATGAAGCAAAAAAAGAGACCAATAAAAACTCTTCAATATGCCATGTGTAAATCGATTTTCAATGAATTTTTATATATATTATTTTAGTATATTGCCCACCCATATTCTGTCCCATTAGACGGGTCAAACTCGGTCAATGTATAACACCCTCCTACTAACAGGTTCGTTTTAAAAATAAAACAACGGAGCAATAATAGGGGTGCTACGTTACTTATACCCTATATATCATTGAATGTTGTGAAACCATCCAATTAATTCCTTCCTCATAATCTAGGATTGTGCTTATATGTAGCCATATAATTAATCAGTCAGTATAGAAACTGCTCACAATGTCATATATGAATTATTTATTTTACAGTACAGAACACTATATCAGAAGTCCAGAAGGACACATATACATACAGAACAGAAGTCCAGAAGGACACATACATATAGAACATAAGTCTTGAGCTTCGCAGGCTCGGACCAGAGTAACCATATACTTGCTCTTAAGGCCACTATATTTTAGAAAACTATATCTCACGTTATACTAGTACACAACCACTCATAGCATATGCACATAATGAGAGTAAAAGTCTCACGCGAGTTTTAAAACACAAAACGAGGATCAAGACGCAATCTTCAATATTTACCTGGCGTCGTCGTCATGATGGCCGACCCCGAAGCTCAATGACACCATTTTTATTCACTAATCAGTAATAGCTACGGTCATATTAACATATATATTAAATCAGACATATCAGCAAAGTAACATAACATGTATCATATTAAGTCATAAATATGGTAAAGAAACATATATAATCTTAGGATTAAACGGCCATTACCCTATCATACATATGATCTTTAATAATATTAAACTCACAATGGAACGTGTAACCCGGTCGGATACATAGGAGACCCTCACTAGAAATAATCCTCAAAAACCTCGACATCAGCTTTCGAGTTACGACCTTAATTTTGCCGGACTACAACAGAGTATTACTGCTAATTCCTCCAAGTCTCATTTATGCAAGAAGCTACCCTCAATGCTCATAATCTTGAACTAAATAAAAGGCTTTTTATCGGAGATATATAACATATAAATCCAATTTGCTAATTAACCTACTCTATCCATTTGGGCTGACGTGAACATGCATGAATCTATAAAGCATGCACTAGTAAGAAAAGATATTGGATGGGGAGACTCCACCTCAAGTTTATCACGTGGTCCTAATTTATGTGTTGCCCCATATTAAAGAGGATGAGATCAAAATCATAATTATTATATTATTATTTTAATCAGTAGCTCTTGTCATGAATTTGTACACTACCTCGTACTAGATTAATTTAGTTGGTACTTTTGGTACGATAGGGCCGGAATGTTACACAATCCAGTTAATTGATGGGGTGTGGTGTGTGGGGTGTGTGTGTGGGTGGGTGGGTGGTATCGAGTGTGTACGGGCAGCCCAATACCCGTTTATTTCTTACTTTGGTGGATGGATTTAAATACGTTTAAAAAATGTGAACGGTTCATTTTTTACTTTTGCAAATGATGGTAGGATAATCCTTTTATTACTCATCAATAATGTCTAAGAGCTCAAGTCTCTTGTGGTCGTGAGTTCAGGTCCCCACAGTGAGCATTATCTTTTCCGCTCATTATAATATATGAGGAAAAACTTCTTGACAGTATATGATTGTATTTATTTTCAGCCACTGTTTAATTTTCACCCGTCACATCTTAAATTGGTATTGATTAAGACACTAAAAATTTGCTCAAATTCGTCATTGCTAGCTTAAGTTGCTCAAATTGATTAGGACTCTTAAAGTCAGGGTTCTTCATAACCATTGTTATTATTATCGCTGGAATGAATAGTAACACTAGTTTCTTCATATCCTTGCTTCATTCACTTATATCCCTCTCGGCCCTTAACTGGACTTGAAGCCTTCATTTTCGCGCAGGCGACAAGGAACCATAAAGACATAAAGGAGCATGATGCAACAAAAATCCTCTCTATAACTTAATGCCCACCCCACCTGAAATAACAATATACAGGCTACGTTGTTTAAGATCAACCAAAATCGACGAAACCTGTGTTATACACTGCTGTTTCCTGTGGGTTCTTGAATCCAAAAGGGTTTGCTCCACAAGACTTCCCAATTCAATATGCACCTTTCTGGCTCCCTATCAAAAGTATATATTACTATGTACATATTCCCCTTCACCTATTCACTTCCCTTCAGCCACACCCAGTACATAAATACTCGTTACCCCGAATTGATCGGTCAAAACCATCCCCAGCTCGGAGATTATTTATGCCTTCAAAAAAACCCAGGCGACTTTGCTGCTGCTGCACAAAATCAAGAGGTTCCGAGACAAGAATCTTCAATTCACACAATCTACCTAGCCTCATCTCTTTCCTGATTGTATGTTTTTCACTTCAGAGATCTGAATCTTCACATTCACCATAGACCTTCCACGCATCACATTTTTTCAATTTACTGAGTGCTGCTGGTCGGAGATTCCACTCCCGTTCAAAAGTAGGAAAATGGTACAACACTCTCTAATCAGAGTCCGTATCAATAGAAAGGTAGAGTCGCGGTCTCACTGAGCGCTTTTGCCGAGGGAATGAGAATGGGCTTTCAGTTCTCCTGTGACTTGGCTTCTCAGATGTACCATTGTTCATGCCAAGAAGTAAAGAGGCTGCATAAGTAGAAACCAGCATAATACTATGAGAATCACACACAACACCAAAATGGAAAACAATAAATAACGAGAGTACATAAGAGCTACTCTTATAACCCTTCCCAACCGACATCTCAATTGTTACTATCCAAAATATTCAGGCATTACTTCTAACTACGGTTTAACCCCATAAGATAAAAGAATAACTGTGCAAGCTATTTACGAAATAGAAAAGAACAAACCAGGGTCGGCCAAAAAATCCTTGTTGACGGCTCTGTCGGGCATCCACTGGCCATTTGCAGGACTTGATTCACCATGACCGCCAGCACTATCATTTGTGCCATCTCTGTTCGGCACCATCCACCCTCTTGGATCCAAGCCGTTTGCAAGAGTCGATTCACCATGACCGCCCGCACAATCATTGGTGCCATCTCTCCACCCTCTTGGATATAAGCCATTTGCAGGAGCTGATTCACCATGACTACCAGCACTAGCAGCACCACCTAGCCTTAGGGAAATCCAATCCTCGGAACGAACACCGTTTGACATATCAACCTGATCTCGCAGATTGGAATGCATTGATGAATCTGAAGGTCTAGTCGGAAGAAAGAGTTGCAGAGAAGGATCTTCCTCAAATGCCAAAGGATTATCTACCAAGCCATCATTTGCATCAGATCTACCCACAGAAGAATCTAAGACTAAATTAGCATGTCCTACACCTGTCTCAGGGGCCAAATTATACCCATTCATTGATGTTGGACAGTTGATGGGACCATGCTGCAAATCAACCAATGGATCTGAAGCATTTGAACTAAATAACTGGAATCCTGGTCCATCCTGTGGTGGCCAGAGAGGTAATTCAAATTCATCACCATTTCCGGAGAAAAGACCCAAGCAGGAGTTCCCAGCAGCACCCAGATTAGCATCTCCAGTATAAGGTTCTGGCATCCCAGATTGGGCCACGGAGAAACCAACCCCGGCATCATTTTGGTTATTGTTGAAGCCAGTACCAGAGGACACCAGCATAGCATGATCAACTTCATCATCTGTATCACTGAGCACTATGATCTCGGCGTCCCCCGCCGGAGCAGAAATATTTTGCTTACTAAACCCATATGTAGGATCTATGTTGAGAGCTAAAGAATCAAGTTCTATTCCACTATTAGTAAAATCCAAATTCACACCACCACCCTGATTCACACTTGGATCTTCACTGGCAGTAGCACTGCTATTCATAGGGATAACTTTCTGCTCAAGTGTTTCAAACTTTTCCAACATTTTGTTACCAGAAGACGAGGCATTCGCTTCCTCAGGTTTGTTGACTTCCCAAAACCCATTAGAATTCTTCCTAATTCCAAGTTTCAGACAAGGAAAGCCATGACCTTCAGAAGCACCTTCCTGTTTGACCTGCTTCCCTGCTTCCACCTTTGGCCGAATCTCACCAGTTGGCATGCATGGTGTACCATTAGGATTGTGCCACTGTGCAAGTTCTCCAACCTCTCTGCGCTCAGCTTCAGTTTTAGTTTTTACACGCCATGAACCATCAGGCTTAACCTCAATCTCTGCTATATCCTCACTGCAGTGCCGCATCTATAAGATGGCAGAAGAGGCATAAGCAATATTAGCATTTATCTCCCAACAGCACTAAGAGCAAGCAACTAAAAAACTATATAGGAAATACTACCTTAGTGGTGATTCGGTTGAAATAAGGATCAATGATTACATTTTCCAACGAGTAATTCTTCAGACAAATTGGGCATTGCCACTGCATAAATTCATACGCCACTTTGTTAATCTCACGAGACACCATAACAACAAAGCCCAAAAGAAACATGAAAGGAAAATGTCAATTACTTGCCTTCCTAGAGCGCTGATTCAGCTCGACAAAAACATTGAGGTCAAAACAGCCCATGTGTATACAAGGTTTAAACCTTCCAGCAACTTTCATTCTCGAGCCACTCATCTGATCAAAGAAAACACCAAGAAGCCTAATTTAAATAAAGACTTTAAGATCCAAGCACTGATGAGAGATGGAAAAATGTTTCACCACCCCCAGTTACAAAGATGCAGCAATTTCATAACAGAAATCCAAAGGGACAGTAGCTCAAGGTACTGCAATGCATGAAGGTGACTTACAGGGCAACGAAGATTTACAGAAATAGAATCTGCAACAACCTCTAAATCACTGTCACTATCAGCACCATCAGTTGCAGGTCCACCTCCAACACAACGACAAACACGAGCAAGTGCATCCTCAAAACGCTCACCATCAGGCTCCTTAGGAATTATACCAAGTATCTAAACAAAACAACATTTAAGATCACTTAACAGAAGAATAAATGAAAGATCAGATCCCTGTCTTTAGTTAAAAGTATAATTGATCTCTATGAAGAGTCACGATATTCAGAAGAGGACTTCAGAAACAAAACACAAGATTGAATAATTATAAATTGAAAACATCGACCAAGCAAGATAAAAAAAAATGAAGACAATGTTTGCAATGTATGACACTTATGACCGGTTACAATATCTGAAGCAATTCTCCATACTCAATAACAATATTTTGTTAGCCGATTCCATAAGGTTGTCATATTGTTTTCGATTACTTTTTTATAAAGATAAAAGATATCTGATTTCATTGAATCAAACAGAGACGATACAAAAATTTGAACCAACACGAGGGAGAAAAAGGAAGAAAACAAGTGTGGTCAAAGTTACGAGAAAACACTTATATTAGAACTCCGACATCCAACCAGGAAAAAGATTCCCATCTCTCGCTAACCTGGGCACCCAATCCCTACTGTAACTCTGGACCGCTGGCAATGGTGGATGGAGATGGAAGGGGACATCGTCAACCATTATTGAAAGTCCATCATTTTGAGAAGAATGGAAGCATAGAGAAGACAGGAGTATAGAATGACACAATTAAAGCAACTATGCATATCAATTGTTTCAAAATTATGCTCATACAAAATGCCAGTTACCTGCTGAAGTGTACGCCGCTTCACTATCCTAACCCCAAAGCAGAAAACCCGAGCATCAGATCCAGTTAACGATATCTTATTGATCCCGTCCTTTGTGCATGGTGTGATCTAATCCAAAATGGTGTACGAAAAGAACAGTTAAATAGGCTAGAAAACAACAGTTTATTGTAAACCCACAATCAACCGAGGTGTATACAACAAAGGCAGTCCCATAACCAGTATCCTAAGAAGAACAGATACTCACAATGGGCCCATCATCACGACCGTTCACCCCTAGCAGTTGTGAACCAGGTCTACTGATAGCACGAACTGGTACACCTGTGTACCCCCAAAATATTACGAACCTCATGTCAATAAACCTTGAGAGGAAGTAAAATAAAAAACCATCCTCAGAGCTCAGGAAAACCAAAGATCATGGTTAATTCCAGAAATATCAATGCAAGATAAGGCGAACTATCATTACCATTGACTTGTAGATCAGAATACTGTGGCCACTGCATCCTAAACGGAACTTTGTCATTGAAAAGCATGCACCATGCCTACCATGGGAATAAACAAAAAATATAAACAAACCATTCGAACATCTATAGTAGGCTTCTCATGGATTAGAAATTTTAATAATATGTATAGAACACTCAACCTGCACATCGATTTCTGGCTTTGTCAATAAGTCCTTATCGGCCCTTGTCAGGTGAAATGACTTGTCTACACTCTGAACTGGATTTGTACTGAAGAATATTGAATATCAGTCGCGGGAATAAGCACATACAATTTCCAGCACAGGCAGGTTCCCCAAAATATATGATATGATCAGAACCTCAAAAAAGATACTTGGAGTGAACATGAATATTGTACCAAGACAAGCATACAAACCAAGCCCTAAACTAAATCAACAATCTAATCAGTATTAAGAAGCAAACGTGGCACAGCTTATCAGTGTACAGTTCCTCAAATCTTGAACTCAAAACAGCTAACTTCTTAAGTACAGTAAGAAATACAGAATCGAATACAAGCTCCTCAAAGATGATTAATACAACAATAATACACCTACCCGTCTGTTGATATATTTGTTGTGACCAGCTTCACAGGACAAAGTGGCTGAGCAATTGTAATCCAAAAGCTGTACATAGTTTAGTTTGTATTAGGGGATAAAATTATTATCAATTATGCAGATACTCTGAGATCATCAAGAAAACAAGCATTCGAGGCATTTCAACAAAAGCACTGGTAAAAATTCTGACTGGCAATAAATTGATAATGTTGCTGCAAAACATACAGAATACATAATGAGATACATTGATCTGCACCCGGTACCTAACGATACACATCCATCAAATACATTGGTCACTGAAGAGAGATACACAGAGAGACACAGAAGACAGAAAGACAAACATGTTATGTCATACAAATGTGAGTTAGCTTACTTGAGCTGACACAGCAAACTCTCAATGTCAACCACATAATATTTTGAACAAGCTTAAAAAAATAGAAGGGCTGGTTGAAGCATTCTGGTTATCACTGCTGCTGATAAAATTTAAGAACACAAACTTCAGTTATTAACAATAATTCATCATGCCATCAGCAAAAAATTCCAGAATTTTCCATGTCCATTAGGTCTGCTTAACAATCTTGAATGCAGAAGACTGTACATGATGCAGCGATGCTAAAAGATACATTCCTTCCACAGGCACAAATAAGGATTTTATACACCACAAACAAATGCTTCAAACCAAGTCCACCGTCCGTTATGTAACATTGTTCTTAGTCAGCAGCCACGGGAGGAATGTCAAAACAAATCCACCAAAATTTTGAAACTAAGTGATGGATTAATAAACATGTCCAGGACCAGAATGGGAAGGGAAAAGAGAAATAAAACATGATCCAGCACCTGCAACACCAATCATATATGAAAAGAAAGTAAATAGAATGATTCGTACGGATCAGCTCTGCTCAGTCGACAGATCTCACAGTAAAACACCTCAGGGACTTGGGGACTCCCTTCCATGGGCTTTTCAGCAACTATAACACACCCAAGATGTTGCCATACCCGACATCTGGGTTCCTCACACTGCAGTTGTGAACGTATAGGTTAATCCATCAGGCTACAAAGGAATACATCCTCAATTTGTCACGCTTACAAGAATAACACCAACAAATGCTATGGTAATGTTATGCCTACGAGAAAGGTAAGCACTGTGAACATTTGCACGCATCCACTCTATGGAAAACCACATAATTTTCACGGGACATATTCAATAAAGTATGTACAAAATTCATTTAACCATGCAAGACAAAATTAAAAGAGAAGTCTTACTAAAAAAATTTAGCAAAATGTACATTACCTTAATCATTGATTCTGTTTCCAATGTGCTTCCACATGGACACCGAACTTTTGCATCACAGTGAACAGAATCCTCTGGTTCTCCTTTAATTTTTGTGTTGCTACTATCCAGAACACATTGCGGTTTCGAAGCTAAATCAGCACCAGAAACCTGCATTTTCCTGAAGATGATGAAGGTAAAATTCATTACTTGATCCTTTTAGTACAGGAAAAATGACTGTAAGTACACACCAGAAGTCGAGAAAGTAACAAAGGTAATTAGAGCGAGCTTTGATTATTATTCTCATACAAATGTCACATGCGTAACAACAAACAGGGTCATGACAAGTTCATAAGCAAATATACAAGTCAAGAGTTGCCATGAGGAACCTGTAAATGTCATCAACTAATTTGGCTGCCTCGTCCTTCCCCACAGCACCCCTCTTTGGCCATCCTTTGGAAGCTGAAGATAAGTAACATCATCGTCATTCTCAACTAGACAATGATTCAATAAGTGTCAGAGGTCAAATGCAAAAAACTTGTACACTGGTGAATATGATCATGCAGAAGAGTTGTTCAAAGATGGAAAATCAGAAAAACTAACCCCCCTCCGCCAAGAAACAACTTCCATTCATTATTAGAGTGTTAAGCTTACACTGCACAATTATGCCACTCACGGAGTATGAATTTCATTTTCTAAAAGCAGTGATAATGCCAAATCAAATCTGTATATATCATACTAGAAGTAAGCAAGCCAAAGCGGGTGCTCTCCTAGACTATGTTTATCACACAACAGCAGGAAAACTTTTCCAATGGATACAATAGCCAACATAAATCAAACGCTGCAATGCCCATTTTGTAAGGAGAAGTTGGGATTCCATGAATAAGAGAGGTTAGTATGCAACACTATGGAAGAACTTTACCTTCGTCAACAGAGAGGACCAATAATATGCGATCAACAAGGTCCTGCACAATTAAGTCGCATCAACAGAAGAAACAATAAATAATTCATGGACCAATAATATGCGTGATCATGAATCTAGCCTGCTTCTTTCCCTGCTTTGAAAGCCCTAACTGAGTCAGGACATCCTTGAGCTCCTTTATTCGAAAGTAAACCAGTTTGTCCTGCAGGGAAAATGATGTCAGTTATCTGTCTGGCGACAAACAAGTTCAACTAATTTTTTTTGAACGAACAAGTTCAACTAATTGGAAAAAAGAATATTTGAGCTACATGAGAAGATTAAACGAACATGAGCAGCAATGCAGTAGCGAGTTCCGCATGGTAGTTTCCTACCAAGTCCACCAAATGGAACAGTAAAGCAAATGGTCTAATAACATAGCCTAATAGTGGATATGCAGTTCACGGTGCTGCATGCTTCATCAACCCTATACAGGGTTAGCGTTTTCCATTGCAGACTATGACATGGAGCCATGAGAACTCTAATTCGGGGCCATTTGCACAGGTACCCAAAACTAGGAAGAACAAATTTCAAAATACTAATAGGAGAAACACTGATAAAATCATAATTCGAGCGAATTTACCTTGCAACTATTCACTAAATCCATCTCTCAGAACTCGCAGGGCTCGCGGTAAGAGAATCCCGCAGCAACCACGCCAATAGCTACAGCATCGACAGTTGAACAGCGAGAAGACAGGTCGACTAACAGCCCCGAAACAGCAACTGATCTACACATAATCAATCAGATGGAAAATGATAGGAAGAACCCAATCAACCATGAAAAACAGCAGAATCGAGATAGGTGGAAATACAGCACCAACACGACAAGAATCCCAGCGACTGATACTAACCAAAATAGATGGTGAAGAAGAAACAGAGAGAAATCGGAGGTGCTTAATTAGGGTTCCTGAGCAGCAGACGAAACTTCTCTCTCACCCTCTCCTTCCCTGGTTGTGCTTCGTTGTTTCAGCGTTTTTCTTTCAATTGACCGGAAGGAGGAAACCAAAGACGGAGGAAGGAGGCTGGCTATCCCTCTATGCCAAAAAGGTCCCCGGACGTATCGGCGATTATGAAATCCGGTTAACTAAAACGGGGAAACGTCCGGGTTTTGGTTCACTGTTCTCTCTATGCCTGCTGGTGTACTGTGATGCCCCTTTCGTTTCTTTTCCCCCTGCGTTTCTATATTTTGCATCCTTTTTTAAAATCGATCCGAATTTTGGTTACATTCCAATTAAAATAGATGATTGTATTTTCAAATTGATGGTCGGGCATCATTTGCTATTGTTAATGTATTGTCGTGCATGTGGTGAGATTACTCATACATACAATGAGAGCATGTATAATTATGTACAACATGATCGTAAAAAATGAGCGAGATTCATATCTTCGTAATTTTGATTATAGAGATGATCAAGTCAATATCATTGTGTTTCATGTCAATGGTTTCGCAAATTCGTCTCCTTGAGTATGCAGCTTATCTCTGAATTAATGTAAGGATCCATAATAAGTCAATAAATGACCAATTTTGATCAACTATTGCTTTTAAAATTTGTGATTTGTGTAATGGTCTTAATAAAATATTTTAAAAATTTTTATTACAAAATTGAGCTTTGTGTAATAGTGTTTAAATGAAATAATTAATTGTATTATTAATAAAATTTAGTTTATATTTCTTTAATTTTATTAATTATAAATCTAATATTTGTCTACATAATAATTAAAATTATTTATATTAATTTGTTGTCAATTATTTATATCTCTGAAATAATGCAAAAGGATCAACTCATGAATTTGTTGAAAGATGAAAACACATATTGACGACAAAGGGAAAAACAAGACTGGGCAAGTGACGACGATAGAAATACTAAATTGTTTCATTCGGTCGAAACAGGTAGAAGGAAACATAAAAGCCTTATGGGTTTGCGAAATACGACAGGTCAATACTCGGAGGATATAAATCATATGGGCTAGATTGCAACTGATTATTTTCATACACTTTTTCAAGCTCAAGGAAGTCAGCTCACGGAAATCCTAGCTGCATTAAAATGAGAGTGTCGATTCATCAACAGGAATGCCTAGTGGCTCCCTTCACAAATTTGGATTTCGGGATGCAGTTTTCTAGATGGAACCTAATATAGTGTCGGGGCCGGATGGGTTTAACCCAACTTTCTATCTAGAATTCTGGGACATTATAGGCCCCTCGATCATTAGTGACTGTAAAAGGTGGTTAGCAGACAACCATATTAGCGATGCACTCCATCACACTAATATTGCATTGCTACCATATTAAAGGTCCCTAAACCAGAACCAATGTCGCTTTACAATGTTTGTTTTCGTATACTAGCAAAAGTCCTCGCCGACAGGATTCGAGGAGTACTCCCATCTCTAATAAAAGCCAAGAAATCAGCGTTTGTCTAAGGTCAGTCAATAATAGACAACATCATGATAGCTTTTGAGTCCATACATAGCATCACCACCAAACCGCCGACTAAAATTCAGAGTGTGGCAATGAAGATAGACATCTCAAAAGCTTATGACCGGGTAGAGTGGGACTCCTTAGAAACGGTAATGGCCACAATGGGGTTTCCCTCGATTTGGATAACATGGATGAAGATCTATGTAAGATCAGTTAGGTATGTGATCATTAATAATCACAAATTTGGTAATATCTTGCCTAGACAAGTTCTGAGACAAGGGTGCTGATTATCCCCCCTTTTTATTCATCCTCTGGAAAAGGACTCACAAGTATGCAATTGCGTCTGGTCAATTGATAAACTTCGACAGATCAGGTGTATTGTTCAGTAAGGGGGGCGACCCAGTTACTTGCATGGAAGTCAAGAACACTTTGCAAATACATACAAAGTTTGATACATAGAAGTATTTAAAGGTTCCAGTGCTCGTTGGAAGAAACACAAATCAAGCTTTCAAGACTATCCAAGTTCGAGTATGGAAGAGATTACAATCTTGGCAGGTCCAGAAACTATCTAAAGCAGGGAAGGAGATTCTCATTAAATTGGTTTTGCAGGCCCTCCCCTCATATAGTATGAATGTTTTCTTATTGTCGTACATGCTTATCTTAGAGTTAGAACGAATGATGAGCGAATTTTGGTGGAATTCTAAATAGACTACTGGCAAGGAAATACGATGGATGAAGTGGCAGCATTTGGGGTTCGGAAAGAGTATGGTGGTATGGGATTTCAAGATCTCAGAGGTTTCAACTTGGCTTTGCTTGAAAAGCAAGCGTGGCAACTCATAACTCAACCGGAATCGTTGGTGGCTCGCTTGTACCGTGCCAAGTATTATTCCTCAACTGACTTCCTCTCGGGGAAGTCTTCATCAAACACTGGAACTGATAGCTCGGGGAATACGATGGAAGTTTGGCGATGGCTATAGCATCAACGTTTGGCGTGACCCTTGGCTACAGGATAATAATAATGCTTGGATCCAAACGCCAGTTTATCTTGAGTTATCTGATCTCAAGGTTTGCAATTTATGGGTACCAGGAACGTAGGATTGGGACGAACTTTTCATACGGCAGACTTTCCACCCTCGTGATGCTGACCTTAACTTAGTGCTTCCATCTTTCGTGGCCTCCGGTATCGATCATAATATCTGACAGTTTGATCCTAAAGGACGATTTAAAGTTCGATCGGCTTATAGGACTTACATGGAAATGGTGATGGATCTCTCTGAACACCATGTCACATGAGAATGGAAGGAAATCTAGAACCTGGATCTACCACCTAAAATTGTGCACTTCTTTTGGAGGTTACTTCGAAGTGTGCTACCAATATGGGAACAACTTCGCAACAAGGGTACCAATGTCGAAGGTCAATGTGGCATATGTACTAACAATTATGAGGAAAATTGGCATCTTTTTATTGATTGCTCATGGCCGCGGGTATTTTGGGGACAAACCGACCTAAGGCTGCGATTCAAGATGAAGCAACTAAGCATATTGATATAGAGGAATGGATTTGAGGGATGTGGCAAAGGCTGGATGATAAGCATCAAGAAACTTGGGTGACTGGTATGTGGGGTATCTGGCGGGAAAAAAATAACCGTGTGTCGACGATAAAATGAGACCACCGATGATGGTCTTGGGGGATAGCATTCAGGATGTGCTCGAGTAGAAGAAATGGAATCAAGCTACAAATATAAAGCAGCACCGTCGACTACCCTCTTATATGAAATGGCACTACCCTCCTCATGGCTTCTTGAAGTGCAACGTTGAGGCGGGGATATTCAATGAGCAACATCGAAGTGGTTTTGGCATTGTAATCCGAGATCATGATGGCCATTTTCTACATTTTCGTACACAAACAGTAGCGGGTATCCTCCCTGTTAAGGTTGCTGAAGCTACAACATTACTTTTGGCACTTTGATGGATAATTGACTTGTCATACCAAATGGTAATATTCGAAGGCGATTCACAACTGCCGGACACCGCCATCAAGCATACAGTCGAAGATGATACAGAGTTTGGAGACTTAGCTACAGTCTGCCGATCTATCATTCGTTGTAATGAATTTTTCTCTTTTGGTTTTGTTAGGAGAGAAAGGAATCTGATTGCCCACACCTTAGCTAAGCAATCTATTTTCCATGTATCCCCATTTACGGGTCTACACCTCCCAACGGGCTCACCGATGTAATTGGCACTAGCTGTCGCTCGATTCAGCATTAATCTATAAGACTTTGTGCTTACTTTCAAAAAAAATGCAAGGATCCTTAATAGGTCAATGAATAACCGACTTTGATCAACTATTGCTTTTAAAATTTGTAATTTGTGTAATCGTCTTAATCAAACATTTTTAAAATTTTTATTACAAAATTGAGCTTTATGCAATAGGGTTTAAATGAAATAACTAATTGTATTATTAATAAAATTTAGCGCATATCTCTTTAATTTTATTAATTATAAATCTAATATTTGTCTACATGATAATTAAAATTATTTATCTTAATTTGTTATTGTTATTAAAATAATAGAGATGATAGGATTATAATGTATTTGGTTCTCACATTTGTAAATGCTTTTTGAATTGCATGGATGTGAGTGATATGATAATGGAATGTAGAGAATTGCAATTAAAGATGGTGTGGCAGTAGGGACCACTTTTGAAAGTGGAGATGAATCAATCCTACTACCAATCCAATAGATGTATCCGACAGATTTGGCGTCGTTGGATTGAGGTGGGTGCGGCATAATGATCGGATGAATGCCTAAAAATGGGGTCAAATGGGCAATGGCATCCAACAGATTTGGCGTCGTTGTATTGAAGACTGACATGGCGTATACGTTTCACACGTTATGCACATTCCACATCCGGCAAAATGCAAAACATTACCTGAGTGCTCTGTTCACTAAAGAATTCGACAAACATCTACTGTTTTTGTTTTATAATGTTGATTCCAAGACTGATTTCAAATCAACATGGAAGCTCATGATTAATGAATGTTTTCTAAATGACGGAGAAACTGTACATGCATAGTTACAGTACATCCATAAGTTTTGTACACAATGGTTATCGACATGGGTCAAGAACTATTATACTCCCGGTATGGTTTCGACCCAACTGGTTGAGTCATGCAATGGAGTCATACGAGGCTTTCTTAGTACTGATAAGACAATTGCATAGTTTCCCCCCACTTTGATAGGTACATAGAATTTCGTTACTACAACATTACTCCTATGTTACGAGAATGTTATAATCGTGTTACAACGTTGGTACACCTATGCTCTTGTAGGATGATCAAAAGTCGTAGGCGTGTAGAGAGGAATGTGGAGTACCATGCTAGGAACACAAGTCCCATGAAAAAATTTAGTACAATAATCTTGTCAACAAAGCTGCTTTGCAATACACACCGAAGTTTATTACAATTTTTAAGAACACTTTAAAGGGACCCAAGCATATCTTATTTAAGTAGTACCACCAGCTGCTACCGACTGAGAACTCGTATATCTTGTGTACAAGAAAGATGGAAATCAAAGGATCGATGACATGATTATCTGAGCGTGGTGCGACGTAAGCGAAGTGCCTTGTGACTGTAAATGGTGGGGTACCATGGGAATCCGCTATCGATACACCCAAATAGTAATGTCTTGACATATACATTTTGAAGGGACGGACGAGAGATACAAGAATTAGGTTTCATGACTTAATACAAAAAGTACTTCAAACAAAAAAGGCGAGTAAGAACAATGAATGTCAGAATGCATCTCAGATATCTATCGCATGAGGCACCATAACAAGTTTAAAAGGATTCGTGCAAAGGAAGTTGTTGTTGAAGAAGCAGCCACTGTAACCGCAATGGACGACGAGATGAATGAATTAATGAATAATGACACAATACTTCAATTTACTGCATTTGTGCAGTCTTAATACTCTACCGTTAGGAATCCTTCGTCCCAACAAATTGCTTATTTTTAGAGTAACAATTACATATTTTGGATATGACATTTATGTCATGTTCTGTGGTCATTACGGAGAATTGCACATTTCATAACGCAAACTGAATAGTTACATATTTTGTAATACCTTACTGACAGGACACGTTTTTGGGATGAGATGGAGGAGTTCTTTTAAAGAACTTTGAAGTTAACATGTTTAGGGTGGAGTAGTGCAGAAATGGTAGACCTCATAGGAAGTCACTATTATGCATCCGAAAAAAATCCGTGAGGGATTGCTATGCCCAAAGTAGACAATATCTTGTCAGAAAAGGTCGAGGTGTTACATATTTTGCTATAGATCGAGTACGATGTCTATTGTAATGGACCATGTCAAGGGATGACATGGCCTATTTTACTGGAAAAACATTGAGAACCACTTCTAGATTACATATGTGGTTGGAACCACTTCAAGGAAAACCATGAAAACGCATGACAACAGGTAATATGTGGTAGGGACCACTTCCGGGAACGAGATATGAAACAGTGGTAACGTACTACGACTACGACATACAATAACTAGAACATGGATGTAAGTTAGACATAATGATTTAACTACTACATTATAACCCTTCAACTACAATTAACATTCCCACACGTTGTCCTTGAAATGGAAAACATGACCCTCGTCTTGATCTCCCTCTACTCCAGCTTTATCCCTCGGTTTTGGTGATCCACCCACTTAGTTACCTATCGTAATCAATTTATCTACGTAAGGTTATTGGGAACACAACATGTACATAAACCGTACAAAATATAGATATAACATATATAATAACGGTGATAACACCCACGTAATCCACCCAGAGTCATGACATGATATAACAGAACATACAAACATACATATAGTGGCAACTTAGTAGTATGAAATACAATATTGTATAACATTCAGAAAACATAAACTTAATAAGGTGTAGTCGTCATCCCATAACAGTCTTTTTCGATGTTCCCATTCCGTTGACGACGTTCGTCGCCACTTTAGTTATAAGTCCTCCACGAAGTGCGCTCTACAGGGACATGGCTATAAGGTAGAAGTACTTGAGCCTATCCTTCTATATAACGTCCTCTTTATGCCACTGGTTCAGTTGGTCGATTGTGAAACGGCCAATCTAAGTGCTTCATAAACTGAAGTATGTACAACTCACATCTCTATAAGTCTGGCTCTTGTGGAGAATACAACACCCTCCACCTAAAGTCTTTGATATCCACTTCCATATTAAGGAGGAAAAAGCATCTAGCATACTGCATGATCCTTGTCCATTTCACTTTATAAGTGGCTCTTAGTCTCAAAGTTATTCTTACATACGTTGTTGTTGAGAATAAACTTCTCCTTCTTCTCCATGTCCAAGCGACAGACGTAATAGTGTTTGAACGTGTCTCCACAATGGATTGGCAAGAATACCCAACAGTTATAAGTCCTCCACGAAGTGTGCTCTACAGGGACATGGCTATAAGGTAGAAGTACTTGAGCCTATCCTTCTATATAACGTCCTCTTTATGCCACTGGTTCAGTTGGTCGATTGTGAAACAGCCAATCTAGGTGCTTCATAAACTGAAGTATGTACAACTCACATCTCTATAAGTCTGGCTATTGTGGAGAATACAACACCCTCCACCTAAAGTCTTTGATATCCACTTCCATATTAAGGAGGAAAAAGCATCTAGCATACTGCATGATCCTTGTCCATTTCACTTTATAAGTGGCTCTTAGTCTCAAAGTTATTCTTACATACGTTGTTGTTGAGAATAAACTTCTCCTTCTTCTCCATGTCCAAGCGACAGACGTAATAGTGTTTGAACGTGTCTCCACAATGGATTGGCAAGAATACCCAACATAATACATCTAAAATTCAGTCATACGAAGAACATAACATGTGGCATGATGACGTTTGATTTACCGCGTTCATCGCCCTCATTTAAGCAACATTTATTGCATAACTGTGTAGCTTTGGATAGAAGTTTAGGATGTTTCGTGCTTATCTCCATTGAGTGCCTCGGACCCATTCGGGGGTCCATTTGATGTTGTTTTGGTGTTTTTGTTATAGATTTCAGGTATATAACGATAACGAGGCGTTATTTAGAGCAATACAAGCGTGAGAGTTAGGATGGACCAAATAGTTGAAGAATGCAAATTATGGATGTTGTCAGCATTGGCGCCTTAGGTTGGTTAATAATTGCGCCTAAGCCTAGGCACAATATTTGATAAAGCTTAAGTGTAAAGGTTGACAAAGTTCCCTAGAAAGTTGGTTAAAGATTGCGCCTTAGACTTGTCGATCATTGCGTCCAAGCAAGGCGCAATCTTTGACCAAGGTAAGGCGCAATATGTGACAATTCCGGCACAATTTAGGAATCTGAAATCCTATTTAAAGGCTATCTCTCCTCTATTCAAAGACTGACCCTTTTGGACAAAACTCAGAGGAAAGTTTACAGATGTTGGAGCAACAAGAAGATATTAACTTCATGGAGCTCGGATCGGCAACGACGAATCAAGATTGTCGAATCAAACTCTTCTATGGAATCGACGAAATTAGGTTTTTTTATAATTTGTTGTGTAAACCTATAATCAATGGTTTCCTTTGTTGATTTTTTTGTTCTTTGAGATTATGAGTAGCTAAACTCCTTGTGCTTAGATTAGATAAACCCTAGGTGATTTCCTTATGAATGAATGATTGTTAATCTTCGACAATTTCATTTCCAGTGTGGTTCCACCCGAATACGGTGATGCTAACTATGAGCTTTGGGGAAACCTCATCACTATAATTCAGTAGAACTTAAAGTTTGAAGGAGGTCAGATGAGAACCCATGCACTCACCTCGTGGATTTCTAATCCTATTGTGACACAGTGATGATGTGAGGTTTGAGTGATGAGAGCATCAAGGTCAAGATTTTCAAAAGGTATTTCAAGGGGCCATCGAGGAGATGGTTGACCAAAAAACCCGGTGGCACATTTATAATTTGGGATGCTCTTGTCCAAGCCTTTGTGGAAGAATACTACCCACCATCGAAGACTGCAGCAGCTAGGGAATCCATCTCTAGGATTTATCAAAGAGATGGCGAAAGCTTTTATAACTCATGGAACATGTCCTAGGAATTACTAGCTGAGTGTAGAAATCATGGATACGCCAAAAGTCAACTGACAGACATATTTAATATGGTGTTGGATTGACAAGCATCAATGCTAGTGCATGAACTAGCTAACGGAGACGTTACTGCCCTTCCTCCCACTGCAACTCTAACATTTTTGGTAACTGTGCAACGAAATTGAAGAATTGGACACGAAATTCAATCCTGCCAGCTAATGCGACATCAACATATTCTATCGAAAACATTGCATTGAGAGCTCAAGTTAAGGCATTCACGAGAAGAAAGTCATTGATTTTACTTCCTGGAAGCTTTTACCAAGATTCCGGCATATGCAAAGTTCTTGAAGGATGTTCTCAATAAGAAGATCAACCTTAGTGATGCCACAAAAGTCACTCTCTATAAAGAAGGAGCAGCCATGCAAGTCAGACCGACTAAGAGAAAAGACCCATGAAGCTTTACTTTACCATGTAGGATTAAGAATGTTAAAGTTAGTCGAAGTCTTGCTGATTTAGGTGCTAGTATCAATGTTATGCTGAATAGATTATATGACAAACTAGATATAGATGAACTTAGACCGACTGAAATGGTTCTTTAACCTGCTTATAGGTCTTTAGTGAAACCTAGGGGTGTCATAGAGGATGTGCCAATTCATGTAGGACATTTTGAATTTCCAGCTGATTTTGTGGTTCTAGATTCCCATGAGGATGATTGCAATATTCTGCTAGGTCATCCATTTTTAGCTACTGCTGAAGCTCTGATAGATGTTTGCAAAGGGTGTCTCACTCTGAAATTATGACAAGATGAGGTCACTTTTCAATTGAAAGATGGCATGAAATATTCTAAGGCTCAAGGTGATGATAATATTTCTAAGGAATTTCAGGATGCATATGAAATGTTTGAGCTGTCTTATATACTTGTTGGAGATGTTTGTTCTGTTATAGGTGTTTATGGAGATTGGATGGACGATATGGAGCAGAGGGCACAAGCAAAAGCCCTTGAGCAAATCGAATCATACTCTAGATCACAACCAATGTTAGAGCTTCCGAAGATCTAAAAGATCATTACTTCATACGAGGAGCCTCCGGAGTTAAAACCAAAACTACTACCAGAGCATCTTGAGTATGCATTTCTCCACTAGGGTTCAAAACTGCCAGTCATTATCAGTTCGAAACTCAAACCTTAGTAAAAGGAGTAGCTTCTAGCCCTTTTGAGGAAACATAAAAATTCCATTGCTTGGAAGCTAGGTGGCAGTAAGAGAATCAACCCTTCCTTCTACAAACACAAGATCAATTTGGAGGCCGATGTCACACTTGTAGCACAGCCTTAGCACGGACATAATCCAGCTATGTGAGAAGTCATGAAGAAGGAGTCACTCAAATTCCTCGATGCATGTATAATTTACCCAATTTCTGACAAAAATTTGGCTAGTCCTAAGCAGGTTATGCCTAAGAAAGGCGGTTTCACAGTCGTTCGTAACGCCAAAGGAGAGCTTATTCCTACTCGAACAATCAACTGATGGAGAGTGTGCATTGATTACATGCACCTGAATAATGGTACAAAGAAGGATCATTTTCCACGGCCGTTCATTGATCTATTGCTTCTTGGATGAGATATCAGGATATTTTCATATTTTGATCAAACCACAAGACCAGTAGAAGACAACATTCACATGTCGTTTTGGGCATATTCAGATTCAAGCACGTCCCCATCGGTCTACGCAATGCACATGCGACCGTTCAATGGAGTATGACAACGATCTTTGGGCACTTACTAGAAGATGTTGTCGAAGTGTTCATGGATGAGTTCTTAGTATATGGTGATTCCTTCTCTAGATGCCTAGCTAACTTGGAGAAAGTCTTAGCATTATGTGAAGAAACTCATATGGCTCCAAGTTAGGAGTAGTGCCACTTTATGGTGGAGGGAATCGTTCTAGGACAGATGAGGTATTGAAGTGGATCGAGCTAAGCTCGAAACCATCTCTCAACTTCCCCCTGTTAATATTAAGATGGTTTGTATTTTCTTTGGACATGCTAGTTTTTATCGTCGTTCCATCATAGATTTTTCTAAGATCATATTGCCTATGACTAGGTTGTTAGAGAAAGATGCGCCTTTTATTCCCGATGATAACTTCTTATAGGCATTCAATATACTCAAGAAGAAGGTGACGACTATGTTGATCTTGGTCTCCCCGAACTGGAGGCACCCTTTGAACTAATGTGTGATGCTAGTGAGTTGCAGTGGGAGCAATAGTTGGAAAACGAAGAGAGAAAAGGTTCTACCTCATCTACTGCGCAAGCAAGATGCTAAATGATGCACAAAGAAATTACAGAACCACTGAGAAGGAGCTTATGGCGATTGCTTTTGGATTCGATAAGTTCCGCTTCTACTTAGTGTTGTCTCATAGTACTGTTTTTGTAACAGCCCGGTTTCGAGTCAATTTTTTATTCTGAATGTTATTCTAGGTTTTGTGAATTCTGGGATTCGGCTGATGAACGGACAATTACGAGCGTGACCGTCAGTCTGTCACAGGAGTGGTTGTTAGACAGACCATGGTCGTGGTTAGCATCAGTCATAATCGTCATAAGTCGTCCAAGGGTATGGTGGTAAGTCGGCCACGGGCGTGGCAGACTTATTATAAGAGCAGAGTCACGTCCTCCAACTCCGAATACAGAAACCCCAAAACTTAGAATTGTTCTGACGAACGACGATAAATTTCAGGAGGAAGAGAATACCAAGTTGATCGATTCCAGATCAGTAGGAGAGGCTTAGAGATCGTTGAGGAAGCTTTAGAAGGTAATCTATCTTCTTTCTCCTTTCTCAATTCCTTGATTTGAATCCTACATACAAAAATCCTAACACGTTAGGGTTCAGAGTTTTGGGATTTCAATCTTTGCAGGTCGGACGAAACTGGAGATTGAGCTCTAGGAAGGCTACTTTAGATCAGACTCTACCAGGAAAGCGTATTTCAGGTGGGGGGATTAGGATTTCTTTATGCTTTAAGCATAGACTGAAATTAGGATTGTCAGGAATCCGATGGTCGGATTCTTAGGACTGTATAGCGTGTGATCTACTGTATAAATGTTGTGTTCAGACCCGGGATCCTAGGATTGTGTAGTAGCGTGTGATCTAATGTACGGTCATTGTGAATACAGAGCCGGGTTTCTCAGAACTTTTTAGTAGCGTGTGATTTGCTAAACAGGGGAAGTGAAATAGAGCTGGGCTCTAAGATTGTGCTTTAGCTTTGATCTGTTGTACATGTTGATGTTTAAGTTTGAGCATAAACTCAAGACTTTTGAACTATGATTCGTAGTTCATGTTTAGGACATGATTCAGGGTTTGCTAGATTAGCTCCCGATATGCGTTGTGCACCCATCCATGGATTGCACAATCCCGCTGAATGTTTCTACGTTTACGCTGAACCTGTCAAGTATGCCTACATATGCTTCTCACATGATATCTACGGTTTACGAGATGGTTTCATGGTCTGATCCACTATGAGGCTATCAACTATTAGCTAGGGGTGAGTGATGATATGATGATGCCTACAGGACCACAAGGTGACTTTATTAGAACTCTAGCTCAGTTCTACATGATTCTAGTTTAGGCACTCAATGGTTATCACTGACCCCATCTCTCATGTTTTCGGTTTGATCGGATGTTTTTAGTCATTTTGATTTAATTATCTTTGGATGTTGAGATCTCTTGTTTGGGATGTTGTTTTTCATTGTTGATTAGTACTGGATTCGAGCCTTAGATGTTCTGTTTTCATCCCACTGTCATTTTACTTATGTTATGAGGTATTTTAGTTTAGTTATTCATGTGTAGGTCATGATTATGTATGTGATGAGTTAGCTCGTGAGTAATGCATGAGTTTAACCGTGTGGTTCGACCGGGCCGTCTAGGGGCTGGTTTCACAGTTTTCATATACCACTCTACTCTTAAGTATCTTCTTGCACAACACGATGCAAACCCGAGGCTTATTTGATGGGTGCCACTCTTTCAAGAGTTCCACATCACTATTAATGATAAGGCAGGAGCTGAAAACATTACAACTGACTGACCACCTATCACGCCTAGAATGGACTTCTACGGGTCAATTACCAAGCAGAGATGAATGAACTCTTCCCGGATGAAAAGCTACTACCCAAAAAAAGGCCCATGGTTTTCAGAGATAGCCAACTTCCTTGCCCCCGGTACACTTTCAGAGCATTGCACTTATCAGATGAAATGGAAACTGGTCTCTAGTTCTAAGCACTATATTTGGGATGATCGTTACCTTTGTTTTCATTCCACTGTTGTTGTACGTGTCACTTAACATCATGCTCTCTTGCCACACCGGTCCTGTTGGGGGACATCATAGTGGGAATCGTAATGCTTGCAAGATTCTAAAAGAAAGTTTCTACTAGAGGACGATCTGGAAGGATTGTGGTAATTACGTGAAGAATTGTGATGCTTGCTAATGTACACGTAACATTTCCAATACGAATGAAATGCATATAACTATTTTTATGCCTATTGAAGTGTTTGTTGTGTGGGGAATAGATTTTATGGACCCTTTCCCATCGTCTCATGACAACATGTACATTCTTGTTGTTGTGGATTATGTGTCAAAGTGAGAAGAAGTGCAACTCAAAAAATTGACTATTCTGAATAATCATCGGGAAACCCTAAACATTCTTCCTTAACTTCTTCAATCTCTCTAAAACCTTTAGAATAATAATAATGACGATAAATAATAATAAACAAAAATCCTTAAAAATTCTCTTAATAAAATATGGGATAGTGATAGTAAATAAATTTCAAATGATAGTTTTTTGGGTGTTGTCTTGTAATAGCTAATTCTTTGAGTTAGCTATTCCGAATAATCGTTAAGACTCCTACTTTTTATAGGACGTCTTCCCCCATTTAGAAAAATTTCAATAAACATCTTAAATAGAATAATAATTATTAATGACTAAAATCTCTATATAAATCTTCGTTTGTATAATTACTACGGATAGGCTAAGTCCCATGACTTGGCTATCCTTAGCAATCATTCAAACCCCTAAATAACTTCTGAAAATAGAACAAGTATAGGAAATTCCAAAAACTCTTAGAAAGAAAGTGCTCATAATTATTCTTTAGTAATTAATTTCTCGAAGTTAATTATTAAAGATAATTACCTTTTCTCCCAAAATATCTAAAGGTTATTAGATGTTGATTCGTCGCAAGTCGTGTTGATAAACATTGTAACCCCGAGTCATACCGTACCTCTCAAAACCAAACCAAAATTTATTAATTCTCAACTACGCGGACTTTGATCCTGATTTCTGGGTATGTAGGCAATCATTTCGACACGATTCCGCCCATCCATCATTCCATCCAAATTTCATTCAATATCTTTCGTTAGGTGTGTAGAGGTTAACATCCCCCAAAAAGTTACAATTTGATATTTTAAGTTATATCAACGGTCAATATCACCCCAACTTTCAAAAGAATTCGACTCGAGCACGAGAATATAAATGTATTACAAACTAAACCAAGTCTATTAATTCCGAACTACACGGAATTCGATCCCGACTTCAGGGTAAGTAGGCAGTCATTTCGACTCGAGTCCACCCAACCATCCAAATCAATGTCTCCCTGAAAATCCAAAACCCTCTTAAATCCCTAGTTCTAAAACGCGCGGTAACCCAAATCCCAAACCCTTAAAACATGTCATCTGGCAGAACCAGGCTTGAGCCGCGCGGGCTGCAAGCATTATGTTGCTTCTGTTGGGTAACAGATCCCCATACCTAGATTCTCTATTTCCCAAGACGAGTCAAAGCGTTTGTCTCGAGCCAAGACGACTTAGACGTACGAGCAGGGTGTTCAATCCACCCCTAAATTTCGATCGATGGCGACTCCAACCCATACCTTCAACCTTGCGCCGCCCGAAGAGGGTCGAGCACCGGCGGAATATGTTCCTAGACGGGAGACCTCAGTGACACAAGGGCATACAAGAGTTCACAATAGCCAAACTGGAAAATACCCTAAAACATTTGGAACAAAAGTCAACATTCCGATGACCTGATCACACAATTTGAAGAGGAAAGTCATATCACTAGGCTCCTATCATACCTAATTTCAAGTTGACATCATCAATTTCACAAAATCCAAATTTCAACAATCTGACCGATTCTGAGCAATTTGAAGAAGCAGTACCTTACATTGACCATGGATAAAATCGGACGGAACAACTCGAAATAGAAAAATTCTGATTTTGGTGAAATCCGGGTAAAAATTCAGTTTTACTTGCTCAAATCTCATTGAAATGAGATGCAATCAAAGGAAGAATGGTTGGGGATTTCACCAGTGACCGGCAACCCTAGTTGGTAAGCGGCGGCAGCAGTCGGGGGTGGGTTTGGTTGTCATTTTTGGTGTCGTCACACGAGGGGTGTTGGGAGTTTTGGAGAAAAATCAAGAAGTAGAAGGGGAAGCACATGATTATAATTGGCATATAACACACCGTAACCCGTTGTGTGCCATGACAAACTTCCAAGGATTTTAAGGAGTGTACTATGCCAATTTCGAGGAGAGGTCTGGTTTTTAATAAATTTTCACATGACACAAGCAAAGCGACTGACACATGCATTTCGTAACATGACTAGGATCAACATATCATCATCCATGACTTGATCTAACACCTAAACATGCAATTTGGCTCAAATAAAATCGAAAAAGACATATTTCAAACATGGGTTGCCTCCCATGAAGCGCTCTTTCTTTAACATCTTTGAGCTAGACGATACGTGGCTGTTTACTATGCAATCTCGAGGTAGTTAACCTCGATTCAATGTGGGGGCTCCGTTATGAGATACCTTTTGAGACGGTAAACGTTTACTTTGAAAGTTCCTCTCTTTGGACGGGTAATTTCGATGGTTCAGTAAGGGAAAGACTCTGTGACTTCCAAAGGTCTCGACCATCTTAATTGGTACTCTCCCAAGAAGAGTTAGAGGCGAGAGTTATAGAGCCGCATCTTATCTTCTATATAGAATTTCTTGACACTTTGAATCTTAGCATCATGGATGCGTTTCATCTTTCTTTATAGAGCAAAGAGCTCTCATAAGCATGATATATATACTCCGCTAACTCTAGGAGCTCATATTATCGTCCTGAAGCTGCAAGACTAGCATCCACGTTTAGTAACTTCATGGCCCACCACTTCCTATGATCATGCTCGACCGATAAGTTACAAGTCTTTCCATAAACAAGTCGATACGACAAAGTATCGATAGGAGTTTTGAAAGTGGTTTTATAGGCTCAAAGAGCCGAATCGACCTGTCCTTACGAGACTGATCGACTGTCTTATCAAGAATCCTTTTGAACTGAAGATTCGTCGCTTCAACTTTACCGCTTGCGTATGGGTGCTAAGAAGTGGTCAAATGATGAGTTTCACCAATACTTTGGCAAACTTGATCGCATAAACCCTGCAAGTGAGTACCCTAATCGCTTATGATAGGGCGAGGTGTCCTGAAACGCATGGAAAGGTGCAGAATTATCCCACTGTCCTAACATCAGGCGTTGCCCACTTAGAACTGTAATCCACTGTAACAAGAATATACTTATTTCCATGGAACGCTGGGAAAGGTCCCACAAAATCAATACCCCACACATCAAATACTTCTATAACCATAGAAATAGCCATAAGCATTTCAATCCTATTAGAAATATTACATGTGCGTTAGAGTGCATCACGACTCTTCAGGAACTTGTCGTAGTCCTTCAAGAGTGTCCTCCAAAAGAAACCTGATTCGAGGATCTTGCAGGCTGTGCAATTTCCACTATGATGTCCCCTAACGGGGCCGATATGGTAGTGGTGCATGATGTTTCGGGCATCGAAAAGAGTGACGCAACCCCTAATGATGTCTTAAGATCCCGAATGATAAAGGTAAGGATCATCCCAGAGATAGTGCTTGGAATAAGAGACCAAATTCCTCTTCTGTTGATGGTTGTAATGCTCTGGAAGTACTGCGGCAGCAAGGAAGTTTGCTATATTGGAAAACCATGGAAGCTTGGACGTATGATACTCCGGTACCTGCTCTGCTGGTTTCAAGAAAAAATTTTGCACGTTAAGAAAAAAGCTCATTGATTTTAGCTTCAGTAAATTTGCCCGAAGAATGCCCTTCAAGGTCTGATAGGTGATCGATTGTGATGGTCTCAACACCCGCCTGATCCTTTATGGTGATGTGGAAATCTTGAAGGACCAGCACCTATCGAATCAACCTTTGATTAACATCCTGTTTTACTAGAAGATACTGTCGTGAACGTTCCCGTCCGCGGCCTCGATGGCTCGAAATTTGGTTTCAGAGTCGCCACCAATCGTTTAGAAGCGGATTGGACGCTTTCGACATAACCCAGACCCTTTTGGACGCGGGTTATGATCCGGTCTGCGAAACGGGGATGTTGGGTTCGGGAGGCGGTTACTTGCGAGGAAAGATTAGCACCCCCGCAACGCCCGGTAAACCGGTACTACGAAATTCGATTAGTTATGCTTGTCTTCTTTGTTTTAGTAGCTAAATTATACTTTTGTTTGAATGTAGATGGTTATGTAATTTTTAATGAATATTTCCATTTAGTTGTAAGTATTAGCGAATTCCCACTTTTGTGGAAATTCCACTTTATGTTCATAAATATTTTTAATTAAGTATATTTTATTTAATTATTCGGATTTATGAATTCCACTATTGCGGAAATTTCACTTTATATTCATAGATATTTTTTGTTACTTATTTTTATTTAATCATTTGGATTTTACGAATTCCCACTGTTGTGGAAATCTCGTTTTTGTTCATAATTATTATTAATTAATTATTTTTATTTAATTATTGGGATTTACGAATTTCCACTATTGTGGAAATCTTGTTTTATATTCATAAATATTTTTAATTAATTATTTGGATTTTACGAATTCCGACTATTGTGGAAATCTCGCTTTTTGTTCATAATTAATTTTTTATTTAATTATTTTATTTAATTATTATTTTTAATTATTTGGATTTTACGAATTCCCACTATTGTGGAAATCTCGCTTTTTGTTCATAATATTTTTTTTAATTATTTTTTTTTAATTATTTGGACTCGAGTCTTACGACTGCCTACGTACCCAAATTCTTTGGGATCAAAGTCCACGTAGTTTGTTGCGTTTAAGAAGTTGATCGGAAGAGTTTGCATAATCTTTACTATTGTAAAAATTACACTCATCTCTATTAAATGATATTTATTTAATGGTTTTGATGGCAGAAATTTTAGAACGAAAAACCCTCGTGCTTCGGTATTCCGAAACCGAAGGTGCTGACGCACCAAGGAGAAACACAAATTTCAATACATTTAGTTACGAATCTCTTGATTCGTAATTGGCTTATTATTATTTATAAGTTTTAGAGGAGCAATAAAGATTTCTAACGACTTATACCTTGGACACTTATTCATTTTACCTTTGGCTAAATTTTAGATACGCTTGTCGCTAATGTGAAGTTCATAAAAACGTTGCCATGGTGTCTTTAAAGGATTATCTTTAAGAAATTTTCACATTATTTGCCAAATCACAAATTAAAAAACTTGCACTAACACGATTTGACTTAATTGAAACAAACAATGCAAGACGGGAAACGAACCATCATTTAAATAAGCATGTCACGAGTATTTTTGACGACCTGATAGTTCTATTGTCGTTATATTAATATTAATTAAAGTACGACATTGATTCTCATAAGTGTAAAGTTTGAGTTTTTTTTTTCTTAGTTCGCAACACTTACCTTCACAACATCGAATAAAATTAAGGAACTTAAGGTCTTTATTAGGCTTTATTCCACTCTTATTTCGATTTTATTTCGATTTTAATAGGGCCTCAATGAGACATAAAAAAAATTGGCCTTTCTGAATCCATTGGGCCCAAAATTAAGCTGGGCCCAATCAGGAGACGGCCCGATCCGGAAGTCAAGGGCGGGCAGCCCGCGTGTGCGACCGGTCGAACCGGTTAACCGCGGGTACAGAAATCATGAAAAGACAAAATTGCCCCTTGAATTTTGAGCGCTGAAGAAGGAAGGCAGGGGCAATTTGGTCATTTCACTCCAACTGTATTTGGGAAGGCCAATTTTCAATGAAAAGTGGCCATTTTACAGCCTCCCACTCTTTCTCCTCTCCTCCTCTCCTCTCAAATCTCTCTGACTTCTCTCTAAAATCTCTCCCTTCTCTCTAACCTTTCTCCTATCTTCTCGCTTTCTTCTCTACCGCCGCCGCGTCGCCGCCGCGACTATGTTTTTTACTTTTTTTCGACGCCTCTCCTCCTCTTCCTTTTTCGGGGTCTCGGCGACGGCGACGGCGCCGCCGCCTCCTCTCCCACAACGAACAGAGAAAGGAAAACATAAGGAAGAAAAGGTAAAAACATGGAAACCCTTCTTTCTATTTTAGTTTTTTCTCTGTTTTGACTTCGTTCGGGTTTGCATGTTGTCTGCAAACCCCGATTTGTGGATTTACGATCTGAATTTTCTGGTTTTTACATTCTTTCCCTGATTTCGGTTGTCTTTATACTGGTTTTTGTCTTCAATAAATATGGGGATCGGTGGAGCCGGAGAGGCAGAAAAAGTTTTCGTCGACGACGGACTCGCCGGAGCAAAGGACGAGAAAGGTAAAAGGTTGAACCCTTTATTTATTCTGATTTTACTTGGTTGATGACGGTAGTTTTGTTTGATTAGGTCACTTGAAATAAAAATCTGGACTATTTTGTTGTTACGATGAGTTTAGAAATCTGAACTTTCTAAAAATTACCCATTTGTTTGAAATGTTATTATTTAGTGTCATCCTAGATAAAATTTCAGCAACTTGTTAAGTTTTGAATCTTATTTTAGGGTTTGCTAGCATGTTTACCAACATGAAACGTCCCTTGATTAGTCATAGTGAATATTCGAGGATGATTTTTAAGAGAGTATAAGTGACAAAATGTACATATGAATATTGCAGGAATTCTTTTAAATAGGAATGTTTGGATGATTACCTTTGAATCGAAACTTCCTTTTTTTGTCCTGTTTCAGGTGGTAGCCCCTTGCGAATGACGACAAAGTGGATGACGGTAGAAACGGTTGTACTTAGGTTTAGCTGGTGTTTGTAACTTGCTGTAATAATTTTCTTTCCTTCTTTATTTTGGACTGGGACTTGGGATGCAGGGATTTTTCGTTCCCAAAAAACCATTCCTCCTCATTTCCCCTCTTGTTTGTCCATTTAAATCAAGAAAAGGGGCTGCCACCTCCGCTCTCCTCCAATGGAACTTTGCAACGTTTCTTGAAACAAAACAAGAGGTGGCAACCTCTCAATTAATAACAGTAGCGGGCCCGAAATTGGGCCCAAAATACCGGGCCCAAAATCGGGCTCGAAAACATTGACATTTCCACGTAGCAAAGAATTACGAAATTAAAAGTATGAAAGCCCAGACAAATTTGGTTACTACAGTTGCCCCTCTTTGTGTTACTTTTGTTTATAAAAGAAAGTAGCACAAAGATAGGAACCAAATTTTAAAAGGTTCGTTGAGCCTATTATCATATTTTTTCTTCTGTAATTTTATTATTATTTCTTACATGGAGTAATAATAATGTGATGGTGTGGATAAGGTGTATTGACGCGCGCACGGTTGGACAGTCCTATGACACTGGGGTGATTTTTACTAGAGACTCAGCTTGACTTATCCCCCATTCCAAGGTGCGATCCGCTTATAGGATGCTATGGGTTGATGTACTAGGGATTCAGCTTGACTTATTTCCCGTCCCAAGGTGCAATCCGCTTGACCCTGGATGCTAGGGTGAACGTACTAGGGGTTCAGCTTGACTTATTTCCGTTCCGTGATGTGATCCGCTTGCCCCAGGATGCCAAGGGTTGATGTACTAGGGATTCAGCTTGACTTATTTCCCTTTCCAAGGTGCGATCCGTTTGACCCTAGATGCTAGGGTGAACGTACTGGGATTCAGCTTGACTTATCTCCCGTTCCGTGATGCGATCCGCTTGCCCCAGGATGCTAAGGGTTGATGTACTAGGGATTCAGCTTGACTTATTTCCCATTCCAAGGTGCGATCCGTTTGACCCTAGATGCTAGGGTAAACGTACTTGGGATTCAGCTTGACTTATTTCCCGTTCCGTGATGTGATCCGCTTGCCCCAGGATGCCAAGGGTTGATGTACTAGGGATTCAGCTTGACTTATTTCCCTTTCCAAGGTGCGATCCGTTTGACCCTGGATGCTAGGGTGAACGTACTTGGGATTCAGCTTGACTTATCTTCCATTCCGTGATGCGATCCGCTTGCCCCAGGATGCCAAGGGTTGATGTACTAGGGATTCAGCTTGACTTATTTCCCATTTCATGGTGCACGTGTTGATGATGAATGGCTTTTGCAAGAATTTGAGTAAGGCTTCCCTTTTTATGAAAAATATGCATGTGATGTTTGACTTTCCTGAGGGAATCGATTGTTTTGTAGAAAACACATTGTCGAGTGCTAAAAACTGCGCCTTGTTCCCAGGTCATCCCAGGACCGCTCGTTGCAACAAGACACTACTTTCATGATGGTAAACCTTATGGTAGGACTTTCTGAGGCAAATTTCTACTAGACGATCCGAGTTTGATATAATGATTTTACTAATTTCAACCGCCGCTCCTAATTCTGAGAGCCGACTTGCTGCTTGGTTTGTGCCACATGTTAGTGCAATGGTGTCAAATTCGTTGGTAGCTGGGGAAACCTTATCGTACGCACTCCTTCTCCTTCGTTTTTCCTCCTGACGTCTTCATATTGTGCTCTTACCCAGTGATCTTGAGGATTTTCATCCTACTTTGTCTCTACTTTTGGTTATAATGGTAAAACCACAACGACCCTTGTTAATGACTTGTTGGGGTTAGGAATGAGTAGAGCAAACCTGCCGTTTAGGCTTCTTTTCTATGCCTCTCTTTAACTCTTTCGTTCCTTCAACGATTTTTTATTATCATTACTAGCATTTTCCCCTTTTATTTTCCCATCTTACTAATGCTTTCGTTTAGAAAGACCTATTAACGATTAATTAGAGTGAAAGTGTCAGCATGACACATTTGTACAAAGTTCATTTGGAGTGTCGTGCCTCGTCCACTTTATTTGGTGGCGCGTGAACAAAGTTTAGGAGAATAGTGTTTGAAAATTTATGAAGTATCCAAAATGTAAAGTTGACTTAAACCTTCACTTTATTGATGGAAAAACGATCTCGTACATCACCGTCGTGAACTTTAAGCATAGTACTTGTTCACTGAATCAGAGTTAAGTGGGTAAGGGAGCTCGTTTCCATCCATGCTCTCTAATATCAAAGCCCCTCCCGAGAAAGCCCTCTTCACTACATAGGGCCCTTCATAGTTCGGCGTCCACTTTCCTCTTGGGTCCCCTTGTCGAATGGAAATCTTCTTTGTTACCAACTCTCCCTCACGGCATACCCGCGGTTTCACTTTTTTGTTAAAAGCTCTAATCAATCTGCGCTGATACAGATGCCCGTGGTGGATAGCTGTCAACCTTTTCTCATCAATTAAATTCAACTGATCATACCGCGCTTTTACCCACTCGCCTTCTTCCCATTTGCTTCCATGATAACCCTTAGTGAAGGTATTTCTACCTCTATGGGAAGTACCGCCTCCATCCCATAGACCAATTGGTAAGGAGTCGATCCCGTCGAGGTTCTTACTGACGTTCGGTAACCGTGCAGGGAAAACGGTAACGCTTCGTGCCAATCACGGAAGGTAACGACCATTTTCTGTATGATTTTCTTGAGATTTTTGTTCGCCGCCTTGACCGCTCTGTTCATCTTTGGTCGGTATGGTACCGAGTTGTGGTGTTTGATCTTAAACTGGTTGCAAAGCTCGTCCATCATCTTGTTGTTGAGATTCTTTGCGTTGTCGGTTATTATTCTTTCCGGGAGCCCATACCGGCAAATGATTTCCTTTTTTATGTACTTTGTGACGACGCTTTTGGTGATGTTTGCGTATGACGCAACCTCAACCCATTTCGTGAAGTAGTCGATGGCTACTAGGATAAAACAGTGGCCATTCGACGCTTTCGGGTCAATCATGCCTATAACGTCGATCCCCCATGCTGCAAAAGGCCAAGGCGATGCCATAACGTGCAACGATGATGGAGGAACATGCTTTTCATCGGCATAAACCTGACACTTGTGGCATTTTCTCACGTATTTTACACAATCAGGGTCCATCTTCGTCCAATAGGAACCCATCCTTATTATCTTCTTAGCTAACACGTGACCATCGGTATGTGTGTCGCAAACTCCCTCATGGACTTCTTTTATGATTTTCTGAGCTTCAGGGGCGGTCACACATCTCAGGAGCACAAAGTCGAGGCTTACCTTGTAGAGGGTAGTTCCATCATCATAGTAACCCATCGCCAACCTCCACAAGGTCCTTTTATCATTCTCGGATGCCCCAGCTGGATATTCCCTTTTCTGTAGGTAGGTCCTTATGTCATGGAACCAGGGATTTCCATCACGCTCTTCTTTAACACTAGCTAGGTAGGCAGGTGCATTTTGCTTTTTGATTTCTATTCATGGATTAACCTCGGTTTCATCTAGTTCGTACATCAAGGACAATGTGGCGAGAGCATCTGCTATTTGATTGTCGACTCGTGTGATGTGCTCGAACTGTATCGACTCGAATTTCGCCACCATTTTTCCTATGTATTTCTGATATGGGATTATCTTATGATCCCTAGTTTCCCACTCTCCCTTCAACTGGTAGATTACTAGCGCTGAATCACCATATACCTTCAAATTCTTAATGCCCATTTCCAGTGCAGCTCGGATTCCGAAAGCGCATGCTTCGTACTCTGCTATGTTGTTGGTGCAGTCAAAGCAAATTTTGGCATTGATAGGACATACCCTTCCTTCGGGAGAGACGAACACGACCCCGACGCCCTGCCCCAATGAGTTTGAGGCCCCGTCGAACTTCATCACCCATGTCGTTTGGATCAAGCCCCCTCCGATTTATTGGTATTCATTATACTTTCATCCGGAAAGTCCATCCACATCAGACCCGGGTCTGAGATCGCATGCTCTGCCAAATGATCCGCCACTACACTCCCTTTAATGGCCTTCCTTGGGGTATAAACGATGTCGTACTCTGCTAGCAGTACTTGCCATCGGGCTATCCCCCCGGAGAGGGCCGGCTTTTCGAGACATACTTGATAGGGTCCATTTGGGATATAAGAAGCGTCGTGTGATATAACATGTACTGTCTCAGCTTCTTGGCTGCCCATGCAAGCCCTCCGCAGGTTTTCTCGAGCGATGTATGTCGAGATTCGTAGCTAGTGAGGTTCTTGCTGGCGTAGTATATGGCGTGTTCTTTCCTTCCTGATTCATCGTGTTGAGCCAACATTGTGCCTACCGAATTTTCAAATATCGTCAAGTACAATATTAGCGGCCTTCCCGAAGTTGGTGGCACCAGCACCAGAGGATTTAATAAACACCCTTTGACTCTTTGAAAGGCTCGATCACAACTTTCATCCCATTCGATAGGCTGGTTCTTCTTTAGAAGCTTGAAAATGGGTTCACAGGTCGATGTCAAATGCGATATGAACCGACTAATGTAATTCAAGCGTCCCAAGAACCCCCGCACCTCTTTTTGGGTTTGGGGAGGAGGCATGTCAACTATTTCCTTCACTTAGTCAGGGTCTACTTCAATCCCCTTTCGGCTAACCACGAAACCGAGCAGCTTTCCCGAGATGACTCCGAATGTACACTTTTCCGGATTCAGTCGGAGCGGGTACTTCCTGAGTCGCTCAAACAATTTTCGTAGCACGGCTACGTGGTCGTCTTCCTTGTTTGATTTTGCTATAATGTCATCCACATATACCTCTATTTCTTTATGTATCATGTCATGGAATAGTGTGACCATGGCCCGCTGGTAGGTTGCCCCAGCGTTCTTCAGCCCAAAAGACATGACTTTATAGCAAAAGGTTTCCCATAGAGTGATGATGGTGGTCTTCTCTCGATCCTCAGGAAACATCCTGATCTGGTTGTATCTTGAGAAACCGTCCATGAAAGAGAACATATGGTGATTGGTGGTGTTATCAACAAGAACATCTATATGAGGCAATGGAAAATTGTCCTTCGGGCTTGCCCTATTTAAATCTCTCTAGTCTACACACATTCTCACTTTCCCATTCTTTTTAGGCACAGGGACTATATTAGAGACCCAATCGGTGTATTGTGCTACCTGCAAGAACCCGGCTTCGTATTGCTTTTGTACTTCTTCCTTGATTTTGAGTATCCATTCCGGTTTCATCCGTCGTAACTTTTGCTTTACTGGCTTGCACTCTTCCCTTACTGGCAAGTGATGTGTTACTATTTTTTGATCGAGGCCTGGCATATCTTGATAAGACCATGCGAAAACATCCTGAAAGTCCTGGAGTAGTTCAATGAGCCTATCCTTTTCTGCTCGGTCTAAATTGTCCCCTACTTTGACCTCTCATCGATTCTCCTCTGTTCCCAAATTCACTATCTCTACTGACTCGTAGAATGGTTCCAGGGATCGCTCCTCTTGTTCTACCATCCAATCTGTCTCTAGGTCAGAACCATCATTTCCTTCCTCGATTTCCATCTCATAAACTAGGTGGTCAAAGTCAACTTTAGTGTTTCAAAAACCTTCATTGTTTTCAAACACATCTGCAACCCTGTCACGCGGGGGAAAAATAGAAAAGGACAAAGAAGAAAAACGGAAGTGGATAATATGGACGATGCACGGATTAATACTTATGAAAAACATGTTTTATTAAACTCATGAAAATGCGATACAAGCATCCAGGATCACTCAAAAAGACGCTTGGAGGTCCTCCCCTCCTTTATTAGTAGTGATTTTTAGAGTTATTACATTTGTGGTGGTGAAGGTAACTCGAGAGACACCCAGTTGCTCAATTCTTCCTCTGGACGGAGCTGGTGCACCCATTCTATTCCGGCCGTAATTCTCGTATCCAGCATGCTGATGGAGAGATCTGCAAACTCCGACAGTAACCTTTCAGTGCTCCAATCAGTGCAGTTTTTCCTCACATTTATCCTTCCAGCGCTCCTGAATGTGCTTGTGATGTGAGGTATGAAAGTAATTCCTTCATCATCTTCTCTCCCGCTTAACCTGGAAATTCTCTTCCTTTTTCGTTCCCCTTGGATCCTCCTCATATCATCACTCTTTGGAATGTATCCCAATCCCGCACGGTTCTTGTTTTCCTTGACCTGGATGGGCTCTTTCAGCACCTATTGCCATTCTGAGTAGTGGAGGTCTTTAATCATGCATTTTGCTGATGTCAGAGTCGCTTGGGAGACGTAGGCCTTGTGAGCTGCACTACGCCCTACATATGCGACGTCCTCTATTTCGAAAGTCTGGAATGCGCTTTCCAGGGCTTCCTCCGCGGCCTCAATGTAGGGTGCGTTCGAAGCTCTAGTTACCAACGCATCCTCCTCTCCGAACACTTCAATGAGCTTCCCATCAATTGCAAACTTCAGCTTCTGGTGTAAGGATGATGGCACTACTCCTGCTGTGTGGAGCCAAGGGTGCCCCAGCAACAAGCTGTATGCCGGATTTATGTCCATTACATGGAAATCCACTTGGAAGACCTAAAGTCCTACCTGAATGGGTAGCGAAATTTCCCCTATGACTTTGCGCTTCGTGCCATCAAAAGCCCTAACGACTGTGAAACTTGGCTTAAGGTAAGAGTCATCAATCAGCAGCTTGTTTAAGGTGGATTTAGGCATAACATTCAGTGATGAACCGTTGTCAACCAAGCATCGGGCTATCATGAAATCCTTACACTTTACGGTAGATGTGCGATTGCCTTAGTGTGACCCATTCCTTCGAAGGTATCTCGTCTTCATCGAAAGTGATTTTCCCGTTTGCTAAAACCGCTCCGACTATCCCATCGAAGCGCTCTACTGAAACATCATGGCAGACGTGCGCTTGGTTCAGCACTCTTATGAGGGCTCGTCGATGGGGCTCAGAGGTTAACATCAGGGACATGAGTGAAATCCTCGCCGGGGTGCGGTTAAGCTGCTCTACTACTTTGAACTCGCTATGCCTTACAAGCTTCAAGAACTCGCATGCATCTTCATCACTAACCTTAGGTTCATAATCCTCATCCTCTTTCCTCCCCTCGCATTCATCCAGAGGAGGAACACTATCTGGTCCAGCGACTTTAGAATACGCTCTTTTTCCTTGTTTTATTTCTGCCCTTCTAACCCTTGCAGTCTCGTCTAGGTCATCAGGCACGCCATAGTGTCTTCGGCTCCTTGTGATCTGACTTAAATCGGTTATGCTTCTTATAGCCGGAGGGTCAACATCGTTCTCCTTTTCAGCTTGACACGCATACTCCCACGGGACGGCCTTGGAGCTTTTATACTCGAAAGGTCAAGGGACCCTTATAACCAACGGTTTCACTTCTAAAGATAGTGGTGGTGGTTTAGCGGAGGCCTGATAGCGAATCATAAGTTTAGGGAAGTCGAGTTCTGGACTTTCTGGCGATGCCATGCAAATGTCAGCCGCTCCTTTGACCCCTGTGTAGAAAAAGACCAGTTTGGAATCCATGAGCGCCTGCAATTTTTCTTTGAAAGCCTCACAATCATCCATAGTAAGGTTGGAATCTCCGCCATGGTATAGACATTTGTCCCCTATCATTGCAGAAATCTTTCGCCCATCGGCGGTCCTTAGGTAACCACAGTCTATGAGCAGCTTGCATACAAACTTCAATGGCGTTTTAACTTCAGCAATACTCAGCTTCTCTCGATAAAATTCTTCTTTTCTGACCATAGCGACATTGTCCCCCCCGTGGTTAGGGAGCGGATTTTTATTGACATCGGGGCGGCTGGGCTGGCCGTCAAATTTCAACCACCCTGCCCTTACTAACTGTTGTACTTTATATTTAAAGCTCCTGCAGTTTTCGATTACATGACAGGGTGCCCCAGCATGATACTCGCACCGGACTTCTGGGTCGTACCAGCTGGGCTACGGGGGTTGCAACGGTTTGAGCGGGACTGGAACAATTTGCTTGCTTTTCAGTAACTGAGGGAAGAGCTCGGTATACGAGATTGGGATGGGGTCGGGCGGTTCTGGTGCCCTGTAATTGGTCGGATTGCTCTGCCCATAAGTTCCAACCTATTGGCCTCCATGGTATGGCCTGGGTTGATTCCCCTGATATCCTCCTGGCTGAATAGCAGTATTGGGCGCTGTCCTTTGCTAAGGTGCGAACGGTTGATTGTGGGTCACTGGCAGGGCCGCAACTATATACGGCGATGCCTGATTACCTGTGGGTGGTCGAACCCATCCTCCAGTCCTTGGTGTTTCACCTCGTGTGGCATTGACTTCTTCCCTTTTACGGGTGGTATTATGCTTTTTGAGTGGATCATGACCATCAACTCTGCCATGCTTAATCCCCTTTTCAATTCTTTCTCCAATTAGCAACATGTCGGAGAAATTTGTTGTGATTAGCCCTAACATGTTATTGTAGAAGGGGGCTTAAGAGTCTCAAAGAATATTGAGACTAGCTCCTTCTCCGACATGGGCGGCTGCACTTCGGCGGCCTTTTCACGCCACCTGTGGGCATATTTGCGGAATGATTCGTTCTCTTTCTTCTCCATATTCCGAAAGTCTTCCCTATCTGGGGCCAGATCTTGATTATGCTTATAATGTCTCATGAAAGCATCAGTGAGATCCTGCCACCTTCTGACTCTTGTTCTTTCAAGTTGCATGTACCACCTCAAAGCTGAGCCTCCCAAGCTATTCTGGAAGCAATGCATCATCAGTTTATCATCATATGCATGGTTTGCCATTTTGTTGCAGTATATTACTAGATGACTTCTTGGACAGGTGGTGCCGTCGTACTTTTCAAAATCTGGCATCTTAAACTTGTGGGGCATCACAACATCCGGCAGGAGGCATAATTGTGATGCACTGAGGGTGCCATAAGAATCAACACCCTCTACAGCCCGCAATCTCTCTTCCAAGCTCTCGCGCCATTCTTTGGAAGGCGTATCTTCGGGAAACTCAGCATGCTTTACGTGCTCAAACTTAGTGTGAACACCGTCCGCACTACCTTCCCCGGTTTCCCTTTCGCCTTCTCCTGTTCATTATCGATCACGACGACTTTCCTTTCTGAATGTCCTTCATCAGTTGGTCCCATAAGAGGAACTCCCGAATCGACCTTTTGGTCTTCATCCTCCCTAACCTTCTTTTTGTCAGCCATCAACCTCACAAGCAACTTCATCTGCTCTTTCATTTCATCAAACCCAAGTAGTCGTCCTTTTATCTCATCCATCTCCTTTTGAAGATTTTCCAGCGTCTGTTCTGTCATTATTCTAGCTTTAAGGCGAGTCCAATACTGGTGTGCCGGGACTGACGTCTGTTGGTGAGCAATGACGAAAGATTTCCCTGGTGAACAAGCGGTACCAGTTTCTTTATTCTCTTTTTCAAAAAAAAACAAAACAAGCTTTGCTCATGATGCATGATGGGTATGAATTTTGAAATCATGTGTGGATGCAGGGATGGCATCATCAACACAACAACTGCTTTATAAACAAGATCATTGTTAGTAGTACAACACACTCATAATACTCTACACACCACACTCATAGTAGTACGATACTAGGACCCACGGTTCTTGTTATTACACCACTTTTTACAAGCCAAACCACGACACACAGGTCGTTTATTTATTACACAAAAAAAGGTGCAAACTACAGTTCTGAAATTTTAACTTTAATTCTTCGTAGAGGTGGATTAAGAAGGTGGCCGTCTCACCGCCCTCTTCTCCCATGGCTCCCATCATCCCCATGTCGTATTCGACGTCTGCTGCCAAAAAACGCGCCCTTTTTTCGATGATCTTCTTCATCCTACCCATAGCCTGCACTACTGTGTGTATATCACTTTCATCGGCCCTTCGCTCCTGTACCTCTCTTTCCAGCGCACTGGTTCGTTCCTCATACTCTCTAACTTTTTCCTGAAGCATCCCGACCTGCGCTCCTAATCGGCAAATCTCATCCCTCTGGCTCCCTTATGCTTTGGGCCGTCCTTCTCTAATTTCTTGATTATCCTATTCAGATCTCGATTATCAGCTTCTGCCAAACTCAGTTGTCCCTCCTTAGCTTTCAGCTGTCCCCTTAGCTTATGACTCTCAATCTGCAGGTCTTCAAACTTTCCCTTTAGCTCGTCATACTCTTCTATACTGACTCCGACATCTCGAGAACTAGATGCAGCCATTCTCCTCTTACGCCCTCCCCTTGGGTATCTCGTGAACAGCCTGCTCCCGCGGACCTCTTGCCATTCAGGATAATCATCAGTTACTCGACCGTGGATATCCCTTGGGTCTGTGCAACTCAGCGTACAGTCAATCCTTCTTGCCTTTTCCCAACCCATGAGCGCTGCTTCTATCTTGGTTTTGTGGTTACCGTTAGCTACCCCTATCCCTTTCGTGTCTGGTATGAATTATAGACATCCCATTTGTCTTCTAAACATGGCAGGAGCATATGCTGCGCAACCCCTTGGCCCTAGCAGAGGGACCTAAAGGGTTATCTCCACATCTGTACAATACATTCATGTTTGTCATCCATGGGGCTTTCCAGTGGAGCTTACTTTCTTCGAACGTGGAAAAATACCTCTCCCATTGGCTTGGTGTAGCGTTCTCATACCCTCCTCCGGCTTGGATAAACTCGGCAATCGTCCTGGTTGATCCATCGAAACATTTGCTGTATCGGACATTAGGTATTCCTAACTCTGGTGAAGGCTTCAAATGTCCAAAGATCCACATGACTAACAAGGAAGCGCTGCCGTATAGAGTCTCCTCGGCTAGCTGGTAGCAGCTGTCAAGAGCCACAAAGGTTTCTGCCAGAATTGGATATGTGGGGTTCGCCCTGTGGTAGTCTGCCACAAAAGCTCTGATAGCATTTTCACTAATGAAGTGTATTGCGCTGGGATACAATACTACTCCATATAGGATCGGTGCCAAAGCACTGACTCGCCCATGACATGTCGTACACCTGTTGCGGATGTATCCTAGCAAATACCTGATAGGTAAATACTCACCAGTTGTCCCAATATGGATTTGGCCTTTCAGCTTATCCCTTGTTACCCCCAGAATGCAGGATAGTGACTGTTCGACCTTGGGCCTGGATTGGGTTGTGTACACCTTGCCAAGTGGGAGGTCCCTGAGACGGAGGATTGATCCGTACTCCTCGGCTAGTGGTGAAATGTCTATGTCATTGATTGTGAAGCAGTGAAACTGAGGATCCCAATACTTAAGGAGTTCTCGCATCATAACTCCCAGGAACGGGGTGTCGATCAGATCAAACAGACATCCGTATTTCTCGCTAAACAACCTTTTTTCTTCATCGGTGAGCATTGACCAGGTGCCCCTCAACACATCGGTTTCGTACGTCGGTACCCGAATCGGGCAGCTCGGCAGGTTTGGGGCGAGGGTACGGAACGGTGGCTCATCGCGGTAAGCTTCACGTTGTCGTTGCGCCGACCACATAACATACTCCTCCTCATCAACAGTATCCATGAAGCTTGCCATACTTTACAAGATGAAACTATGTTATAAAACAGGTGCGTTGTGATGATGATACCTAAAACATTGACTGAACGTCAGAAAAAAGTTTTTTAGAAAACAAAGACGAATGCAAATGCATGAATGCAAAGGTTTGTTACACGTAACTAAATCCGAGAATCGTGCGCCGAGCCATTAGTAGAAACTAGAAGGCTACTTAATCCATTAATATTATGATTTTTCACATCCATCCCAAAATTTGCAGGTGACGCCAAGAGTTTACGCCTGTCACCGTGCGTGTGCCGTGGTTTACCCTACTACTATTACAAAATTGCGGTATTCAGCTAAAACCTCAAGACAAGCGAGGCGCCGCATACCGTCTTATCTACTTCCGATTACCATCCTATGTCTCCGCTACCCGTCTAGGTCGTACCAAGGTTTTTCCTCGATACATACAAAATTGGGAAGAACTTTGACTATGCTACTTCCGATTTTTAGCCGCTGCCTTCCCCATTTCTGATAAACGAACCGGCATCGTACAATGGGATCCAAAACTTCTCCTAAAGTTGACATCCCTAAAGACTGCTTGGTTATACTCTGCCTCAAGGTAGAAGGTGTTCTCGATCTGTACCTCTGAGAGAATCCCAGTGCTTTCCTTGATTCTGCCATCACAGTAGTAGTTGTCGGCTGACTGTAGGACGGTTGAGATTGGGTCGTGCTCTATATTGTTTAGCACCATTAGCAGTCGTTTCATTTCTACCCAACGAACAGGTTCGTCCTCGGGCTGAATAGCTGGGTTGGTCGGCCAAGAGCCTTCAAAGACAACTTGACTTCTTTCGATTACTACTAGCTCATCATCCCAATAATCGGTAGCCTGTTCTATATGGAAGGTGACCAACATGTATTCTCCTAGCCATTCCTGCTATAGGAATGTATTCCACTCGCTTATGGTTAGGAAACTACTAAGCCAGCTTCCTAAATGGGTGACAGTCTCACCATTAGCCTCCCATTTGGCGACACAAGCCGCCAATCGTGTCATGTGAAATACTACCCCTATAGTTCCGTTCCTAACCATGAATGCCAACAGGAGTCGGGCTTCAACAGGGAAGGAGTCGTAGCAATGCGGCGGGATGAAGAAGATGTTCATGCCCATGTAACACGGATGCCAATCAAGATGTCGGATTGGGGTATCCACTTGCCCGTTTCTAAGCTGTGTAATCATCCTCAAGGCCTCGACCATGAATGCATTTCTTTTGGGAAGCGCCCATTCCACGATCTCTCTCTGTAGGGACAGCGGGAGGAGCACCCAGAAGGGCTCGAGGTCACCAACCATATTCATCTAATGGCAAAGGACATGTAAATCTAGGGATTAGCCACACGCAACAGACCTTGAAAAAAAATGTTTCATGGTGCATGCTCATATTTAATAAGGACTACCAAAGACAATTAAAAGGAAATACGCATGTTGGGTAATAATAATACACTGAATCATATAAATCCAGATCTCCGGGCTTTCTAGGTTGCGAGCTGACGAATGGGTTTCTTGAGGCTCTATCCTAGGCAAGCTTAGGGAGGCTTCTAGGCGTACTACATGAGGCGAATATAGCTAATCCTGGTATGACTCGATACTGGGATGAGGGTTCACGCGCCCTTACTATTGTAAAGGCATACGCTACTTCACTCAAAATTCTACCTAAGGGTGAAGCTCGGGAATAGAGCATGCAAATGCATGAACACTGGAAATCAAATAACGCATATAGGGAAAGTAAAGCCACATTAAGGAAACTAAACACCCAAACTTATCGAGAATTTATTTTGTAGTTAGCCTCCTTTGGAGAGTTCCTTTTTTGTCCCCAGCAGAGTCGCCATCTGTCGTGAACGTTCCCGCCCGCGGCCTCGATGGCTCGAAATTTGGTCGCCACCAATCGTTTAGAAGCGGATTGGACGCTTTCGACATAACCCAGGCCCTTTTGGACGCGGGTTATGATCGGGGATGTTGGGTTCGGGAGGCGGTTACGTGCGAGGAAGGATTAGCACCCCCGCAACGCCCGGTCAACCTGTACTACGAAATTCGATAAGTTATGCTTGTCTTCTTTGTTTTAGTGGCTAAATTATAATTTTGTTTGAATGTTGATGGTTATGTAATTTATAGTGAATATTTCCATTTAGTTGTAAGTATTAGCGAATTCCCACTTTTGTGGAAATTCCCCTTTATGTTCATAAACTTATTTAATTATTTGGATTTACGAATTTCCACTATTGTGGAAATCTTGTTTTATATTCGTAAATATTTTTAATTAATTATTTGCATTTTACGAATTCCCACTATTGTGGAAATCTTGCTTTTTTATTTAATTATTTTATTTAATTATTTGGATTTTTATGAATTCCCACTATTGTGGAAATCTCGCTTTTTGTTCATAATTATTTTTTATTTCATTATTTTATTTAATTATTTGGATTTTACAAATTCCCACTATTGTGGAAATCTCGATTTTTGTTCATAATATTTTTTTATTTAATTATTTTATTTAATTATTTGGATTTTACGAATTCCCACTATTGTGGAAATCTCGCTTTTGTTCATAATTAATTTTTTATTTAATTATTTTGTTTAATTATTTTATTTAATTATTTGGATTTTACGAATTCCCACTATTGCGGAAATCTGGCTTTTTGTTCATAATTATTGTTTATTTAATTATTTTATTTAATGATTTTTATTTAATGATTTTATTTAATTATTTGGACTCGAGTCTTACGACTGCCTACGTACCCAAATTCTTTGGGATCAAAGTCCACATAGTTCGCTGCGTTTAAGAAGTTGATCGGAAGAGTTTGCATAATCTTTACTATTATAAAAATTACACTCATCTCTATTAAATGATATTTATTTAATGGTTTTGATGGCAGAAATTTTAGAACGAAAAACCCTCGTGCTTCGGTATTCCGAAACCGAAGGTGCTGACGCACCAAGGAGAAACGCACATTTAAATACATTTAGTTACGAATCTCTTGACTCCTAATTGGCTTATTATTATTTATAAATTTTAGAGGAGCAATAAAGATTTCTAACGACTTATACCTTGGATTCTTATTCATTTTACCTTTGGCTAAATTTTAGATACGCTTGTCGCTAATGTGAAGTTCATAAAAACGTTGTCATGGTGTCTTTAAAGGATTATCTTTAAGAAATTTTCACATTATTTGCCAAATCACAAATTAAATAACTTGCACTAACACGCCTTGACTTAATTGAAACAAACAATGCAAGATGGGAAACGAACCATCATTTAAATAAGCATGTCACGAGTATTTTTGACGACCTGATAGTTCTATTGTCATTATATTAATATTAATTAAAGTACGACATTGATTCTCATAAGTGTAAAGTTTGAGTTTTTTTTCTTAGTTCGCAACACTGACCTTCACAACATCGAATAAAATTAAGGAACTTAAGGTCTTTATTAGGCTTTATTCCACTCTTATTTCGATTTTATTTTGATTTTATTAGGGCCTCAATGAGACATAAAAAAATTTGGCCTTTCTGAATCCATTGGGCCCAAAATTAAGCTGGGCCCAATCAGGAGACGGCCCGATCCGGAAGTCGGGGGCGGGCGGCCGCGCGCGTGCGACCGGTCGAACCGGTTAACCGCGGGTACAGAAATCATGAAAAGACAAAATTGCCCCTGGAATTTTGAGCGCTGAAGAAGGAAGGCAGGGGAAATTTGGTCATTTCACTCCAACTGTACTTGGGCGTATAAAAGGCCAATTTTCAATGAAAAGTGGCCATTTTACAGCCTCCCACTCTCTCTCCTCTCCTCCTCTCCTCTCAAATCTCTCTGAATTCTCTCTAAAATCTCTCCCTTCTCTCTAACCTTTCTCCTATCTTCTCTCTTTCTTCTCTACCGCCGCCGCCACCGCGCCGCCGCGACTATTTTTTTTTTACTTTTTTTCGCCGCCTCTCCTCCTCTTCCTTTTCTGGTCTCGCCGATGGCGATGGCGCCGCCGCCTCTGCCTCCTCTCCCACAACGAACAAAGAAAGGAAAACATAAGGAAGAAAAGGTAAAAACATGGAAACCCTTCTTTCTACTTTAGTTTTTTCTCTGTTTTGACTTCGATTCGGGTTTGCATGTTGTCTGCAAACCCCGATCTGTGGATTTACGATCTGAATTTTCTGGTTTTTACATTCTTTCCCTGATTTCTGTTGTCTTTATATTGGTTTCTGTCTTCAATAAAAATGGGGATCGGTGGAGCCGGAGAGGCAGAAAAAGTTTTCGTCGACGACGGACTCGCCGGAGCAAAGGACGAGAAAGGTAAAAGGTTGAACCCTTTATTTATTCTGATTTTACTTGGTTGATGACGGTAGTTTTGTTTGATTAGTCATAGTGAAAATTCGAGGATGATTTTTAAGAGAGTAAAAGTGCAAAATGTACGTATGTATTGCATGAATGCTTTTAAATAGGAATGTTTGGATGATTACCTTTGAATCGAAACTTCCTTTTTTGTCGTGTTTCAGGTGGTAGCCCTTTGCAAATGACGACAAAGTGGATGACGGTAGAAACGGTTGTACTTAGGTTTAGCTCGTGTTTGTAACTTGCTGTAATGATTTTCTTTCCTTCTTTATTTTGGACTGGGACTTGGGATGCAGGGATTTTTCGTTCCCAAAAATCCATTCCTCCTCATTTCCCCTCTTGTTTGTCCATTTAAATCAAGAAAAGGGGCTGCCACCTCTCCTCTCCTCCAATGGAACTTTGCAACGTTTCTTGAAACAAAACAAGAGGTGGCAGCCTCTCAATTAATAACAGTAGCGGGCCCGAAATTGGGCCCGAAAACATTGACATTTCGACGTAGCAAAGAATTACGAAATTAAAAGTACGAAAGCCCGGACAAATTTGGTTACTACAGATACGTAAGAGAAAAGTGGTTACTGAAAATAGTAGTATGAGACAATATTAAATTAGAGCAAAACTTATCGAATGCGAAGACAATCGCAAGTAGTTCCTTCTTTGTAGTTGTATAATTCCTTTGTGTGTCATTCAACGTCTTGCTCGCTAAGTAGATGGGGTCAAACCTCTTCTCTCTTCACTGTCTAAGTAATGCCCCTAATGCAAAGTCACTAGCTTCACACATTAGTTCAAAGGGTGTCCCTATCGGAGGCCACCAAGATGGGTGCCATTGTGAGCTTCTTCTTGATTATGTTGAATGTCTATAAGAAATTACCATAAAAGGCACATCTTTCTCTAACAACTTAGTCATGGGCAATGTTATTTTTGAGAAATCTTTAATGTAACGACGATAACAGCCTATAAGTCCTAGGAAGATGCGAATAGTTTGAACATTAATAGGAGGGGGAGTGGAGAGATGGTTTCGAGCGTAGATCGATCAACCTCAATACCTCTTTTGGACACCTTATGGACTAGGAAGATTCCCTTCTCTACCATGAAGTAGCACTTCTCCTAATTCAAAGGTAGATGAGTTTCTTCACACCTTGCCAAGACTTTCTCCAAGTTAGTTAGACATCTGGAGAACGATTCTCCATAAACTAAGCAGTCATCCATGAAATCTTCTAGTAGGACCCCAAAGATCACTGTCAAACAATGTTGGAAAGTTTCCTATGCATTATAAAGACCTAAGGGAACTCGCCGGTATGCGAATTTGCGAAAGGGACATGTGAACGTGGTCTTATCTTGATCTTCTGGTTCGATTGGAATGTGGAAGTACCCTGACATCTCATCTAGAAAATAGTAGAACTCATGTCCTGCAAGACGCTCCAATACTTGATCAATGAATATTTGATATTTTGTGCTAACTCGGGGGAGGGGGACATTCAGATTGTTTTCCACAAGTTGGTTAATGATGCTCATTACCCCTGTAGAAAATCACTGGAACTGCTCCATCGGCACACTATCAACGGATCTAGAGGTCAATGTACACCTTTGTGAGCTAGAGTTATGAAAGACCTACAAAAGAAGAACAAAATTACCTAAGTTTACAGAAATTCAGCATCACTGATCTATAGGTACAACTACTACATACCCTTCGAACTGCAAAATCAACAAATTCTAACACATTTCTACACTACATTTCAAATCACATCCCACACTTCATTCAACAAAAGAACTGGTCCAAGTCTACCTAATGTGCATCATTCCAATAGATCTAAACTAAGTTCATAATGTTACCTGTGATGGCAACGGTCCAAATCCAAGACCGCGAACACGGCCAGGGTACTAATGGATGTATGTGTCTCAGGGTCGTTGATGTACCAGTCATCTTGTTCCTATCAACAAAGTGAAACTATTAGATAAAACCTAAGGATCGAGGAAATCAAAGGATCCACGAATTCACTTACCGCTGCTATTCTCGTCGGACTGTTCGGGTATCTGCCTCATTTCCTCTTATGAGTTTCCCGATACAACTCTCCTCTAATAGGCTCTCTTTTCGACTCCTTCTAGTTTTTTCATAACTTTAATATAACAAACCATGATAAAGAAATAATATTATACTAAAACTCATGATTGGTAAAAATTCATTACCATCTCTTTTGACTTTGCCAAGAAACTCTTGGACCCAGAAGTGTGGTAAATTATTTGCTTCCCTTGATTCTCAGTGTTCTCGGAAGAATAAGTCGAATAACTCGAGATTATAACTAAGTTAATAAAAAAAATACAAAGATTCGTACATGAATTTTCTTTCCCATCCTATAGTTGATGAAATTCTCCCATTGACTCGGATTAACATATTTTGGTATCCTCTTATAGTTGTCTTCCTTTGTACCCTCCTTATCACACCTTTTATCCCAAAGCTTTTGGCGATCTTCCCTCCACTTTTTTGCAAGGTCTCTCATAACGTACCTGCGAATAGTTTTTTCATCGGCATCATTCCAACAGAATTTTTGCAACAACATGATTAGGTAGGTAGTTAGAATATTAGGAATCTAGCTACAACATCTAACATTATATAGGTACCATTACTAATAAACTATAGACTTACCCATATGAAATTCTCGAACACGTGATCCTTCTCCACTTTGGTCACCTTATGCCATTTTTTGCATCAATATGAAAATTTTTATTCTTCACTAGCTTCCCATTCACTTGTCGTAGAAGCATCCCTCCTCGCCGACAGGCACCCCATACTTGTCTAACTCCAACACTACCTTTGAGCTGTCTCGACCTAATACACTCCATCTACGAGTCCTCAAGATCTTCTTGAAGAGGCGACCTTCCTTATCTACATTAAATTATACAGCTAAGTTAATAAATTGACTCTGAAATTATATTCATTATGTAAACACTGATACTAATACATACCGATCATATGACAGTTCTATGAGTCCCTCTTGTCCTTCGAAGGACGCCTATTCTCAAACCACCATCATCCCCAGTAGAGCCAGCACACATAGCTGCCATGGTACCTTGTATTCGACACAATAATTGATTAGTCAAAATAAAAATCAAATTGATAGAGTAACATATTCATAAGTATAACATCTCGAATGCATAACAATTTACATCTTAGTCAAAATCAGCAACTACACCCGGTCTTGCCCAATCTACATTCTCAGTGACAGTAGCCAAGTTTTATCGTTCAAAGGTTTTAGCTTCATGATCAGAGTTTACTATGTCTTCACCCATATCGTAAACATCTCTTGACTTAAGGTGAATTGGAACACACCACCCTTTGTCTTTTATATCATCAACATAGTACACCATTTTAACACTACGTACATTAACGTATGGCTCATCATCAGCGTGTACACCTGCGTGTATAAGAGGTTGAAGTTGACTAGGATGAATCCTAGGTCATCTTTCTTCATCCCTCTGTTGGTTAGTGTATTAGCCCATTGGCATTTGAATAATGTCACAAATCTACCACTGTAATTTAACTCCACGATATCAAAAAATTTCCATAGTATGGCACTGATCCTTGAATCGGATGGTTGTCTAAAGTGCTTGCAAAACTTTGAGTACCCATATCAGCAAAAACTCCACTATTTTATGTTTTCATCATCTTTTCATGGTCATGTGTGCGAAATCTAAACCCATTCACGTCGAATGCGGTATATCTCACAACTTGAATTAACGGTCCTTGAGCAAGCAATTGTAGTTCATTGGAGTGTGTAGTAACTTCATCAAATATTATATGAAATAACTCTAATATGTTAGATTGCAGTGATACAAATACAAACATTGTTAGATTGGACTGTGTATTTAACGTGCATACTCGCTTATGAAACCAATTGACAAATTCTCGATGAAGCAATTTCTCAACTTCATTCTCAGTTATTTGCCTACTACCTCTAGGCCGTCTCTTGATCTGAAGTCTGCACTCTATACTTTTCATAGAAAGAGAAATTAGTAGAACTATTTTGAGAGTAAACTCAAGTACAAAGTATTGAGCAACTAACTTACTCGATAAATGGTTCTACTCCTTCAGCATTGAATAAGAGGTATCGATGAGCTTGCATTCGCTCCAACTCAGTAAGCTTGAAATGTGTCACGCCACCAACTGGTTTGCGAATGGATGGAAAAACCTCAGAAGCCCCATTTATGATGTGCCACTGGATCACTAACTCGACTATCACGATGAAAGCTAGTTTCAACTATTTCTTTCAGGTACAAGGAATTGAACGTGAACAACTCATCCAAAATCCAACATTTTGCAATCGAATCTTCAAGGTATGCTTTGTTCCCAAAAAACCCCTTTAATTTTCCCAAGAACCTTTCAATAGGGTACATCCAGCGGTATTGTACAGGCCCCCAAGCCTAACTTCATGAATCAAATGACAGTGAAGAATGACTCAAACAGCAAGTACTAACCTTTCTTGTAACGTGGCTAGTTCTTTCTTGTTCACAACCATAACCGACAATCCCTTCATACATGATGAGAACTCAACCAACATAGATGCAACTTGTTTAGGAAGCATTCCTAATGCATATTGGCAGCAGTTCATGCAATAGAATGTGGGAATCATGACATTTTAGACCAACATCTTACATTGACTCAAATCCACACATCTAGATATATTACTAGAATATCCATCTAGAACCGACACGACCTTCAACGTCTATAGCATCATGTCAATCTCTTGCTTAGCCAATGTAAATATAGCTGCTGGGCATTTTCCATCAGTGTTGGGCCATATATCTTTCCGAATTCGCATATCAACCAGTCAAGACGAGCTTTTAAGTTATCTTTTCGTCTGTCTTTGTCATTCAACAGTGTAAACAAGATATTGCCACACACATTTTTCTCTATATGCATGACGTCTAGGTTGGATTCCCAATAAGGGAGATACAAAAATACTTATGTTCTTCCATTGACCCTGATCCTCCCTCGCTCTCTTCTTTCCCGTGGCAGGATCTAAACCCTTTCCAAATGTGATGTCTAACCCAACCATTTGTTCCAACAATTCTGACCCTGACAACAACTTTGGTGGATCTCCTTTATCCGTGAAACCATCAAATTGAGTTTTCAACAATATAAAACGATGGCCACGTGGTAAAAAATGACGGCTACCAATGAAACACCACTTCAGACTTTTTGGCAACCGTAGTGGGATTGCATCCACATTACATGACAGGCAAGCCATACCACTATGAGTGTTCCAACTAGATACTAATTCTAACCTAGCAAAATCAGAAATTGTCCACAGTAGAGAAGCCTTCATGGTAAACCTTTCTTTCTTGAAACCATCATTTGTTTGAACGCCTTCCCACAAAGTTTTGCAGTTCATCGATCCATGGGAAATGTATATGTCAATGTCATTTCCCAGCTGTTTCTTCCCAAGAATGATGCTAGATAACATCAGGCTAGTTATCTTCATACACACCCAAGCAGCTAGTACTATGATTACTACTCATCATACAAAATGGATTGAAGCCGTCACTACCAAGAACAAGTCGAACATTTCGTGGTTCACTAGCAAACTCAGGATAGGTCTGGTCAAACATCTTCCACGCATCAAAATCTCTCGCATGTCTTAATATGTCATCCACTAGCCTCTCAGTTGAATGCCAAGTCATATTTTCAGCTGACTTAGGTGACAAGAATAACCGCTGCAAATACGGGATTAATGGAAAGTAGCGGAACACTTTGGCCGATTTTTTCTTCTTCCCCTGACAAACAACATTCCCACGCTTAGGCTTCTCATACCTAGATGTGTGACAAACCCTACAACTCTCCTCATTTAATGCACTACCCCAATATAGTATGAAGTCCTTAGGACATGTATCAATCTTAGTGTATTTCATGCCTAACAATTTGATGGTTTTCGTTGCTTTGTATCTTGATTTAGAAAGTCGAGCAAAGTCAAATGCTACTCTTAGAAATTCAAGTATCATGTCCATTTCCTTGTCACTTATACGATATATGTACTTGATGTGGTACAATCTCATCAAGAATGACAATGTAGAGAAGGTCATTCTGTCATGTAGTGCTTCTTGTCCCTCATTCAAGATTCTTAAAAACTCATTAGAAGATTCATCAACAGGCCTAGCTTCCACTTCCATAGCTGGTTCTCTCGGCTCTCCAGCATTCCTAATCACCCCAAATGCATCATGGACCATATCAGACATTCTATCCAACTGGTCCTCAACAGAATCCGAGATTGGAAAGGGAGTGTTTGTAGAGTTTGATATTGGAGTTGATGTCTCCCCCACATACAACTCCTCGTGAAAAACCAAAGTAGTGTACTCCCAAGGAAAGGGTCTAAGAAGCAAGTGATTATAGACCTCATCACTTAACAAGGATTTATTGCACTCACATTTGAGTAAGGACAAACTATATCCTTGCCATTTTCACTGTGCATCAGAGCAAACTCTAAAAACTTCTCAAAACCATTTTAGTATTCAATGAATCCAGGACTTATCCATCACACCCTACTTGATTCAAGTACCTATATTCAACTCATATACATTAATTACATGTATATTCGTTATACTTTCTTAAATTATACATCACTTTAGTTAACATTATATAAGGGCTGTTGTAGAAATTATTGGTCTATTATATTGAATTCATACTACCTATTGCATAATTACATAGGATGCATCACAAATATTAATCCAATATTACGGATATAATTATTACAATTTACTGAAATTTATTATTATTAGCTACCTAAACTCTTAGTATAGCATATAAAGCAAAAATATCAATTATGCTTTCTAAATTCTAAGTCGTAGTTTTTGAAATAAATTGATACTAACCTTGAGTAGGATGAGCTAGAGATTTGAACGAGTATGAAGTGCCTTCCTAACGATATGCTTCTAACTTTGACGTGATTCTTGATTTATGATCCTTCTAATCTCTTGTATGTAATGTGAAAAAAATACAAAAAATGGTTAAGACACATACTATGGTATTCTATGAATATAACAAACCATCTTACCACCAAAATGACAAGTCATGTGCTAAGAGAACAAGCTAAGAGCATTAACTAGATGTGTATGTAAGTCAGTATTCCTTTCTATGCAAAAATTGAAAGACATCATTTTTCAAATTTAAACTAAAATCAAAATTTCTAAAGGCATCACATTACTCATATACTAGTCAATTTCAACAAATTAGGATCAAAACGCTAACATTGCAAATTCCCCCAAATTGAAAATTTTAGGGTTTAATAGATATACTTACCAATTGAACAAGCATACAGGTGTAGGATGTGGGTCTAATCTTCCCTAAACAATTGTGAATTAATGACGACCTAAACCTGTGCATTATCCAAAAAATCAAGAACAAAAACTCGAACCCTAAATTGAGTTTATATATCTCAAATATGGACAGAATAAAAAAAGGATGGAGGAGACTCACTAGCGGTGTCGATGACAAAGGAAGGCGGCGGCAGGTTTGGGGGACGGCGGAGATGCCGGAGATGCAACTACTGTGCTTCTATTCGCCGGCCGCTGCTGCTGGGTTGTGCAATCTGTATGAAGTCACGAAATAAGAAGAAGGAAGGGAGCATGTGGATTTATACTGTCCGTTTAACAGGGGTTTTAAAGTAAACCACTATTAAACGGACAACTAAAAAAAACGCACCGTGTAACTTAAGGTTTAACAGCGATTCTAAACCCTTGCTAATTGACTTCCGCTTAACAGCGGTGTTATTCCACGTTGTCTGTATCACATTTAACAGGGGTTTTAAAATCCCTGTTAAATGCAGAGGATTTAGCAGCAGTTTAGTAGCACTGCCAATAGGCTACAGATTAGCAGGGATTTTAAAACCCCAGTTAATCACCTGCTGCTAGATACTGTTTTCTTGTAGTGAAATCTCCCAAAAGTGATGGCTAAGAATGTGAAACCTATATCCTAACTATAAGTGTCGTTATGTGATAGGGATCGGTTCACTAGCTTCTACTCAACATTTAGGGGTACGGTTTAAGCTACCAAAGATCCAAAAGGTTGTTTTCAAAGTTATCGGCTAAGTTACTAACCATTCACTACCATTATCAAAGTAATTCAAACCAATTAAACGAAATGAAGCGAGAGTAGAACTGTTAAGTAATGACAGAAAAGTTGCTAGACTTTAGGTGAATTAGACATAATGGACATGATTTATGATTCGATACTCCAGTAGGCACTTCAAGGAATCCAAAACAAGGTCTTGTAATTGATTACCACTACTAATTCACAAGAGATCAAGTCAATTAGTAGTCAACACAAGGTGTTCGACAAAATACCTAGGTGCTTAGAAAGTCTTAAGGACATCATAATCACCTTAGAAAGGGGTGCTAGTCACCAATTGATACCACAAACATCCCAATCACTCAAGTTTGTTACTACTTAAATGATTTACGGAATGCACTCTAAGTGCTCGATTAAATGTCCTTAATGAAATCCTAGCACTAAAGGTTGAATTGGGATGTGGCTTTGTCCATACACACCTTGCTTCAATCAAACTCAAATCAATCATAATTAAGCAAAAAAAGAGTTCATTTGACCTAAATCAAGCCATGGCACATGATAGGTTGAAAAGCTCCACAATCCAAGCAATAACCATAATTATAACTAGCATCCAAGTGTATCCAACCCCTCATCATGAGGGGATCATCCTAGCACTCACAAACACCCTAATCTAACAACACAAAACCTAGCCAATCATGATTAAACTAACACAAAGAAGAAAATATACAATCACCATATATCTCTAGGTGTGAGAAAGGTGATGAATGCTCTAGTCTTCAATCCTAGCTCTCAATATCTTCAATTGGTCTTCAATGGCCTCCAAATGGTGGTGTAAGGATGGTGATTTTCGGACTAGGGTTCTTTGGAGAGAAATGAATGAGATGGATTATTTAGTTTGCTAATGAATGCTCCCTCTCTCCTAAATTTGGGCTTAAAAACCCCCCCTACATGCCATCAACATGACATGTGGGTTCACAGGTTCTCCACATGCTGTGTGGCCCTGATCTTAGCCCGAGTCATTTTCCTTTGATTGCTCATATCTCTTTCATCTGACCTCTGATTGAGCTTAGGTTGGTCTCGTTGGATTCATCATGTTGCCTTCTATCAAACAGAGACCTGCAAGCTTAATAAAACTATAACATCACACACCAACTGTACTAAAATATCGTTAGACCTGATATAATACCCGATACCATAAATACTCTAATACATGATTTGTGAGTGTTGATTGGAGTGCTTAGGAGAAAAGGGAGGAGGTGATTTGTGAGTGGTGATTGGAGTGGTAGGAAATGAAATTGGGGTAGAGGAGAAGAAATTGGTTCAGGAATAGAGGGAAAGAGAGTGAGGCAGGTAGAGAGGGGATGTGAGAAGGTATCGAAGTGAACAGGCATGTGGATTTATGTTGGGAAACGGAGGATTTGTATCGTACTTTGCTTTCTTTAAATAGGAAGGAAATTTATCTGCCTAATGATCGCTCACATTAATTCTTAGAGATAACTAGATTATTATTCTAAATGTCAGAGGAGTTGAGCAAGATAAAATTAAAAGCATAAGGAAAGTGGAATTTGGAGTTGCATACGGTTCGAGGGTGAAGGTCGTTGGGTTTAAAAGTTTGATTCGAGGGATAATATCGATCCTATCAAGGATCATTATAGTGAGGGTCCAATGCATATCCTACCGGGTTAGACGTTGCTTTATATGTCTATTATGATTTAATGCTTATAAACTCTATGCTTGCATGTGATTGTTGCTACCTTGCATACGTGATGTATGGTGGGATTGAGTTGATATGTGCATTGTTATCTCGTTAAGTGAAGTCACCTACACGTTTATTTTAGGGTGATTAAATTGGTAATTGATTGATCATCTCAATGTGTGCGTATCGCACTAATGTTTAATGAAATGGGCCCTTTATGGTGCCACCAATGCAATGTGTTATTATGCTCGGAATGGGTACAATATCTATTCAATGTTATGGCCCTAAACAGGTGCGTCAATGCCAATGATGTTCAAAAAGTCATCCAGCATGCGTGTGCCGGGATCCCAAATAAAATATGAAATAAAGAGCTAGTATCTTAGGAGTAGCCACAGGTGTTCATGTTGGGAATAATGTTATATGATTGAATGCACTTTAGAGTGACCCAGGGCTGAAGGTTCTCACTTGGTGATTAGCACTGACCGTTATTTTACCTCAGACCAGTAGTAGGTGGAACTGATACACACTGAGATTCTATAACTAAGCATCATGGCAGCAAGGAATGAATCATCGATTGGCGATCGTGGCGATGATGCCAGGTAGAATCGGAAGAATGTATCTTGATCCTCAACTATTTTAAATGGATTTTAAGATTTATATATCTTTCGTCACATTCATATGCCAGGTGTGTTTACATAGTGTGAGTTGTGTTATGATGTGTAATGGCCATAAGTACAGTGACTTTTCAGCTATTATGTATCGTTATGAATTCCTATTGTGGTTTGTATGAAATGAATATATCTATATATTTCACAAGTCAACGTCCATTGGTTTTAAAAGTGATTAGTATTGGGTTTCTAACAATGTAGGGCCATTGATATAAGAAAAGAATTAAATTGGTTATTTGGTCATGCTTTTAATAACGGCATGAGGAGCGAAACACCCCAAAAATTTTCCACCATTCACGTAAATAATATAATTTCTAGTTCGGTGTGGTTGGGGTGTTACAAATTGGTATTGGAGCTGGTTGTCTTCTCCATTATAGGTATGCTACCTTACTCTCTTGGGATATCATGAATCCCAAAAGAGGGTAGGTATTCCATACCCGTACTTGCACTGGGCGATCGAGTGGTCGGGTCTTGTGATATGCATTGTTAGTCGCATACATGCATCATGATTTGAAAAGAGATTTAAAAAATATTTTGAAGTGAATGAGATTTCTGATTATCAAAAGTTTTCTCAAAGATGATCATAAAAATATCATTCTTCTTACTGTGTGCTCCGGAGTAGTAAGAGTAGTAGGCATTGTAGAAATGTTCGAGTAGACCCGCCACCAGCTGTGTTAGATTATAAAAAGATGCAAGATTTAGGAGGAAGGAATTTTGAGTTGGAAAGTGCAGATCCTCTGTTCACCGTTGACTGGCTTTGCGACATGAAAGCGGTTTTTGGTCATCAGAGGGCAACACCAGATGATCGGCTTCGCTACTCATTCTTCTTGCTCTGAGGCTGTGCTAGGTCATGGTGGGAAGCTATGACAATTGATGAGGAGGATCCCTTTATCATTGGCTGGGAAGAGTTCAAAAGGATATCCGATGCCGAGTTCATTCCCTAGCAATGGAAGGAGGACAAGGCATCAGAGTGTGCGTCTCTAAAGCAAGGAGATATGAAAGTTATTGATTACTATATTTTGTTCACCTGGCTATCAATATGGCATCCTACTATACTAGCAGAGCGTGAAACAATGAAGAAGAAACGTTTTCTGGTAGGCCTTCGAACAAGTATTCAGAAAGGGATAGCGAGTTTTTACATGACTAGTATGACAACCATTAAAGAGGCAGTTTTGAGAGCCAAGCACTTCGATAACCTGGGGAAGGTGGAATGGAAAGTAGGGAGTGAAGATAGGTAAAGGAAGCGGTGATTCAGACACCGTTTCACTCTGGCCAGGGATCGTTGATGAAGAAGGGGTCGAGTAGGATAATGTATAAGAGACCTGTCCATACGGTATCACACCAATAGACGAGTTACACAATTATGTAAAACCCAGTTTGTCAAAATTCTGGACGAAGGCACCCTCAGTGCGTCTCAGTTTGCACTATTTGAATATGCTCCTCAATATTCTAGAAAGCGCTGCCCGTCTCACCTCTAAATGCATCAAAATTGCTCAACACCCTCTCAAATCTTGTCTGATGTACCCCAACTGCTCATCCTGGGATCTCATGTACTCCTCGTCCCTTAATGCCTCATACAGAGCTCTCTCATACGAAATCTGCTGCTAGATAGCAATATGCTCCATGGCAGCGTAGCCTACTGAGAGGATAAACATGAGTTGGTGCAGTGGATCCCTGAGTTGTAGCCGTGGTATCGAGCTCCTCAACAAGGTGTCCTGAACTCCATTTCTTAGCCTTCACTGGCGGAGACTTGATGATGTCCATCACTACAGTACGACATGCATGGATAGGTTCTTCAATTGCTTGAGGAGACAGGGACTCCCAAATGCATATCGATCCTCGTCTCCATGAAATAGAAGATGTACATGTCTCCGTTAGTGATCGCACCTGGAGAGCCGATGGAAGAACGGTGCGAGATACCATGGCGGGCAAACAAGTGGATGAGGTGGAGCATAAACTTCTGCATCTGCATGGCCTTAGAGGCCCCATTTGCGAACGACCCTGCACCTTTGGATGCTATGCCAAAAATCCTGCATATCATGGAGACGGAGTCCGGAAACCGTAGCAGGACAAGCCAACTCACCATTGTCCAGCTCCTCATTTGAAAGGAATCCAAGCATCACCCAAAACTCATCCGAAGGCACGGTGTGCAGCTTCCCTCCCAAGGGAAAGGTGACCACCTTTTGAGAGGTGGAAGTGTAGCGGCTGATGTCAATTGTACTAAAGAACTCTCGAACCACATGACGATAGGAGTACTCATTCACCATCATAACCTTCCAGAAGTTCTTAGATCGTTTGCAATAAGAACGGAGGGGAGCAAGCCACCCCCTGTTGGTGAACTTTTGAGAACCAAACACCCCTGTTTGGAACAGGAAGGTGTTGGAGAGCCACGTAATGCTTCCAAGCTAGATACCCTTCCAGAAAGTTGATGAATTCCTCTCGAAGGCGCTCAGAAGGAGGGAGGGCTTGAGTCAGGAGAGTCTGCGAATCAACGGGCTTAGCAGGAGCTTCAAACATATGGTACGGCTGAGGTGGAGCTGCAAGAGAGGAGGTACCTTGAGTAGCATGCCCTGATTAGAGTGAAGCATCATTTCCCCTCTTCCTTTTGTTACCCTTGGAAGATTTAGATTTAGGAGCCATCTTGAAATAGTCAACAAATGTGAGCATCCTAAGACATAACAAGCATAAAGGCATACTAACCAATCATAATAATCAAGAATTACATGATCATGATAACTAACAAATAAGAATATTAGTCATTCACATAGGCAACTAACTATCAATACAATCCAAGTCAATCCTAAGTTCACAATTAAGTAGCAATTACCACAAGACAATGGTGTACTAAGTCCAAAGAATAAGATATGCAAAACAAGAATGAGCAAGGCATGAAAGAATCAACAATGCATTATTCAAGCCATAATCAAATAAGAAGCACAAAAGACTAGTAGAATGCAACCTGCCTCAAAGAATCATTCATCTACATTCTTAGCATAAATGCACAATCAAGAGTCATAACAAGATTCAAATTGGATCATAAGAGGCAATGAAGCAAAGTCAGAATTCACAAATCACCTAGCAACATCCTAGGTTCAACAAATTTTGAGCCACAATGATGCAATTCCAACAATTCAATACAAGTTTTCAAAGTTCATTACATTCTAGTTTCACAAGAATCACCTTGACAAAGGTAATCAATCGAGTATGCAAAATCATCCAAAACTAGCAATTACCGGGTTCAACATCATCATCATCAAAATTTCACCACATTGAACCACTTTGGAACCGAAACCATTTCAAACAATGAAATCCCCCCCCCCCTCATTTAGAAGATTTTCATCCGTGTAAATGCAAGAACGACAAAAATCCTAAGCATAAGGTTTGAAATCTTAGAGGAAAAACCATCAGAGGATGCCACAAACCGAGCACAAAGCAACAATCAACCAACATGTCCTAGTCATGCACCTAAGCACCATTCTAAGTCACAACCAAGCAATTTTGAAGCAAAAATCGACCAAATTTGAAAGGTACAATCATAGCATGCATACTAGGTCAACTCACAATCACCAATACGACCAATTCAAACCAATTAAAGGCCAATTGCAAGTCAATTTCAGAAATTCGAAATCATTCAAACAACACACCTTTCAACGCATCATTCGAGCATCGAATCAACTCATAATGCAACAAAACTTCCTACCAGCCATACGCACACCAAAATGGGATTAAGAAACTCTCCAAACACTCATTCTATCGACTCAGTCATCACAACAAGATAAGAAAAAAGCATGAAGAAAACACAAAATACACAGCAAACACGCAATCAAGTATGTTTTATTTATCATTCCTACTCCTGATCTATACATTCCATTGTAAGACAACAACCAGACTCACACATCCCTTCATTGATGAAACCTATGGTATCACCAACTCGGTAATGTCCAAGATGCACCCCACAAATTTGAAGAGGATCGAGGCGAGTAGGGGAGGTTACCTTGATTACTCCATAAGCAAAGACTTTTGTTATCGTGAAGGGGTCGGAGATGATGACTCGATCACCCTTCTTGAGTTTATTCTTATTGTGATAGTGTGAATCACATATTTGCTTGATCTTCTCCTTGCAATTCCCTGAACCTTCATTCCTATAGGAGCTTGGCTCCTCGAGCTTATGCATTTGAAATGTCCCATCCTTGACCTTGTAGACATATTATGAGCAAGATAGAGGGTTCTTGAGCTCAATGTTTGGTGGTTCTTCATGCATGTTCCTTGTCTTAGAAGCACTAGACGAGACTAGAGTAATAGCATGCACTCCTTTGATCGAGATACCTACGATTTCCTCATTATCCTATTTCACAAAATTTCTCAAGGATGGATCCAAGGAATCTTTACGAAGAGAATCATTAATAGAATAGGCCGAAGCCCTCTTAACAGACTCACCATAATCATTATCATCTCGAGCAACCGGGTACTCCATACCCAGGGTCGATTGAAATGTGGCTTCCTCTTGACCTACTCTCAAGGTAGGCTTACCATCAAACATATATATGATCGCCTTAGACATGTTGAGGAAGGGTCGACCCCGGATCAAGGATATGTTAGTGTCCCATATGTCAATCACAACAAAAAATCTCTTGGAAACATGAACTTTCCAACATGCATAAGAACATATTCAACTACCCCACTAGGCAACTTGGTAGATTTATCCGCTAGATTGATGCACATCTTAGTCCATGTAAGTTCACCTAGGCTTAGTTTCTCATCAATGCATAAGGCATGGCATTTTTACTAACACCTAGATCCGCTAAACGTCTTTCAATCGCAACTTGACCAATCTTACAAGGGAGAAAGAAGCTACCCAGATCTTTGAGTTTGCGAGGAAGGTCCCTTGAGAGGATTGTCAAGCATTGCTCATTGAGAGTGATGTTGGAAGCTTTCGCGAGCCTTCTCTTATTGGTGAAAATCTACTTGAGGGACTTGGCGTATTGAGGCATCTTTTCTATTGCCTCAGCAAAAGGAATGTTGAAGTTCATATTATGGCGACGACACACAAATCGCTTAAGGCTCTTCTCGAGAAGATCCTTGTCCAATCGGTTAGGATAAGGTGCCTTAGGTTTGTACGGAGCCAACGAGGGCTTGGAGATGGGAGCCTTGGTTGAACTCTTTGTAGCCTTGTTGGAACCAACTTCAATTGGAATCCATGATTGTCTATTCTTTATTAGAGCTTTCAGAACTAATCCATGCGGAACTGGTGCGCTTTCTTCATTCCATGAAGCTTGTGAGAGGTTCCAAGCTCTCCTCTACTCTTGCTCTCATCACAACTTTAATGAGTGGAGTGGCAACTAGCGGAGACATTCGCTAGAGGACTTACCTATGAGGATACGAAGATGATCAACCAAACGGCGAGAGGGTGCTTCAGATCACCAAGGTTTTGAAAACCAGAACGGAGATTGAATCGGCGAGGCTAGGGGTTCAGTATTTGATGGTTCGACCGAGGCCAGATCATTTTTAAAACCGGATTGGACCGTTTTAATTATTAAATAAATAAATATAGTTAAGCAAGACCAGACGATTTTTTGATTGAGCCGGATCAAATGGGTAGTATAAAAAGTTCATTATCATAATCTAGCTTGTAAAAAATATAGTTATTGAATAATTTTTTAAGAAGTTTCAAAAATTTTATATAATTTGAATTTTTTATTAATCACATAATTGAGATCTAATGTACAATATACTTAATTTATGGTAAGATGTTACCTTTTTATTGTTAATTAACTGTCAAAATATTTATTATTATCAATTAAATGCATGTTTTAATCAAGATGTGATATTAGTAGAGATAGTAATCACTATCCTCTCTACTTGAAAGATCATGATAGAATCTCATTCCAATATTTATTAAAAATAAAAAGTGTAGTCATAAAAATCGTGACCAACCGACCAAACAATTTTGGTTGAACCAGCCAAATTTCACTGTCAAATCGGGTCAACACCTGGTTTTGACCATTCTCATTAACCGACGACTCGATTTTGGCTCTTTACCTGGTTTGTAGTCAAACCGGTCAGATCGGCCGGTCTATCCAGCGTTCTTAACCATGGGATCACTCCTCCTGGAGCGTTGCCTCTAAATTTTCTAGGAGATCGTCGTGAAGACAAAGAGTTGGTCAAGGCAACAAACTGCTAGAGACATCAAAGCGGTGAGCCAGAATTCTTATGTCTCCACCAACACTATCGCCCCTAAAACTCTCAAGGAGATACTTGGACCTCAAGAGAAGGATGAAGAGCAACTAGGCAACTTGATTTTCTAAAGGATGGATGCAATGGATGCTGAAATTAAGGCTCTTTCCTTAGCTCAACCAGTTGTCAAGCCTCAAGAAGCAGAAGCACTTCTTCTCAAGCCTCCAATCAAGCCTCCAATCACACAATTAAACCAAGGACAAGGATATAATCCAAGTCAAGAGTATAGGAACTATAACCAAGGACAAGCTTCAAACCAAGTCTAAGGGTACCAAAACTACAACCCAAGTAATCAAAGCTTCAATCAAAACCAAGTCTTCAACCAAGCAAGTCAAGGAAATTACCAAAGGTACCGAAATTACAACCAAGGTAATCAATCTTCAATAAAAACCAAGGCTGCAACCAAGCAAGTCAAGGCAATTACCCAAGACCAACATCTACAATCAAGGTTAAGGCTTCAACCAAGGTCTAAATCAACAATATATGGAGCAATAATGGGAGACAAGGGGAATTCCAAGCTCGAAATGCACCCCCTCTCGTAATCTCACACTCCTCTAATCAAGCTCAAGTTGGCGCATCTCCCAATGAACTTTTGGTGATCTTCCAATATATGAAAAACCAAGATAAGATGATAAAAGAGATTCTTTAAGGTCAAAGGGTTCACCACAATCAAGCCTCTTCAAGTCGCCCACCAGGAATACTGAAATCAACCCAATGAATAAGGAGACTTGTAGAGCAATCTCCACTAGAAGCATGGGACACTTTATGGACACAACTCCTAAAGTAATCTATTCTCCTTTCGATGTACCTAGAAAACTTGTGCATGATAGTGAAGTGCTTTTGAAAGATGTTAATGAGGACAAAGCATCTAGTGAACGGGATTTTCCCTCTCGTCTCATTTGTCTTGTTAGGGGTGGGGGGAGAAGAAAGCACTTGCAAAATCGTCCCAATTTTAGAAGGTGTTGTTGGGTTGGTTGTCTAGCCATTGCATCGCCTTCTCTTGGAACGAGAAAGGAAAGATTAGAAGTTTGAACTACAGGAGGTCCACAAATCTCCAAGAAGCTTCAAAGGTGGCTACTCGGACATTCATGCTCATGATAGCAATTTTTTGGGACCATTTGAATGTATTGGAACTTCAACTCGAAGTTCCAATTTTCTATTGGCGGATGAAGAACACTTGATGAATATCCCTCAAGAATAGGCTTGGCATAGTCGCTAAGAGTCCTAGGTGGTTTTTGATCCATTCCGAACACGTTCTCAAATGCCTCCGGTTCTTCTTCATAGCTTGAGTTAACTAATGAATCCTTCCGAGATGTCTGTGTAGAAGATGCTCGAACTAATTGAGGGGTGGAGTCGGTATGCGAGGTAGAGGGTGAGGTGGAATCCCTAGGAGCCATCTTTGTGCACGTCTATTTTGCTTGGAATTTCTCATACACAATGATGATGTACGAGAAAGTCCTACACACCAAAAAAGAGCAACCAAAGTAATACACATACGAGGATAAAAAAAACCAAGGGGAGCAAGAAGTAAAGCAGAGAGGGTGAATTCTTAAAATGCTTATGTAAGCTTGTCTTTCAAAGGCGTGAACTATTCCCCTGCAACGGCGCCAAAAACTTGATGGATAAGAAATAGGGTGTGAAACCCAAATCCTAACTACAATTGTTGTTATGTCACGGGGATGGGTTCACTACCTTCTACTCAATGTTTAAGGGCGCGCTTTAAGCTACCAAAGATTCAAAAGGGTGTTTTCAAAGTTACCAACTAAGTTACTAACCAAACACCACGATTATCAAAGCAATTCAAACCAAGCAAACTAAACAAAGCGAGAGTAAAACTATGGAGCAATAAGAGAAAAGTTGCTAGACATCAGGTGTTGGAAATGCTCAAATCTTACTCATTAGAGGAATTAGACACAATGGACACAATTTATGATCCTGTACTCCCTCTAGGCACTTGAAGGAATCCAAAACAAGGTATTGCAATGGATTACCACTACTAATTCACAAGAGATTAAGTCAATTAGTAGTGAACATAAGTTGTTTGACGAAATGTCTAGGTGCTTAGAAAGCCTTAAAGAGATCACAATCACCTAGAAAGGAGTGCTAGTGACCAATTGACACCTCAAGCATCCCAATCACTCAAGTTTGTCACTACTTAAATGATTTACGGAATGCACTCTAAGTGTTCGATGAAATGTCCCTAAAGAAATCCTAGCACTAAAGGCTGAATTCTTAATCCACACACACCTTGCTTCAATGTTGGATTACAATCAAACTCAATTCAATCACAATTAAGAAAAAGAAAGAGTTCATTTGACCTAATCAAGACATGGCACAAGATAGGTTAAAAATCTCCATAATTAGACCTGTCAAAGGGGCGGTTTGGGCGGGCCACGGGTCAGATTAGTCGGGTTACGGGTTAGTCGGGTCACGGGTTAGTCAGGTCACGAGTTAGTCGGGTGACGGGATCATGGGCCACAGGTTTGTTGGGCCATGTGTTGTCGGGCCACGGGTTTGTCGGGCCACGGGTTGTCGGGCCACGGGTTTTTGGGTTGCGGGTTAATCGGATTACGAGTTCATCGGATCACAGGTTCACCAATTCATGGGTTCATCAATTTTCGGGCCAAGTGTACCATGGGTTGGCTCGGGTTGCCCATCGGGCCATCAAGCTAACATCAATTTACAAAATATGACACATAATTTTTTTTTATATTATAAAAATAGAATTTAGATTCAATAATAATTTTTGTTTTATTTAAATTTAAAAAACATTGAGATTACAATTTGAATTCTAAAATAGTAATAGAATTGTAGAAACTAGAAACTAGATTACAAATTGAACTCTTAATTTTAGGATTACGAAATGGAGGATGAAGGTAAAAATCCTTCAAATATTAGCGGTCATTTTATAATTTTGAGAATTTGGAAATTTTTTGATGAAAAAACTTCCAAAAATAATTAAGATTTTTCATTCTTGTTCATGTCTATTCCAAATTTATCGTTCTTGTTTATTAATATTGTGTATTTTCTTCCCTCATTGCTTTTTGTATAAGTCACGAAACTTGGTTAGCTCCTACTATTTATTTTATTCAGGCTAGTAACTAAACAATAAACAGAACACAATGTTGAATCCAAGTACTCAACTTTCGAGGAACATTACCTCAATTTGGTTCTTACTTTATGTTATCAATATTGACTATGTTGTATGTAAGCTAATTGATATTATCAACTTATTTTGAAGAAATATGATTCTCAACATGCAAGTGAGCATTCGGCAATAGTATAATGTTGTGTTGGATACAAAAACTTTACTTATATGAATATTTATTTAAAATGAATTATTTATTTTGAAGCAAATGCAATCAAACTAAATTGAGATGATTGAATAATTATCTATTAGAACTTATGATAAACTGTACTTGGGGGAGAACTTCATATTTTGTTGGATTATATGACGGGTTATACAGATGGGCTGGATGGATCACAGGTTAGTCGGGTTACGGGCTAATCAGGTTACGAGTTAATCAGGTTACTGGTTAATCGGTCACGGGTTTATCGGCTTACGGGTTCATCGGGTCACAGGTATATTGGGTCACCGGTTCATCGGATCATGGGCTGGGGGGGTTTGGGTTGTTCGCTTTTGAGTCAAACGGGTTACAGATCAGGCTGGGCTAGGCGGATTGGGCTGGCTTGTCGGGCTAGGTTAGTTTTTGCCAGCTATATCCATAATCAAAGCAATAACCATAATCATAACTAGCATCAAAGGGAATCCAACCCGTCATGAGGGGATCATCCTACCACTCACAAACACCCTAATCTAACAACAGAAAACCTAGCCAATCATGATCAAACTAACATAAAGAAGAAAATATACAATCATCATCTATCTCTAGGTGTGACGGAGGTGATGCATGCTCTGGTCTTCAATCCTAGTTCTCAATTACTCCAATTGGTCTTCAATGGCCTCCAAATGGTGGTCGATGGATTGTGATTTTTGGACTAAGGCTAATGAATCCTCCCTCTCTCCTAAAAATGGGCTTAAAACCCCTTGTCTTCACATCCACATGATGTGTGGGTTCACACAGGCTCCACACACCGTGTGGCCCTGATTTGAATTTTTCTTTAATTGCTCGTATCTCCCTCAAGTGACCTCTAATTGAGATCTGCTTGGTCTCGTTGGATTCATCTCGTCATCCTCTATCCAGCGGATACCTGCAAGCTAAATAAAACATGGGAAAACAAGTCGATCAGGCCGAAACGGTCCGTTCGAGAAAACACTACATGAATCCCTTGTTTTCTTCAACAGAATCACACAAAGGAGTCAAAAGTCGGTCAAATCAAGTCAAAAGTCAGTCAAGATTGGGTCAAATTGGCAACCATAAATCATGCTATCACAAAGCATATGAGAAAGTTCAAACATTTCAGATGCATCTTAGAAGTCCTGAGAGATACTACTATCATCCTGTGTATTAGATTATTTCATGTCATCTTATAATCGAAATATAACTTCATCCTCGCCCACTTTCAAGGTTAAACAACCATAGCACACATCATTTACTACTTTAGCAGTAGCTAAAAATTGGCACCCTAGTATAATATTGAAATCATCATCATGTGTATCAAGCACCACGAAATCAGCAGGAAATTCAAAAGGTTCTACACGAATAGGCACATCTTCTATGACACCCCTAGGTTTCACTAGAGATCTATTAGCAAGTTGAAGCACCATATTAGTCGATCTAAGTTCCCATATGTTAAGTTTTTCGGACAAGTTATAAGGCATAACATTATTACCAGCACCTAAATCAGCAAGACGCCAACTAACTTTAACATTCTTAATCATGCAGGGTAAAGAAAAGCTTCATGGGTCTTTTCATTTGGTCGGTCTGAGTTGAATGGTGGCTTCTTCCTCAATAAGAGTGACTTATGTAGCATCATTAAGGTTGATCTTCTTGTTGAACACATCCTTCAAGAACTTTGTGTGGGCTAGAGTTTTCATGAAGGCTTGACGGAATCAGATTTATCATGTTTATTGCCCCCACTTAAGTGATATTTTATGCATAATTGTATTTTTTGGGTAGAAGTTTAGGATTTTTATGCATTTTAATCTAATATCTTGATTTAGTGTCTCGGACTCGGTTGGGGTCCATTTGATTTCATTTTGGGGTGTCTTTTAAAGATTTCAGGTACATAACAACATCAAAGAATGCATCTGAGTGATATGGTGTGCATGGATGGTCTAGTACAAGGAATGTGAAGCATTTGACATATCAGTACAACTTAAGAAGTCCAAGAAGCGCAAGATCTCAATTTGAAATGACAATTTACTATTTGGCATAATTTTTTGCTCAGAAGTCCAATTGATGCAAGGCTCACAACATTGGAAAGTTAGTTCAATTTCCTACAACTTTGATGGAACTTACTTCCCCCAAAACTGTTGAGATTTCGGCCTAAAACATTCGAAAACAGATCAACGCGACAGTCAACAAATTGGTGCAAAAAAGTCAACTCCTTGCCAAAGAAGGAACTATTTTCCTATTTAAAGACTGGTCTTTCATTCTTTGAGTGGGAGAGCCTTTTGGATGCGAACCATGGCAGAGAATAGAGACTTCCAAGCGAGGACAAGATGACATATTCGAGGAGCTTGGATCGTCGACGACGTTATCAAAATCGGTGAATCGTTTTTCTTCGATAGAACTGGACGAAATTTGGTTTTTGAGATTTCGTCTTCTAAATCTGATTTCAAGGTTTTCCTTTATTTTCTTGATTGGTTCTTCATGATTATGAGTAGCTAAAATCCCCTTTTCTTATATTAGATGAACCTAGGTGAGTCCTTATGAATGAATAATTGTTTGACTATTTCGATTTTTATGCGTTGGGTGGATTTCAGTTTATGATTGATTTCTATTAGGTTCTTACTCTTGCCTGGCCAACTTGAATAAGATCTTGTTAGACTTATGAACAACTCAAAGAGTGTGCATATCGTAGAACGCTGAAATCATTCAACTAGTTTAGTCGGTATCATTGGACACGGGACCAACTAGGTTAGTCTGTCATTAGTGTAATTCTAGATTAATTTATTGTCGTACATGGTTAAGATGGATGATTCGAAAGATCTGTCTAAATTCTAGGATTTGTAGTAGGTTAGCAGGACCCAATAAGTTGTGACCTAAGTAGAGAAGAATTGTGATGGTGAATTATGTGCAGCCTGTTCGGCAAAAATTGCGATTAAATATTCTTTGTCTGTCTAAGTAGCCTAGGGGATTCGAAATCTAAGCAGCCTAGGGGATTCGAAATCTAAGCAATTTCATCTATCTGTGTTCCCACCATTTTCAAGGCAGTCTTGCAATCCTTGTTTCTTGTTATTATCGTTATTAATTTAATTGTTAGCTTTAGAATTAGTGGAACTCGCACCACACAACCGGTTAATTCGATTATCAGTTTCTCCACTTTAAGTAAATGCAACCTTGAGTCCCTAGGAAATTCAACATTTTATTTTTGAACTGTGATTACTCACTATAACGATATCGAGGCTTCCAAGAAGGATAATGTGACCTCTAGCTTTTTGATGAGCTCCACAAAGTTCTTGAAGTCTTGTGAGAATCCCTTTTATTTTTATGGCCAAAGGATATGAGAGCCGTGTATGCTTCTGGATTTTGTATGGGGTAGGAACAAAGTTGGTGTTGCCGGGCTTTCGAGCTGTAGGAGTTGGTGTAGCTATCTTGATCCCTCCTCTTCCTCTGGTATGTCGATTGCTATTTGATTCGGCACTATTTCTGGTTATGGGTTGATTTTGGATTCCCTTGGATCGTTTTCCCACTTCCAAGTGAAATTGCTTTCATCTTTATGTGCCTCCTACAGCTGTTGGTTGTTGGGATTTTGTTCGATGTTGTGTAGAAGTTGTCCTTAGGGTCTCTGATCAACCCTTTGTGATAAGGATGTGTAAGAAGCTTACATCCTCTTTATCATAGCTCGTGGTCCCTAAAAAATAGTATTTTGATTAGCAACTGATGTTTGCATTGTCTTTATCATTTGCATGGATCCTCATTGATCCCTGGTCGCCCGAATAAATGTGAAGTTATTCCGACAACACAAGTGTCGTTTGTGTCCGAAGGTCCCTCTCGCTATGCTTCTACTCGAATTCGTCAACACGGTTTAGGCTAAAAGATTTGGTTTTTAATACTAATTATTCTAATGACTTAATTAAACTAAAGGACTTAAAGTTGATTCAAAGGAGAAACTGAGTTCTTGGAAGAGACGAGTTATTAAGCTCGACCGCTAGAATGCATTCACAACAAACGAATGTGGATCTGTTTTGAAAGAAAAGAATACTCCTAACACTCGTATGAATCCGCAGCACGATCATGCACACGACATTCCACTACTAACCTCCTTATTAAGGTAGAATTTCCCTTAATCTGGCTAGCTAGTAATGAACCCCAAGGAGTTCTACAAAGTGAAGGGGTGCTTTACCGGAACTAAGAGAACCCACACGTAATTGGAAATAGCGTTAACTTGGTCCATCAACGCCTAAGCTACTGATAACTACACCCAGCTTGGTCCATTGGGTGCAAACCGCAGCGCCCGCCAATTACAACATGGCTTTCACTTAAAGCGGGATAAACACAATAGGTAGAATTAGGTTAACGGTTTACCCCACCAATAACCCAATTCTATTCTCGATTGTCAATCTAAAGAATTCCTAAGTCTTTCACAAGCAAAGGATTTCAAGCATTTGACCTAATTCTAGCCATAACAAGAATTAGGTTGAACACCCAAACAATCAAGACAAACTTTCATTCCAAATCAAACACCCACAAACGTTGTTCTTAAGCATCCAAGACAGGTTTCATAGCTCAATTCCTACATCTCATCCAAGAATCCCAAAGAAATTAGCTAAACATGATTCTAGAAGAAAGCATTTGAAAAGAAGACCTAACCATCTTATTACAGAAAATAATCGGCTTGATCTTCCTCCAATCGATGCTCTTGATCTCCTAGCTTCACTCCTAGCTTCAATCCTTCAAAGGCAGCTCCTTTAGATCTTCAATTTGGGCTCTAGAAGAGGTTGGGTGCTGGTTTTTGCAGAGAAAACTCGGGAGAAATCGGGGAAAATCGAGTTGGGGAAGTGTTAGTTTCTCTTTCCTCCACCTTCCCTTTTTATAGTTGCAGCTGGATCTGGCAAGGTGCACGCCGTGCACCTTTCAAAGGAGTCTGTTCCGCGCACCAAAAGCAGGTGAACGGCGTGCAGTGGTGCACGCCGTGCATTTTCAATTGTGCTCATTCCGCGACTCAAAAAGGGAAGAACGGCGTGCAGCTCCACTTTTCCTCTATTCCTTGACGCTCAAGGGGTTGAACGGCGTGCATCAATGCACGCCGTGCGCATGTTTCAACGCCGTGCTTCTTGAGTAGTTTGATGGACTGCACGGCGTGCAGCCTTGCACGGCGTGCAGTCCCTCTGCTGCGCCAAGTCCAATCTCGACCTTCTTTCTCGAACTCCGAATGCTCTACACATCACGGTCTTGGCTTCATGGTCCGATCCCCTATCTCCCTAATACCTGTAAGTAACAAACACTACAGAGAAAACATCAAATGGACCGAAACGGTCCAAATGAACGGATCTATACGCAATATGCCAAAACACGAAATTGAAGAGAATTGAAGTACGAAAATGCTAATAACCACTCGAATGCGTGTAGAATAAGGGTAGATAAATGCTACAAATTCTAGCCCTATCAATCCCTCCAAGAGGGGCCGAATTATTCTACTGGCTTGTTTGGGAATCTTGGTGGTCCTTGGTAGTTGTTCCCTTAAGTTGATCCACCAGTGTAGTTGCTTGAGCTCGCATTTAGTATTGATTTGTGCCTTGTGCAATGGTGTTGGTGTCGTAAGTGCCTACCCCTGTCTTGTAAAGGTCAAGGCGTCCTCCTCATTTTGGAAGTTGTATTTTATTCTTGGGCAGCCTCCAAAATTCTTTGCTCTATAGTTTGCGTACCCTTGTTGTTGAAAGGAAATCCCAGGTGCACGAAAGCCACCTCTTTGACCATCATGGTGTTATTGGTGATGAAGTTTGAGCTTTCTCCCAAGCTATTACAAACACCGCACCAAGCACAAATAGAGATAGAAGCATTAGTGGGCTTAGAAACCTTCAAAGTGTAATCATTGAATTTCCTTTCTAAAACCTTGATTTGAGCTCTCAATGCAATATTCTCCATAATTCTACAGTAGCATTAATGGCCGGTTGGATTGTATTTCATGCCCAATTTATGGATTCAGCTGCCCAATTAGCAAAATGAACCAGAGCTGCTGTAGGAGTAAGACCAATAACATCTCCATCAGCCAATTGATTAACTAGCATTTATATCTATTGATCCATGCTCCTATTGAAGATGTCTATAAGTTGGCTGTTGGTATATCCATGTTGTGGGCATTCAACAAGTAGCTTTTGGGGTGGGTAATATTCAGCAAGTACCTTCGCCATCCCATTGGTTGAGTCTTGAGATGGATTCTCAAACTGCTACTGTCTTTTGGGGTGGGTAATATTCTTTTAAGAATGCTTGGGCGAGGTTGTCCCACATTGTGAATGTGCCGTCTGGGTGGTTAGCTAGCGACCTTTCTGCTGATCCCTTGAGTGACCATTTAAAGAGCTTCGGTCAGATGCAGTCATCAATGACTCTGATTTCCATTGAAACTTCAGACTTGATGGTGTCACAATATGAAATGAAATAAAAAAGGTGAATGCATGGATTTTCATCGAATTTACCTTCAAACTTCAAGTTCTACTGGATTAGGGTGATGAGGTTTCCTCACAATTTAATGGAAGGCGCATCTAGTTGAGGTAGTGCGACAGTTGAAATGGAGCTAGTAACACTTTGGTAGGTGAAGTCGGCGAGAGTTTGGTTCGCCATTGAAGATTGCATACGATAAAGAGTCGATGTATAACTGTGATCTGAGTTCGAGTCCAAGGTACTTGTGAAACCCCCGCTGCTTGAAGAATCAATTCAATAGCATCTCCATCTTCTTCCAAGTTGGATGCTTGTAATGACTTACATCGAGTCACTACGGGTGACATGCAACAGACGTGAACCTACAAAAAGAAAAACAAAAACTTTCCGTGAAAAATAAATTTGGAAACAATTTAAAGTGAAGTGGATGATCAACAATTTAACCAATAGTTTCAACACAAACAAAGAGGTCCCAAGTAGCGGGGCCAACACGCTTGTAGCGAGTGTTCAAAAATAACCTAACTACCGAAGTAAAAATTTCACTGGGTTTCTAAGTTGCATTTACATAAAGTTATGGAAGTGTTAATTAGTTTAACAGATTTTATGGTTTAGGTGCCATGATTATCAAACTACTAATCAAAAATAGAGTAAAGATTAATTAAGACAAAGGCTGTCAGAGTACACGATTAAGGTTTCGAATTCCCCAAGCAATTTAAAATGAAAAAGATATATTCAATAAACTATAGCAATTCTTCTCTAATCAAATGATGCCATTTCGGAACCGCTAATTTTCTACCTATCTAGTATCCCATTCCGCTCTTTCGAGACAAAGATCTGAAACCCGCTAGGTGATTAATCGAATAAGAATTGCTCACATGACAGATTAGTTCATTCGCTCGCTGGTAAGGGTTTACGTCTAACCTAGTTCTTTGATTTTTGTGTTCTGGATATGCAAGCTCTTTCGAGTCTATGAAAAATCTAACTAAGATCCATTCAAGTTGAACAAGCAAGAACATAAACTAAATTAAAATCAAAGTATATTGAAATTCATCAAACTTACATAAATCGTCAAACCAATCAAATCATTAGTTTATAAGAATTAACCTAGGGTTCATCTAATATAATCAAGAGAAGTTTAATTGCTCATAATCAAAATTAGAAAAGGAAGACATTGATTCTATGTTTACACAAAGAATTATGAAATACCTAATTTCGCCGATCTTCCCGAAGAACTTGATTCGTTGTCTTGATTCTTTTGCAAATTCCGAGCTCCTTGAAGTTGTCTTTAAGTACCTCTCAAATCTCTCACTATTGCTCTCAATTTCGTCCAAGGAAGTCTCTTTTCGAATGAGGTTAAAGGCCTTTAAATAGGAGGAGAAATCCTTGTTGTTTTCGACTGTCATACTATGCGCCTTAACTGGTATGTTTTTGCACATAGTGTGACAGTTTTAGGCGCATAGTGTGGTGAACTTCGATAGAGTCCATGTGCTAGGGCCGTCACACAATGCGCCTAAACTTAGGAGCATAGTGTGACAGTTTTAGGTGCATAGTGTGACAAACTTCTAGAACCAAAGTTGTAGGAAATTGAACAAGCTTTCCAAGACCGCCAACCTTGCATCAACCGAACTTCTGAGCTAGGAGATATGTCCAAAATAAAAAACTGTAACATTTTCCAACCAAGTCGAGATCCACGCTCCTTGGAGATGTAGAAATGCTTCCCATTGCTTGTCTTAGATCATTCATCCACACAGTATCACTCCGATTAATTCCTCAATGTCATAATGTACCTGAAATCTGTAAAGAACACTCCACCCGGTGTGAGACACTAAATCAAGATAAAAGCTTAAAATGCATAAAACATCCTGAAATATCACTTAAATGAGGGCGATAGATGTGAAAAATCTAGCATAAATGGAGCTAATGATGAACATAGATGTATCAAACTGTACCAGGCTACTACCCATGTTCTTATAGGGCTTGATTCGCCGATTTTTTCTATTGGTAGCTATAATGCAATCCTCTCTCTGGTCGAAGCATCAAATAATATTGGGTTTACTACAAGTACGGAGAATTTTCATGAATGAGTTAACATTGCTATGCTCACACTCATCCGGCTTTTGGTCCTTTCTTTACATGGTAAAACAACAGGGTTGATGATCCTATTGCTCAGTGTTAGGATTGATGTCTTGTTAATTCTCTTTGGCTGGAAATTTTTACTAATAGTAGGGTGGAGTTCTTGGTTCCGGGTGTCTCCAATCATTGTGGGGGTGTATACAGACACAAAGGTCAGGCAAAACACGTTACCCATGTCGTCCAAATATTTTAGCTTTTGGACTTCTTGAGATGGTTATGATGTCATTGTTAAAAGTGATTGGACTTCTTTAACTAGAAGGGAAGGGTTTCTTACTATGTATAGGACGTTGAAGATGGTTAAGGCGAAGCTTAAACAGCTCAACTCATCCCACTTTTCTGACATCAGTGGGAGGGTCAGGAGTTTAGAGGAGATTATGAAATCTGCTCAGGTGGAGGCCTTAGAAAACCCTACCCCTGGAAAAAGTTCAGAATGGTCATGCTACTCAGACTACCTGAGATAATATGAAGTAGGTAAAGGAGAAATTCTATTGTCAAAAAGCTAAGGAGAACTGGTTGAATTGGGGAGATAGCAATACTTTTTTCTTCCATAAAGCGGTTAAAATAAAAAAGAAGCAAAATTATATTGCAAGGCTTGAATCGGTTGAAGTTGAGGTTACTTTAGACCTTTAAGGTACCACTACTATGGCAGTTGATTATTACAAAAGCCTCCTTGGGGTTGTCAATCCTGACGTTCAGAGGAAGTCAGTTGATGAGTGGAAACATTGTCTCTCAGGCTCCCGAACTAGTGATCAAGCTATATCTTTGTGTGTGGATATCTCTATGGATAAAGTTAAGGGAGCAATGTTCTCTATCCCAGATGGCAAGAGTCATGGCCTAGATGGGTTCTCAAGAGATTTCTTTACGCACTCCTAGGGGCTGGTTGGGGAGGAGATTATGGCTGCGGTTTGCTCCTTTTTTGTCACTAGGGAGATACCTAAGCAGGTGAACTAGACCATCCTTGCCTTAATTCCTAAGAAGTCTCATGCTCTTAGATTAAAGACTATCGTCCCATAGGTTGTTGTACCATCTTGTATAAGTGTGTTACAAAAATCTTGGCCAACTCTATTGCTAAGGTTCTCCCTTCTTTGATTAGTCACAACTAATCGGCCTTTTTGAAAGGGAGAAGGATTGGTGATAATATTTTGCTAGCAGATGAGTTGGTTAGTGCTTACCATGTGTAGCACACGTCCCCTCGATGTGCTTTGATGATAGAACTTCATAAAGCTTTTGCTTTTTTGGATATTGAGTACCTTCTCACTATCATTGATGTTATGGGTTTTCCTAGTCGTTTTGTGAGATAGATTAAAGGGTGCTTGGACTCGGCGATGATTAGTGTAGGGTTGAATGGTGGTGTCGTTGGCTATTCGAGGGTGAAAAGGGCCTCCGGCAATGGGACCCCATAGCCCTTCCCTCTTTGTCATTGCAACGGAACCCTTACTATGCTTGTTTCAGGCTGCTGCCCATGCTGGTTCCATTCCCTTTCACCCTCATTGCAAAAATCTCTCCTTGGTTAACCTTTATTTTGCCGATGACCTTCTCGTGGTCAGTAATGGGACTCGTCTGGGGTCAACGGTATCTGCTTGGTACTTATGGAGTTTTACTCCAGGTCGGTGCTAAAGCTTAATCCCGAGAAGACTAAAGTGATTTTCTCACACACTATTCCTCTTGATGATCAGGAGGATAACCTAAACAACTCTTGTTTTTGGGAGGGGAAACTTACGATTCGCTACTTGGGGCTCTCCTAATTCTGGGGTCTCTTACCACTAATGAGTAGGATGCGTTGGCTAAACGGATCACAACTAAAATCTCCTTCTGGCATTTGAAACTCTTGAGCTATGCAGGTCGCCTCTAATTGGTAAGATATGTCCTGTCGTCAGTTAGTCAGTTCTGCTTGTAACTCTTTCTTCTCTCGCAAACTATGATTCACAAGTTTCAGAGGCATTGTAATGATTTCTTGTGGTCTGTTGAGGAAGGGGATTGTAAACGTGCCAAAATCGCCTGGGTGCATGTTGTAAAGCTGAAAAAGGATGGTGGCCTTGGGCTTAAGGAGGTCACTACTTGCATTATCAAGCACATTTGGGACGTGGCATGGCTCAAGGCTTACCGGTTCCAGGGTGGCTCTATTTGGGATGTAAAGGGTCACCCCCACCATTTGTGGGTGTGGAAGCACATTTTGACGCTCAGGCTGATGGTGACCCCTTTCATTTCGATTAGAGCTAATGGTGAGCTACTATGGGAAGGTAAGTTTATGCCTAGGTTTTTTGTTACTAGAGTTTGGCATAGTATTAGAAGATATGATCCTGAGGTTTTATGGGGTGACTTTGTTTGGAAGGGTCCCTCTATCCATAAGAACTGTTTCATAGCTTGGCTGGATGTGCTTGGAATGCTGGTTACTAATAGTGATATGGCGAACTAGAGGTTTTCCCGAGATGTGTCTTGTTTCCTTTGTAATGATGGTGTTGATGAGCTGAACCATCTCTTTGTTAGTTGTTCCTTTGCAACAGTAGTGAGCTCTGCGTTTGGCTCTAGTTTTGACTCTACAGTGATGTGGGAGCTTGATGTGGTGAAAGCGGCTAGGAAGTTTGGAGGTACTTTTGTTCACTCTCGGTAGGGGCGCGTGGTTTGGTAATGTATTGTGGCTAATCTCTGGTACGAACGATGTAAGCGAAATTTCGGTGAGACAAGGCTCAGCGTTTTGGTGGTTGTAGATAGTATTAACTTCTCTTTGTGAAGCGAGATATACCAAAGAATAAGTTTCTTTTCCATTATAGCAAGATAGTTTCTTTCTTTTGTTCTCCTTTGTCCTCTCTATATCGTATAATGTTCCTTTTTGAGTTGCGGGGTTGCAATCTTAGTGAATAAAATATTCATGAATAATAATAAAAAAAAGGAAATATAATATAATAAAAAGTATTTTCAAAACATCGAGAGTACTCCTCCGTGTCTTAGCTTAGTTGAACTCAATTGAATGAATCTTGGTTATTTAAATTTAACCTCCAAGCTTTTTGGTGTAATTAGAGTGTTTATCGCTGAAAGCAATAATCGATCTTTTCGCAGGGAGTGCTCACACTAGGTGAAAAACGATTGGCGACAAGTTGTACTACATTCCCATGGGCAAGGATCAAACTCCCGACTTTATGGTTAAGGACTAGGTGCGCAACCAACAATCCCACACCTCATAGTTGGCCCTGCCCCAAGCTAAGATACCATTCAAAATTACTTGAGTCTAGATAGGTGATTCATCTGCTCTGGGGATACATGAGATGGGCAAGGATCAAACCTTATTTGCTAAGGTTTACATAAAGTGGTTCTGAGTGTAATAGCGTCGTCATAAACCGAAGCCAACCCCAAATAGAGATACCGTTAATCAATATCGATTGGGGGGATTGTGGTGTTCGTTGAAGTGTGATTGTTCAAATCGTCGAATCTGATGGAGGGTTTGTGGTAGATCTAAACGAAGATGATCAGATGACTGTAGAGGCGAATCCAATGTATTGCAATCCTCCTGTTGGGTCTCCTTACAAATAAGATGATGGGTAGGCAGTGGCCATTGACAGTGATGAAGACGAACCAGAAACCGATGTTGGTTCACCCAATAAAATTGTAGTTAAGAGGATTTGATCTTAACCTAGAACCGGAAGACGAGGTCGAAACTCATCAGCTGGAAGGACACAACGAAGGTATGTTAAATTTTTCATACCTTCATGTTATTAGGTGTTCTCGTTTGGGGTTTTGAATCCCAATGCAGTAATTGTTTGTGGTTGACTATGGAGTTTCAGTAATGGCAGTAGAAGGACAAGGCATTGAATTGGATATCCTAATATGGTAATGTGAGGACATCAATACAAGTGTACTTCATCACAAATAATTTACTAATAATGGTACGGTAATCAGGCAGTTTGGAGAGTATTGTTAATAGCTAAGCCTAAAAGTCAGTCACTAGTATTCGTTACAGTTTTGAGAGTAATGTTAAGTTCCACGCTAAACGCAAGTGAGTAGTATTCATTACAGGTATGGGTGCTTACGTAGCCACTTTTGTGTTTATGGTTTGCCGGAACGCACATTGGACCGAATGATGTGAAGGAGTGGAGCAATTTTTTTTTCAATTCACTTGATCAAGCTTGTGAATGGTACAACGAGTACGCACACAGACAAGGTTTTGCAACTCATGTAGACTATCAGAAGGCGCAAAGCGAAAGGATAACCCCACCGCCAAAATAAAATATGTAAGTATATTCGTGCACGAAAGGAGGGTTTCGTAAGAATGGCATTGTAAAACCTAAGGCCACGCTTGGGCAGGGTAAGGCAGCTAAGGCGGTTAAGGACCCCACACCCAAGACAAAGACCACTCATAACAAGCCTGAAACACGGGTTGCTACAAGGCTATGTACGCATTCGACTCATCAAATCGATTTACCTTTACTGCATTACTTCTTGGGTCAGTAAGCACAACCATCCAATGAAGGTCAACGATGCACATGGTATGATGATAGAGATCAATGCCGCGACAGGGATTAGCCTTCGATCATCGTTCGAGATTATTTCTGCCACCACCAGAGGTGTTGAGAATGTCGGTTGTACTAGGGTGGACCATAGGAACCACTTGGCTCACATTAGACAACGACAAATGCTCCGCGACAACGGAGCAACAATTATCGAGTACTTTAGGGAAAGAACTCGACTCTGTCTAGTATTTTTCCATGAAGTTAAAGTTGATTCTCCGGGGGATATTGCGAATAAATTTTGGGCGGATCAGTGAATGCATGATGACTAAGCATGCTTCGGGGATTCGATAACGTTTGATATAACCTTCAGGACCAACAAGTACCATCAGCCTCTAGGTAAATTTGTAGTACTCCACCTACTTGAAAAATTCTAAGTCCCGACATAGATGTGATGTTACTGCTTGCTATTTTTTTTCTCTTACTTTTGAGTTACAATATCAATACAAAAATGTTGCGTTACTGCTTTATGTTTAGGTTACTGTTGCGCTACAAAAATGTTGCCGCATACGTCGATCATGTATTACATATACTTCTGTAATTTGTGAGCACCATCACTGATTTGATAAAGATTTGTGTTGTTCAGTTTTCAATTTTCTCAGCTCCGTTTGTTGACTTCAATAACCACCATCAAGTGGTTGTTTTTGGAACGGCTTTTGTCTACAATGAGACCATCCCCCCTTTGTTTGGCTATTCAACGCATTTCTCCGATGCATGAACAATAAGGCCCCTAAAACAATATTCACCGACCAAGACTTTGTCGTGGAAAACGCCTTAACTCGGACCTTGCCTTATACTTATCATGCGCTCTACACCTTCCATATTCTCCAAAATGAAAAACACAACCTCGGCTCGCTGTTCACATAGGATTTCATGAAAATGCTTCGTTTCCTCTTCTACGATGTCGACAGTGACCCTGAGTTTGATGATGTGTGGACTGCCACGATGCGTGATTTCTTCCCCACTTACGTTCCCCATGGACATCCGTGGTGCCAGAAAATAGTTCAGCTTTGGAAAAAATGGTCATATGCATAAGTGAAGAACCATTACACGACAGGGATGGTCAGCACACAGCTCGTTGAATCATGCAACACAACTGTTCGCGGTTCCTACGCGTCGATATGTCACTAGTCCAGTTCTTCCCCCATTTTGAAAGGTAGTTTTAATGCACAAAAAATCACTTACTGTATGTTCTTTTGTTTGTATTCCTGGCATCCTGCCCAGTTACCAGATACTATCTTGTTCATATTCCTGTGGGTAGGACTAGTGATCGGACCATGTCCTGTTAATATTCCTGCTTACCTGACCAGTTACTAGACACTGTCCTATTTTTAGGATAGTTCGTAACAGACGAGAGGCTGAGAAAATGGAATAATTCAAGGCAAGAAACACACAGTCCTACATAGCATTGGAGTAGAACGATTTTGTGAAGAAGGCAGTAGTGGGTTACACCCGAAGATCTTCGCGACGTCGAGAACCAGCTCGCACTGATCCAAGAGTACACACTGAGACCAGGTAAACCCACTTCGGAACTGAACTCCATGTCATATGTCTTCTTCAAGACGCACCGGGGTCATCTAATAGATAGCAGGGTTGTGACGGTTAATCATGTAAGTGGTGAGGTCGCCTGTGTGTAAGTGGTTGGACATAATGGGATTGCTTTGCAGGCACTGTCTCCCGTAATGAACATCCTCACTACATTCGGGGTTAAAGCTTTTAAGACCCTAAACAATCGGTACGCTTTGAAGCGCTGAACTCGTTTCACAAAATGGTTGTACCCGTACCGTACCCGTACGATAGTCCTCGTGTTAGGTGGGTGCATTGAAAATGTCTATAAGCTTGATATTCAATTGGCTTGCATACTGTACTTCCTTCTTAAGTTTCTAACTGATTGTGCTTCCTAAACCCCCCTTATTTGAAAAGGCGCGCTTGATTGTGACAATATGAGTGTTATTCTATTTTGTGAATGTGGTTTGCTCGCAACAGTTTAGGTGAATCCCACACCACGCCCACATGAACCTAAAGGGCAATTCTTAGGTTGTCTGGACAGGACCGAGGGATGTGGTTTTTTCATGTGGTGCAAGCCTCGAGAGGGGGACGACGCTGCCCCCAAGATGTACGATGCTTTGGTTGTCACCAACGCTGACTTAGAGGACGAGGTACGATGACTGAAGAACGAGGTGAAGCGACTAAAGAATGAGATTCACTACATTAAGTGCTTGAAGAGGATGGATTTCCTCAAAATCAACGACAGACTATGAATGTATGAGGTAATGTCCCTTGTACGCTTTACGGGTCACATTGGTATGTAGTTAGTAACTACTTGTCCCCTTCCCAAGTAATCTGCATATCCCTTACCATGTACTCTTCGACCACATGGGTACGTAAATGTTGTTGCACCATGTAGTGTCACTTGCTTGCGCTTATGATCGAAAAACGTGAACACGTATGTCTTATTAGTAACATTTTATTTGCTTGGACATAATTTCAGTATTGTATTACTAAGTAGAAATGGAAACAACAAAATTAGGCCAAAACTCTTCTTTGCCGAAATTGGTGCGATAGAAAGTATTGAAAGCTAAAGCTATTGGGATTCAATGCGATTTCATGTAGTTGTGTCATCCCATGCCTACCACTCTATCGCTTGCTTACATAAACTATCATGTTACCCACACGTATGCGTAAGTGAAAGAAATGGTTGCAATAGTGAAGGATGAATTTGGAAGAAGAAATGTTTGTCCTTGAGGCCTTCGTACATCAGGAAGAAAACCTAGTAGTAATGTAAGCATAATGCAGTATAAGAGTACGATGACGACCATAATGTTCAGAAACATAACATGGAGGAATGAGGTGCATTCAGATCTAGTGTACGCAGTATACGTAGTATCAATATTAGAAGCATTTGATACATTGTAGCGAGTAGAAGCAGTATAAGCATATGGACACGAATATTGTACAAGCATTACCAGTGAGAAACCGCGGTACAGGAATGAACATAACAATGGTGGGCTAAGTCTTGGTGGTACATGCGTGACCAAAACTAACATAGGGGCAATCACATTTCAGTGGGCAGAAGTATGAGCAAACTAGTGGGTAGACTTATAATGGAAAACAGGCGGTGTACAAGACCTACGTAGTCACTGTTGGCGAAGTCCGGGCCTTCAAAGTATGGAACGTTCGTCGGATTAGTTCATTCCTCAGGGAGGTGGGTAACAGCAGCGTCACCCAAATTTATAGCCCCCACGAACTCAATTTCTATCCTCGTCATAATATAGAAAGAGCGGAGGTTGTCACGACATTAGTATTAGTGGTGACCACGGCGTTTAGTCGAGGAACGGTAACAAAGCATTATGCAAGTGTACATATCAAAGTGAAAATGGTGTCTTACCCCAATCTCGGTAAGAAAGCAATACTGTGAGAAGTAACCTATCCTTTCTAGAGTTTCGCGGTTGAAAAGGTGAGGCAGGAATCAAGAATTGTGCAGCCAAGGCATTTCCTAGGTTTTAAAGTCTGCAAGTGCATACAGAACATAATATTGTGTAGTTCTCTGAACTCGCAAATCAAGGTACCCTTGCACGGTGGATTGATATAATAAAAAACAAGTAACAAAAGAAGCGTATCGTAATGTAGATAAATAAACCAAACCAATGTAACTACAGATGAAGGTACTTACACGACCCAATTTCATTGACTCGTTACGAACTTGACAACCATCTTTTCCTCTTCGCTCATAGGGTTTAGCAGTGGGCTGTCAGAGGATGTGGCAGGACATGCATCCCAGGGTCCTCCTTGATTATAGATGATAATTTCGTCGAATGTCACTGTAGCCGATTCGCCATGTCTTCTCCACTATCATCCCCATCGTCTTTCGCATCATCCTCTGATGTCTTCCCAATGTCAGTGACGCTTTGGAACCCACCCAAGTTGCAGTCTTCGACCTCTGCATTTTCCAAACTTAAAATAGTTTGAACGTTTCAAGTATCATGTTGATTGTGTTTGTTGTCATCTCCCGCCTCGTGGTGGAGGTTGCGATTGTCTTCCTCTTCATAGGGTACATTACCCGATGGAGTACGTGTGGCATCCTCATGTAGGTAGGCTTGGCCATATACATCTTCTAGTTGTTGGTGGTTGTCACCTTGTTGGATGTCATCCACGTCGCGATGCCCCTCTTGTTATTGGATGTCATCCACGTCGCGATGCTCCTCTTGTTGTTGGATATCATCCATATTGTGATGCCCCTCTTGCTGTTGGATGTCACTTTGGTCGATATTATCCTCATCGTGATGCTCCTGTTCTTGTGCATGGGTACTTCCTCTCCCGGTTATGAAGCGTAGAGCTTGTCGTTTGTCTCATCTGTATCAGACTCCTCTTCTTCAGAGGAAGAAAGGACAGAGATTGCCTGCTTACTTTGCTTGTTGTTAGCTGTCGGTTTCTTATCTTTCCCCATCAGAAGACTATTGACATATTGGTATTGCCTATCTTAATAGTGGCGCAGGGCAACCTCAGCTTCCAACGCCGTTTTCTCTGCCGCAAGTGTGGTCTCCAAAGCAGCTTCCTGTGCAGGTATCGCGGACTTCCTAAGCATTAGTTGCTCCAATGCAACCTCTCGCAGGGTTTCTAGCTAGCAAGGAAGAATGAACAGTATGAGATACGTATAGTGATTTCCAACGTGACAGTGAGAAACAGGAATGGAGACGCACACTAACTTGACAATAACATCATGACATGCGTGTAGTAATTTTTAGGTACAGAGTAAGAACATACTCAGTATAGTTGGAACATAGTGCGTAGCATGTAAACAAAAATGATGTGTACTCTAGAAGGAATTTGGCAACAACACAGTTCTACTGGACATGACCACACTTGGCTAAACATTAGAAATGGAAGAACGAACGAACAGGGGATAGTGAGTGTACGAAGGGAATATCCAGCATAAAAAGACCGATTACAGTTTTGCAAAGCATGTACGAATGAAATTACAAACGAATCTAGTCAGGGTCTCCCATAGTCTGGGCCAACAACACTACTTCATCGCTCGTTCCTAGTTGCAATCCCCTTGGCTTTGCAGATTGTCGAGGACGGACACTTCTAATTATTGACTGCACGGTCCACTCCTTATGTACTATTTCTTGGACTTCTTCATCAGGGCTTCCGACGTCATCCTCAACATCGATCCATGGTAGCTCCTTTGGTTCTAACTCCTCACCTACGGTCTCACGAGCCCTGGAATGAAATTTGTAACTACCGCCCCCCTGCCTCATGTCCTTGATGACCCTGCTTATCTTGCCGTCGTCCCAGTAGACGCATGTCGGTTTCTGAGACGCCTTGAATTTATGCAGCAAAAGCAAGTCCAGTAGGTGAATCTACAGAATCAGTAAATACACAATATCCAATTAGTTACAGTAACATTTGCACAATCGATAAGAGAACAGTAGCGATGTAGTAATATGACAGTGAAGGATACAACTAAAGAATATAAAGAAACAGCAAACTTACCGTCAGGATGTTGATGTCCCAGAGGCGTATGTCTTCGAAGCCACTTCCAGTCAACTAGTCCATCAATAACTGTGTCCACCACATGTTGGAAATAATTGTACGTCTTTATTGCTGGAAATTCACCCCGCAAAAATACGCCCATACCTTAAGGGTACCCGATAGGAGTTCCCCGGTGCCCGCAACTCGTTAATGCACAAGAGGATGTACAGCTTAGCCAAGACGGCAGAGTCTTTTGTAGCCTTCTGTTTGTCCTTCACCTCCTTGAACATCATTGAGCCATTCGGGTATCGGGTGACCATTAGCTCTTTAGCGAATCTGTCGACAATGTGGGGAGGACATGTCTTGATGTCAATATCTTTTCCCTGAAATGGTAGGCCATAAATCTTCTCGACATCGGCCGCTTCGATCGTTAGAGAGTACCTCGTTTATGTCGAAGGCCCGCGATGCGGGGTTGAATCTGAATAGAAGGACGTCGATGAGTTCTTGGTTGTGTTGTTTGTTGTGGATGGATAAGAAACAGTCAAACACCGCTTGGAGGAAGAACTTTTTCATGCTATTTCTTGCACCCAGTTAGGGTTGGCATCCAGGTACGACAGGTCCGGATTCCCGTCCCCCGATCCCCGCCCGGTTACCTCTTTGGGTTTCTGAAAGTTCGGTCGGATTGCCCATACGGGCGGAATTTAGTACCGTGCCCGGCCCCGCCGGGTCGACGGGTGAGCGGGTAAAGCCCGGTGAATGAAATAGCAAAAAAACAGAGTGCATAAACTGGAACAAATATGAAACTTCAAAACTTAAAACAAATCAAGTTCAAAACAAAATTTGTAAAAACTTCAAAACAAGGCAGCAACATCAACTTCCAACATTCTAAACTACCAACATCAGCAGCAGCATCAACCTTCATGCTTCCACAGCAATATGCAATCAATGACATTCATTACAGAGCCTTCAATGTTCATTGGTTGCTCGTGTTCTGATTCAGGAACAAGATCATTCATTAACCAACCATTTTTATACAAACAGAACCCTCAAATTTTCAAAACAATTTGAGCAAGTTCATGAAGTTCTTAACATCAATTTCGGCTTCTTCTTCTCCTGCAACATCATTAACCTCTAGCAAACTGAATAACCCCCTCAACTGACAAGCTTGAGCCTTAGTGAATGACTTATCTGTGAAATACTGCAAGAATCCAGTAAGTTATAAGTGAAAATTGAGAATGATATGAAAATATACCTGTCTTGAAGTCATTTTGCATCCAAGATCGAGTGCACATCAATGCCTCCACATTTTTTTGATGCAATCTGCTATGATGAGGATCAAGCAATCGACCCTTTAAGCTGAAGGCAGATTCAGAGGCCATAGAGGTAATTGGGACATCAAGAAAATCCCTTGCCATATCGGTTAAGGTAGGGTACTTAGCAGCATTAGTTTTCCACCACCCTAATAGGTCAAAGTCCTTAGTATTTGGGGCTACATCATTGCCTAGATAATGATCTAACTCGGACTCAACCACAGTCATTCTTGATTTCTTCTTTCTCTAACAAAATGCTTGAAATCAGAAGATGTAGCACTAGAACCTGAACCAGAATCAGGATTGGGAGTTGCAATAGAGGACTGATAACAACTATCCTAGTAGTAGTCTGGTATTCATGAACTGTCTAACACCACTAGAATGCAAGTCTGGTTCATAATCATCCCTAGCAAACTTTGCAGCATAGAATTCAACAATTTCTAACTTACACCTTGGATCAAGTACCACAACTACACTCAACAGATCATGAATGTCATTCCAGTACTTCTGAAATTTCATATCCATTGATGTAGCCCTGATACGAATGACAAGACTAGAATCATCCATCCACTCCATCAATTTCAGTTTCAGATCACAGACCCTTGAGAAGAAATGGTTGGCCGTAGGATAGTTATTCCCTAAGAACAATTTGGTAATCGGACTAAAAAAACCAAGCTTTTCAGAGACAATTGCAGCAAATTCCCATTGAGAGTCATCGGGCAAACTAGTATAACTAGGTTCTCATTGAGCAAGCCTCTTAAACACATTCATGTTTGGTATAACAGTTTCTAGCATGGCATGCGTGGTATTCCACCTCGTTGAACAGTCTAGGAGTAATCGGTTCTGAGAAACAATTCTCAATTGCTTAGCCGTTTCTTGGAACTTCTCTAACCTTCTAGGTGTAGCAAGCCAAAATGCACAACTTTCACGAATTTTAACTAAACCATCTTTTATCACAGCAAGGCCATCTTTCACTATCAAATTAAGGATATGAACTGCACACCTCATATGTAATAGAGCACCCTCCCTAATCAAGATGTTAGACAACAGTTGTCCAAAGTGATGGTACTGATCTTGGAATCGATGTTCCAATCCATGGGGCACTCGATCAAGATGCTTGCTAGCCTTTCAGCCGTATGTGGAGCGCAGAACGTAAATAAACCTAGGGAAACTAGCAAACATAAACAAGGTACATTAGACTGTTTAAATTATGAATTCTGAAACCAATTAAAATCCCAAACCAACACTAAAAACAATTATAAACCTGAGCGAATGGCTACGAAGAGCCCAGTTATTATCGATGTAATGACCGATAATAGCCATGTAGCCCTTCTTTTGGTTAGAAGCTGTCCAAAGGTCTGTAGCCACAACCACCTTTCCCAAATTACGATCAATGATACGCTTAATCTTCGTCCTTTCATGCTCATACAGTTTCAGTATCTCCTTCTTAATGGTATTCCGATAGGGTACATGAAACAGAGGTTGTAGGCTCGTCACAAACCTCTTGAGGTATAGGTGTTCCACCATGCTCAGGGGATATTCATGCATCACAACCGCCACTGCCAGCTGCTGCCTTGAAACTTCACTGTTGCAATAGATAGAAGACATCTCTTTTTTTCCTTTCACATTCCAATTAGGTCCGAGCATCTTCTGTGTTCCATCTTGAATCTTCTTCTGGATGCAGGTGGAAGAATGGTTCTTAAGGTGCGACGTACCGTTGTTGGAATGACCAACTAGATGCTTCTTGCAATGCTTGCACTGAGCTTTCACCTTTCCTTTGTACCAGACTTTGATGAAATCAACCCACACATCGCTTGTTTGTCTGCCAGGAACCAACTCACCATCAGCTCCAGGAACAGCAGCTGGTCCATTACCAGCAGCTCCATTTTCAGCAGCTTCAACTTCTTATTGGGGTACAACTTGAGCAGGAACACCTGATTCTGGTACAACAATCACAGCTTCCCCTTCCATTCTACAATAAAAATCATGAATCAAAGAATACCTAAAGAGAAAAAAGCTATAGAAGTTCACCTCGTCAATCAAATAAGAGTCGAGGATCTTCTGGAACACAATGATCAAGCTGCATGTGCGAATCACAAAATTAGATGTTAGAAATAGAAACCCTAGACGAACAGATGATGATTGAGAAAATTAATTAGAAACCCTACTTCGATACTTACCAATAGGATAGATGTAAAGATGAAGATAGATTGCTCTGTTAGCCTGATTTCAATCCACATGCTTGTTCGTCTTTGTCGCCCATTTTAAAGACTACAAGTTGATCTAGGAAGTAGCAATAGCAAATTGAAAGCATCAGGAGTGAAATCGCTGCCGGCTAAACCAACTTGGAAGAGGGGAATCGTCGGATTTTGGGAAGTATAAGCAATTACTGTGAGAAGCAGCCTGCTTGTGAGAACTGAGAAGCAAGAAGTTGAAGCAACTTCTCGAATCTATCTCCATTTCCCGAATTTCTACATCCTCCTCATTACTACGGCCGTGTGTCCGAGGCGGTTATGGGCCTCTTGAAACCCTGCCCAGCCCTGAGCCCTCCAGGTACCGGGTCCATCCGAACCCAAGAACCAATCCGGTCAATCAGGAGATAACCAGTCAAATCGGGTCGGATCCGGGCGGGGACCCGGATTTCCGGTTCCAAATGCCAAGCCTACACCCTTCAAAATGTTGTTGGCATCCACGGGCCCTTTCGTCTTGCAACGAAAGATGGGGTTCAGAGTTTGTTTGCTTGCTTCGACATCATCGGAATGCTGTTTCTCTTTCTGTGAACCATTGGTCGTGAATGTTAATAATGAACAACAGAGCAACACATATGACAGCGAATACAAGTTCATAAAGAACTGGTAATTCAACTTCCTAGTAAACCAACAGTGGAGAACAAATCATGTGACTATACTCGACTCACACGATACACAAGTAACACAGTCAGTAACATTAATATTTTTCTAATAAACAAACAACGCTTCTGACTACATTAACAATAACGACATGAAACTAGGCCAGGATACCAAAAGGCTGAATCTGTAACCAGTACGAGTAAATCATCATTAACCACAACACATAGCAATAGGCAAATCAAAAACGCGAAGGGGTAAATCGGGAGGAACAAAAAAACGATTGGTGAAATCCATATCGAGGAGGAGTTGATAGACATTAACAACATACATTCGACAACTAAATCGTCGTAACCAATGACTTGATGTTGCACGTTTGTAAGAACGAGGCTAGGCACGAAGTAAAATAGTAATGAGAAGGTTGCCAGAAAATTAAAACAGTATCACATACCTGGCTGACTTTGTCTTGCTTCGATTGTCGTTTCGTCACTGATCTCTTTATCACCATTTCTCAAGTTCCCGGGAAAGGAACAAAACCCCCCAAATGACAACCTCAAACCCTAGGCGTAACAAAGCTAAATCGAAACCATGCAGTTACTACTACAACTTAATCGACTGCGCGTTACACAAACTGTAATAATGGTGGTTGCTTACCAGAGACACTGGAGCTCACCTGTCGTTGTTCTTCAACCCAGGCAAAAGCATGAAGCAGAGGAATCGAAATCAACTTCGCCCTCCGTCTCTGAACTGTCCTTTTTATAATAACTTTGTGGTGGTTACTGGATAGGCGGTTGAGGGAGCTTGTAGATAGGCTTCACGCCGGTTACTCTGTGGATAGGATTCATTGCGGTTACTCCGTCGATTGGGGGGAAATCGTCGGGGAAGGAAGAGAGAGAAAGATATTTGGGATTCAATCTTTTCGTGGGAAAGGGGAAACTACAATACTCCGGCAGTAAATCCACTGCATTTTCGAATTCCAATTTTGAATTTCAAAAAATGAAAATTTTTGAATTCAAACTGTCCCCCAAATTTTCAAATCAAATTTTGGTTTTGAATTTTAAAATTTTGCAAATTAACAATTACTGAATATTAAATATTCGACCGGTAATAAGAAAACTGTGGGGCCGGGGAGAAGAAGTGACAGATCTGCAACATGCAACATGGTGCGGAGAAACATGGTAACCCCCAACTGTTGATCTTCTATATTGAATCATATCCATCTATTACATCTGTCCGCCACTAACGGACGAAATTTGCATCTGCACTCAAGCCAAACTGGATACCATTATCACACCTGTTATGATTTTAGTGAAAAAAAGGCCTCTGTTTGGTGGATGAATCAATAATCCTATGTTGTCTATAGCCCATATGCCCGATGGAATGATACTGTTGCTGGGCCGGCTTATTTCTTGTGGGATAATTCAAGCAAGGGAATTAAAAGCTCCGATAGATCGCGGAGGTGCCAGCATTTTCATTCGTCGGAAACATCTCAACCTTCTCTCTGCCAATTCTATCCAGTTAACCGTAGTGAGTTCTTCTTATTATCATCACAATCGACTTTTTCGTATTGGAAGCATTCTATTCTCCCTTTCTGCAGTCTATGGAATCGAATCAAACTAAGCCGAGCCTTCTGGCTTCTGAATCTGAGTCCCAGCGAACGCTGTACGTATCTTCTTGGTTCCACCCTTTTCCTTTCTATTTATTTATTATGATTTCAATGCCTGCTTGGTCAACTGGTTGTTTGTCGGGGAAGTATGTTTTTAGGGTTTATACTCGTTCGATTTTGAGGTTGTTCAAGCTGAAGCTTCCGAACTGAAACCCTAGCTCTTCATTTATTTGGCTTTTTTGTGTGTCTCTGGGACCGTGTAGATATCCGTATGTGACTGGTACTTCTGTGGTGGCTTTGAAGTACAAGGACGGGATTTTGATGGCTGCTGACATGGGAGGTTAGTGGTCTATGATCTGATGAGCTTTTGGTTTGTACTTACTGTTTTCCCTCTGTTTATTTAGACGTGGATCATTGAAATTTGCAGGTTCATATGGGTCGACCTTGCGATACAAGAGTGTGGGTCGAATGACGCCTGTTGGCAAGCACTCTTTGCTTGGCGCAAGTGGGGAAATCAGCGATTTCCAGGAGATATGCCGGTATCTTGATCAGCTGGTGTAAGTTTCTTCTAATCATATATATAGAACGAACTTTTCTGTTATTCGTTGGGAAAGATGTAGCTTTCTGCTTCCTTTTAAATTCTGGTTTGTATCATCTGTGACTGTAGCCTAAATGACAACATGTGGGATGATGGGAACTCTTTGGGTCCAAAGGAAGTGCACAACTATTTGACTAGAGTTATGTACAATAGGAGGAACAAGTTTGATCCTTTTTGGAATGCGCTTGTTCTTGGTGGAGTTAAAAATGGTCAGAAGTATCTCGGCATGGTACCCATCTTACCAACTCTTGTTATCAGCTTATTATCCTTGCATTTTACCTTGTCATGGCTTTAGCAGAAGATGCAGAGATGTTTTGTTGTTTAAAGACTTGAGTGACTGTGTTCCCAATCCTTGGGCTTCTCAGGTAAACATGATTGGTCTTAATTTTGAGGATGATCATGTTGCGACTGGATTCGGAAATCACCTTGCTCGGCCAATCCTTCGTGACGAGTGGCATGAAAACCTGAGCTTTGAAGATGGTGTTAAGTTGCTGGAGAAATGTATGCGTGTGCTCTTGTACCGTGACAGATCTGCTGTCAATAAGCTTCAGGTTTGGCTGTTCATTCCTGTACTGTGAAATATATTTTTTTGTAGTTCCCTTCTGTCAAAATTTCTAAAATGTATTTGGATTGACCTTAGTTCAGATCTCCATGGGTTCAGCTGTCATTTTATTTCCAAGCAATTGACGTGGCAACTTTTATTTGTTATAACGGGCTGGCTGTATTGACCGGGAACTTGTAGTAGTTGTTTGAACTAGGGCAGTCAGGTGCATTGATGCTACTTCTATTATCTGTGTTGACCTCATCCTTGCAGTTCCATTGTAATCTCATGTAGTTTATTTTGCTCAACAATGGTTAACGTTAATGTCTCTTGCATTAAAATGATGAGATTAGCCTTCGGTTCGCTGTATCTGATGCAATAACTGTAATCATTGTATCCCTTAAACTATGTATGAATGGAGTTGTGATGCATTTGTAAAATGACAATGCAAAATTGCAGATAGCTAAGATAACGGAAGAAGGTGTGACAATTTCACAGCCCTACTCGTTGAAGACTTTCTGGGGATACGCAGCATTCCAGAATCCAACTGCAGGTGCGGAGGGATCATGGTAGAGTCCTCATGCTACATCAAGTAGATTCGGTTTGTGATAATGATCTGCATTTGTGTTTTTTGTTTCTGGAACAAAGGGATATTCCTGTACCAGTTTGAACCATGAATCTCCATCGTTAAAGATCTGCAGCTGCTAGTTTCACTTTGTTCCTTTTAATATAGAACAAGACTTTGTCTATATGTATTTAACTTGATCGTGACCCAGCCCTGGAGCTTTGAAGAAATTCTTAGTTCTATTGGTACATGTTTGTTATATCAATTGGATTAGAGTGTGCCTTGTTTCTTCTCGATTTAGTTTGTGTATCAATGACAGTCTATTTGGCTATTTTGCTCGTCGTCCTCAACAAGGTCCCCATCAAACGCAAGAATCCAAATTCCTTCACTCTTTCTTGTTATACTTCGAGTGCTTATGCGAGCCTAGCCGACTTAGGAGCTAGTATCAATATAATGTCAGTTTACATGTCTGTTAAGCGAGGATTGCACGACTTCAAGCCTAGTTGGATGAACATTAGTCTAGATGATTAGTCGTCCACTATTCCCAGGGGTATTGATATGCTGGTAACTGGTGGTCCTTTTACATTTCCTGTATACTTTTTTGTGATAGATGCGCATGATGATATGTTATTGGTTCTCGGACGACCTATCTTGAATAGTCTGATGTTTGTAACGACACAATTGTTGCTGCTCGAAATTGCTATTGATCCGAGAGTCAATTTCTCTCGGATCAATCCGATAGCCGACCCAACAGTCCAAAATCATTTTCGTCAATTTCAATTTCACGGTTGGAATTTTATCATGGTAGGATGGGAATTCTAAAAATATTATCCCTCTTTTAACGTTTCTTTTTTCTTTCCTCTCTACTCTTCTCATGTAAATTGGGTATAATAATGACATAACACTGATGTAATAATGACGTAATATAGATATAACAATTTATATATGAAGTCACATAATGAACCTATTAAAAGGATATAATAAAAAACGTATAACAGACTCGTAAGGTGTATATATCATCATCATAAAAAGGTGATAAACTGGACATAACGATGATGAGTTCAACTACTCGTAAGAGGACATAACAACGACATAACGAGACCGTAAAATGGTCGTATTAGCGACATCACATCCGCGTACAATGACTATATTAATGTGATTTTTTCCAATTTTTTTGTTTCGAAACTACCACATTCAAGTCAATTCATTTGACTCATTTTTAGCAGTTGGATGAAAGTTGACCCAACAATAGCCTGATCCAACAACCCACGATCTATCGGGACAATCTCTCGGAACCGCCTCTCGAAACGACAGCCGGGTTTGTTGCTGCTAGGGTATGCCATTAAAGTTTTACCTTTCAACTGAGAGATTGATTGAAACATTCAGCTCGGGATGATGATTTAAACTGTTGCTATGAAACTGTTGTCGTCTTATCTAGTGGCTCCTTCACTAACCAAGTGGGTGAAGATCTATTAGACAAATGCCTAGTTTAATTTCTTGTGTGTAGGATGACATTGTAGGTAATGACCAGGTTGTAGCCTTGAGTGTGTGTGGGGAAGGGATGAGCCAGAGGTTGTGTAGCAGACAGTAGACTGTGTTTGTGTACCAGCGGAAAAATCCAAAACATCATATGAAGAATCACCGAAGGTACGATTGGAAGCTCTCTGATGTGTGCATATTCGACACACCTTTTTAATTGTAAAATGAGGCTTTTGTGTGTCGAAAAGTGTTTAAATCTGGGATCTCTAGCACATGTTTGTTCTTTTCCCCCTTGGGGGCTGTATTACGTTGTTCGGTGTGTTTTGATGCATTTTCAGGCGATATACGATGTTTGAGGATAAACGGGAGTGGAAACGGACGGATTTGGAGCAGCTGGAGAGGAACACGGCGTGTTCCAGGTGCGAATCAGGGCAAAAACTTACAGGGGAGGAACACGGCAAAGAACACGGCGTGTCCCTAGGCGTGTTCCTTGGAACACGGCGTGTTCAATATAGAGCACGGCGTGTCCTGACAAGGAAAAATGGGCGAAAACTTACAGGGGAGGAACACGGCAAAGAACACGGCGTGTCCCTAGGCATGTCCCTTGGAACACGGCGTGTTCCATTCCAGACGGATTATTTTATCCTTTTCCATCCCGGATTAGGATAAAGAGCCTATAAAAGCCCTAGCAACCCTTCAGACGAGATATCATATTTTCCACGGACATTTTAGAGTTATTAGAGAGAGAAAAAGTGTGAGAGACCGGTTGGAGCGAGAGGTTATCATCAATTGGAAACGGAGCGAAGATCGGCGACAAGATTGGGAAATCTCGACGGATCATGTTATCTTTCCGGGTTGTTCTCATTTCTTTATCCCTTCTTAATTCCCGAACCATGGGTAGCTGAACTTTCTGTGTTGTTCGGATGAGATGAAGCTTTAGCTAAGCTTTGTATGAATGATTTGATTTGTTATTGAGGTTTATTCAGACTTATGATGCGTTCTTCCTAAAACCTAATTTACGATTCAATTGTGTCTGGCCGTCTTGATTGAGTCATCGACATTGATTTGTGGGTCCGAGAGGAACATAGGTTGATAGGACGCTTAGGAAGAACCCTAGAAAATTCGTTAGCTCGAGAGAGGAGCGAATCGTTTAGGCTCCTTGCACGTTTATCGTTGTGGCATTTCATTGAACTTGATTAATGCGTTTTGTTTAGGTGTAGATTAGCTCGAGAGAGGAATCTACAGTTAGACGAAATAGATCCTTAGAGGCGCGAGAGTGATCTAAGACTACATTAGGAAATTGCCAAGCCGTTATAACCTGAATAACCAAGATAATTAATCATTCATTTGTACATTGCTAGCTTTAGTGGATTCGAATCTGAGCAACCTTCATTCTTATCTGAAACTTAATCTCTCGAATTCGTTTAACTTTTGATTGCATATTTAGTTGTTAATCGGTTACTTAAAAACAATTCAAAAACAATTTCAATCTGTCGCTTGGTCTAGTTAGAAAATCAACTTGAGTAATAAGAATAGAAAGACCCTAGGGAGATTTACGATCCCACTAGAGCAATCTAGTGGGTATTTGAAAGCGGGATAAAATCCGCCCATCAAATTGGCGCCGTTGCCGGGGAGTATTTCTATTTTTAGGAAAATTTTGATTGATAACTATTCCCTCATCCATAATATCATTACTTCATCTCCCACATTTTCGTATTACGCGGTTTTGTTGTTTCCTGTTGTGCAGGCAAAATTGCGGACTCAACATCTCTCCGGAAGAGTAAACGTCTAGCTAACAAAGGGACAACTTCATACACTCACTTGGGTCCCAAACCTTGCAAGAAGTTAGTATTAGAAGCAGCTCTCGATCACCCTCCTCCAGTTCTACACCCAGATAAGATAGAAGAGGAGGTCAAGATGGATGAATTCCACATTAATGAAGAAGGGGACAACAACAATGACAACCATAATCACATCGATAATCATAAGCACCATCTCAACAACCACCATAATCACAACGATGGAGGGCATAACGCGCACATCCCACTCATTCCTCAGGAGAGGCCATTGAGAGACTATGGCCAACCTACTCTCGGAGGAGCTGCTTCGAGTATTTTGTGTCCCATAAGGGGGGATCAAGCCTACCAAACTCCAGTACCCCTGATTAATCTCATCCAATAAAGGGCATTTGTAGGCGGACCAGATGAAGACCCCAATGCTCATCTTAGGGATTTTGTGCGTCTAGCTGAGACGAATAAGGCACGAGGAGTCCATGTCGACGATCTTAAACTCAGCCTGTTCCCATTTTCTCTAAAAGGGGAAGCGCAAGAGTGGTTGTATGAGCACCCAACAGGGTATTTCACTACTTGGGATGGATTGGCCACGGAGTTCTTGGAGGAATTCTTCTCCCCCTCCAGGACTGGAGCATTAACGGCAAGGATTTCACAGTTTAAGAGTCCTTCCAACGAGACATTCTATGATGCTTGGCATAGATTTCAAAGTCTTCTTCGCTCATGTCCTCACCATGACATGGATGCGCATACTAGATTTCGAACCTTCATCAGGGGTTTGGATTACCACAAGCAGAAGGATCTCAGCATGTCAATTCCAGGAAATCTAACAGATCTGACGCCAACACAGGCTCTAGAAGCATGCAGAGCTTATGCTCAAAAGATGAGGACCCTTATCCTCACCAACCCAATTGACATCGAGCTCAATGTGCCCAGAAATCAGGTTCAACAAGTAAAGTCTACAGGAGCGGCAAGAGAGGAATCCTCATCGACTATTGAATTTCAGCAAGCTCAGCTGCTTGATCAACTACAATTGCTCACTAAGAAGATGGACAACATAGAATTAGCTCAGAAGAACAGTCTGCATTCCCAAAGGCCATCTAATACCCCTACAGCTTGTGTGTATGCGTGTGAAGGATGTGGAGGAACCGATCATGACGTATCCAAGCGTATGGAGGAGTTCGAACGGGGATGGAACATGAGCAAGTCGACTATGTGGGCGGTCAACACCGAGAATCCCTACCGGCGGCCTAATCAACAACCTCAAAACTACAATAAGGGTCGAATAGTTACCAATCATCGGGGCAAAATTTCAACAAGGGCCGAGTAATTATCAAGCCGGAGGACGGCTAGGACATAGCAACTACGAGCTCGGGTACTCGGCCGCCACAAAACCCGAATACTTATAGAAATCGGGGAAATTATCGAGCAGAATCGTCCAAGACAACCGCTATACTCGGATACCAACCAACAGCGATATGTCAACGAGAGCTATGGAGAGAAGGGTCAGATCACCTATTCGTCTAATCAGGCTCCCCCTGGATTCCCCCCTCAACAGCAACAGGCAACGTTAGAAGCTATTATGAAGCGGCTAGATGCTAGTGAGGAAGCTATGCGAAGTATTCAGGCGCAATTGAATGGACAAGGCAACACCAGTGTTCCTAGTAAACGAAGTGGTATGCCTAGTTCAATAGTCCCGAATCCAAGACAACACGAAGACGTGGGGGCAATTGAAACAAGAAGCGGAAAGCGGCTGCAAGATCCTCCGATGAAGATCGTCACACCAGTAGTGCAACCTCCACCCCTCTTGGATGAAGAAGACATTCCTGCACAAGAGCCGCCACATGCCACCATTCCAGATACAACAGACAGAATTCCTCCTCTTTGCACTCCTACTCCCCCACCGGTGGAGAATCCCTACAATCCTAGAGTTCCATATCCTGCTCGACTGAACAAGGAGTTGTATGACAAGCAATTTGCTGAATTCATGAAGGTGCTGAATACTGTGCATGTCGACATGCCTTTTGTGAATGTGGTCAAGGAGATGCCTCAGTATGCAAAGTTTATGAAGGACTTGGTGACAAATAAAAGGAAGCTTCCTGAACTACTAGCTCTCGCTAAGGAAGAAACCACATAGCTGAACGAAGAGGTAGACATGGCAGCAAGCTACGACGAGATTGACTTCAGGACTCTACCACGCAAACGATGAGATACAGGTCCGTTCACTCTTCCTTGTAAAATTGGTAATACGCAAGTTAGTAATGGTTTAGCAGATACAGGGGCTAGTATTAATGTGATGTCCTATAGCTTGGCTAATTCTCTAGGATTGATAGACTTTAAACCTACACGCATGAATATTAAATTGGCCGATAAATCAGCGATTGTGCCTAGAGGAATCTTAGAGGATGTACTGTTGACTGTGGGCAAATATACTTTCTTGACTGATTTTGTGGTGATCGATGCTCATTCTAATATGTCTTTAATCCTAGGTAGACCATTCCTTAATACTGATAAAGCTATAATTGATATAAGTAATGTACTATCACTCTTAGGGTTGGATTAGAAAGTGCAACGTTTTGATTAAGTTCTGCTGGCACTAGACATATGGCATATGATGATTTGTGCTCTTTTGATGAAACTGTGACCTCTCTTTTGACTGCTGTTTTCACTAACCTAGTGGGGCAAGACCCGCTAGAAAAGAGTATAGTTTCTGGTATGCAGGATGATTGTACAGGTACAGGGATTGATGAGGAAGTAGCTTCTATGACTATTTACCAAGTGGAAGGAGTACTAGCACACAATCAACCTATTATGGTAGCACCAGTTATGCCATTCAAGACTTCCTATGAAGAACCTCCAAAATTGGAATTAAAAGAACTTCCCCCTACTTTGGAGTACGCGTTCTTGGAAGATGGTTCAAAACTTCCAGTGATCATCAACTCAACTCTCTCTCCACCGCAGAAGGTCCGCCTCGTTGCTCTCTTGAAGCAACATAAACAGGCAATTGCATGGAAGGTGACAGATATCAAGGGAATCAGTCCTAATTATTGCAAGCACCAAATATATCTAGAAGAGGATGCAAAGCCAATTCGTCAACCCCAGAGGCGTCTTACTCCACCCTTAATGGAAGTAGTGCGCAAAGAGACTTTGAAGCTTTTAGATGCAGGGATTATCTACCCCATCTCGGACAGCAAGTGGGTGAGCCCTGTGCATTGTGTTCCAAAGAAAGGAGGGATTACTTTCATGCCTAATGCTGCTGGCGATTTAATTGCTACACGGGCTGTTAGTGGTTGGCGAGTTTGTATAGACTACAGACGGTTGAATGATGCTACACGGAAGGATCATTTTCCCCTTCCTTTCATTGATCAAATGCTGGAACGTTTGGCGGGGCACAAGTACTATTGTTTTTTGGATGGGATGTCCGGATATTACCAGATTCCTATAGCCCCAGAAGATCAAGAGAAAACGACGTTCACGTGTCCCTTTGGTACATTCGCAGGATCCCTTTCGGCCTATGCAATGCTCCTGCGACCTTTCAGCGATGCATGATGGCTATTTTTGAAGAGCTCATCAGAGAGATTATGGAAGTATTCATGGATGACTTTTCTGTCTATGGTGATTCTTTTGAGCAAGGTTTGCTGAATTTAGAGAGAGTTCTAAAAACGTGCGAGGCAACAAATCTAGCTCTTAGCTGGGAGAAGAGCTACTTTATGGTGAGAGAGGGAATTGTGCTCGGTCACAAAATTTCAAAGAAAGGAGTTGCAGTGGATCCGGCGAAAATTGATACTATCTCTACACTGCCACCTCCTACATCCGTGAAAGCAGTTTAGAGCTTTTTGGGACATGCAGGTTTCTACAGGCATTTTATTAAAGATTTCTCGAAGATTACACTCCCTATGACTCGCCTGCTTGAGAAAGATGTTCCTTTCATCTTTGATCAAACATGTCATTAAGCATTCATTGCTCTCAAATCCAAACTTACCACGGCTCCAATTCTGATCACACCATAGTGGGATCTTCCGTTTGAGCTTATGTGTGATGCGAGTGACTTTGCAGTTGGAGCTGTTTTGGGGCAAAGGATTGAGAAACGCTTCAGACCTATTTACTACGCCAGCAAGACTCTTAACGACGCTCGGAGAAACTACACCACTACAGAGAAGGAATTTTTGGCTGTGGTGTATGCTTTTGACAAATTCAGATCATACCTTCTGTTATCTCATGTTGTCGTCTTCACTGATCACGCCGCTATCCGATATCTCATGAGAAAATCAGATGCTAAACCGAGACTAATCAGATGGGTGCTCCTCCTTTAGGAATTTGACATCGAAATCTGAGACAAGAAGGGTTCCGAGAATGTGGCTGCTGATCATCTTTCTCGACTAGAACAATCTGTGGACGCGTGGGAAGTTACACCTGACATCCGGGAGGCTTTTCCGGAGGAGCACCTCTACGCCATAATGATCTCGGAAGCTGAAGGGCCATGGTTTGCAGATTTCGCCAACTATCATGCTAGTGGGGCGATTCGAAGTGCCCTAACTCGTCACGAACGGTGGAAGTTCATGTCCGACATTAAGAAGTACTATTGGGAGGATCCACATCTCTTCCGCATCGGCTCTGACAATATCATTCGTTGGTGTGTAACGCTCAGCGAGGCTCAAGATATTATGAATCACTGTCATTCGGGACCAACCGGTGGACATCACGGCTCGGAACGTACAGCTCGAAAAATTCTCACTTCTGGATTCTTTTGGCCCACCATTTTTAGAGACTGCAGGGATTACGTCAACAAATGCGATCAATACCAGAGAGCAGGTAAGCTCTCTCGACCAGATGAAATGCCTCAGACTATGACTGTTCCTATTGAGATTTTTGACATCTGGGGATAGACTTCATGGGCCCGTTTCTTACTTCGCACAAGAATAAGTATATCCTAGTTGCAGTGGATTATGTGTCTAAGTGGGCGGAGACTCAGGCTCTTCCTACCAACGATGCTCGGGTGGTAGGAAATTTTTTGAAGAAGTTGTTTTCCAGATTTGGTACACCACGGTCCATCATCATTGACAGAGGGACTCACTTTCGCGTACAATTCGATAGGGTGTGCGCTAAGTATGGGGTCACCCACCGCGTTGGAACAGCTTACCATCCTCAAACAAGTGGACAGGTCAAAGTGACGAATCGAGAGCTGAAACAGATCCTGGAAAAGGCCACATCTCGCACTGATTGGTCTGTACGCCTCGATGATGCCTTGTGGGCGTATAGGACGGCCTACAAAACTCCTATAGGCACTTCCCCTTACATGCTCGTCTATGGGAAGGCCTGTCATCTGTCTGTCGAGTTGGAACACCGTGCTTGGTGGGCTTTGCGTGCGCTTAACTTAGATCTTGGAGTCGCGGGCGAGGAAAGGCAAATGCAAGTCCATCAGCTGCAGGAGTGGCGCGAGCAAGCGTATGAGAGCTCCAAGCTATATAAGGAGCGCACCAAACGGATCCACGATTTGAAACTGAAGAGAATCAAGGAGTTCAAGGCTGGCGATCAAGTGCTTCTATAGAACTCCCGTCTCCACCTCTTTCCTGGGAAGTTGCGATCTAGATGGTCTGGACCATTTACAGTAACTCAGGTTTTCCCCCATGGCGCTGTGGAAATTACTCACCCCGATGAGGAGCCTTTTAAAGTGAACGATCATCGCCTGAAAATGTATGTCATTGGAGCTTTCCTTGGAGTCGTCAAAGAGATGAAGCTCGATCCTACTGCGGTTGAGGGCACTGACCCGTAGATTCCAGGTATCGTCTAGCTCAAAGACGTAAAACAGAGAGCGCTTCTTGGGAGGCAACCTAAGTTTAGAGTCTTTCTTTTCCTAGTTTTTCGAAGTCAGTAAGCCTAGAGTCGAGTCATTGAGTCTGGATATCACGATACTGCTCTGGGATGTTTCGGCAGGGTTGTTGTTCGCTACTATTATTGCAGGGTTGGAGAAGACGACGAGTTCGGAGTTTGGTGACGTTCAGGAAGAACACGGCGTGTTCCCATGAGAACACGCCGTGTTCTCCTGCCCCTTGAGCGTTGCAAAAGTTCCAGGGAGTGGACACGGCACAGAACACGCCGTGTTCCGTATGGAATTTTGGATGTCAAAGTTCCAGGGACTGGACACGGGATGGAACACGGTGTGTTCCATCCGTGTTCCCTGGAACACGGCGTGTCCCTAATGGAACACGCCGTGTTCCAGGCACGGGATTATAGACTCAACTTCCAGAGAGTAGACACGGGCGTGTTCCACCCAGAACACGCCGTGTTCCACCCAGAACACGCCGTGTTCCACTTCCAGGTTAGTACTTTTTTCTTCCTCTCTCCTCGGGTTTCTTCCAAATTTCCTCTCCTCCTCTCTTCTCAACCGCCATCTTCACATCCCCCATTCATCCCTTTCCTCGCCTCCAACTTTTTTCCCTCTTCCACTTCATTCACTCGCCTCCCATCTTCCCTCTTTCCCCTCTTCTCGCTACTCTTCCACCCTCCCTGTCCATTGAAGCTCCTCCCTTGGGTTCTTCCTCCTCTATTCAACTTCAGTCGTGTTGAGGTCGCCTCTAAGGTACACATCCATTCTACTTTCCCTCTCTTGCCCGTATGAATCGTCATTTATCTATTGTGAACTCTAATTTCAGTTTTGTTGAAATTGGGGATTATCCCCAAGAACCCTAATAATTTGATTGTGTGCTTTTCTGAAATTGGACTTGGATATATGAAATTGATGCCCTAGTGAGGTTGTGTGCTGATTTTGATGTTGTTTTGCCTTGGATTATGCTGTTCATTGTTCGAAATTTTCCTGCTCTTAGGCTTGCTCTTGAACCCTAATTTTCCCAACTTGGGAATTTTTGTTTATTTTCCTATCCTCTGTTGAAATTGATGATTATGGGAGGACCGTCACCCGTTGCACGTTGATTGCCTTATTACATTGCGTCTCTTGATTTTACTTTGCATGATTAGAACCTTCTGACCTATACGATGATCCTGGTTCTATCTGATGCTCTTTTACGTGTGAGGTCGCATGGCATGTTTGAGAACGTTATGATGCATTACGCCATAATTTTTTTTGTTGGTTCGACTGTCCTTGTGTCGTGAATTTGCCATGTTGCGGTTGGGAACAGAAAATTATCTTCCTTCGTTTTTCTCGTGCAGGATGGAATCTCTTCGCAAGCGGGGACGGGGTATGCTTCAATCCACTTCCTTCCAGGTCCAAGGCATGCCAACTCCTGTCAAGATGCGGTGCTTCACCTTCTCCGATCAAGCAGATCAGCAAGTGTGGACGGAGATTTCCCAGAAGGCTATTGCCGCTTCTGGTTGGGTTGACTGGGCTGAGTTGTCAACCGCTGGCATCGGGGAGCAGTTCGCCTCCGCCATTGATGCCGCTGGCCTTCGCCCTCTATTTGATGTGAAAGAGGACGCGCAGGAGTGGGCAACCAAGGAGGTGATCACCTCCATACGGGTCAAGGTGACGACGGATCCGCAAGAGGCTGATGCGGTCCAGCTCCAGTGTGGCGGGGTCCGCTATTCCTGGTCGTTCAACAAATTCGGGGTCTACCTTGGCTTCTACAATATGGCGGAACTCACATCCGGTCAGCCGTTGACAGTCTTTGCTGGAACTACATGCAGGGCACATGAGGACTTCTGGAGCGAGATTGCTCCTTCTGAACCCAAGAAGCGTCTTAAGGGCGGCCGTTGGAGCTACTACAAGTCCAGCACTTCTAAGGCCGCAGCGATCGAGGTGCCTCTTCTCCGCCTCCTCCACCATTTTCTCCGTGCCACCATCACTCAGCGGGGGAACTCGGGTGGTGTCTGCACCGCCCGCGACCTTTTCCTCCTGTACAGCGTCCACACTAAGGAGCGTATCCATCTGGCTCCATTGGTTGCCAAGCTACTGGCGGCTCAGCGATCCCGTTCCGCCGAGACAACCAGCAAGCTCTACGGCGGCTCGTACGTCACCCGTCTGGTGAAGAACCTGAGGTGTCAGTCCGCCTTCGGGACTCTCTCCTCCGTTCCTCGGGTCTCCCCTCAACGCCTCACCAGTTCCCTCCTCCGAGCAGCCGGGATTCTGGACTTTTTCGCTGATTGCTGCCCCGCCGGAAGAGAGAGAGAGCCAGTTATGGAGGAAGGTTCCTCGCAGGGCCGCCAACCCCCTACTCCGGTTGCACAGACTAAGGATTTGAGTACTCAAGTCGCCAATCTCGCAGGGCGAGTCGACTCTCTGCAGGTCTCCATGGCCGAGATGTACGCGTACCAGCAGTACGTTTTTCAGGAGCAGCAGCATTTCTACGCCTTCACTCATCCGGAGTTTCCCCCTTGTGTGCCGTTCCAGTATCCTCCACCATCCCCCCCCCCCCCCCCCCGGCATGACATGGATGACCAGTAGGGGCTGCCTACTGTGTCATAGTACTATTTGTCGTATCCAGAACTCTTTGTGTTTTGTTTTCTTTTAGTTTTTCTTTGGGTCTTGTGGTTGGCATTTGTGTTCGTGGGTGTTATGTTTCGCTGACTCTAGATTGATGTAACGGATCGGCACTGGCCTTTCTCCTATTTGCTCTTTCATGTCTTTTTGGTTGTAGGCTTCCTCCTATTCTCGCCGCCGTTTATTGCCTTTCGCCGGCCTGGTCCTCGTCCAGGCACCACAGCTGCTCCGTTCCCACATTCTCCAAGTTAGTATCACGCTTTTTGCCCGTTCTTTCTCTATTGTTTGGTCCATTGGGGACAATGTCCTGTCTAAGTGTGGGGTGGCTTCAGCCGTTTTTAATTGTGGGATACATAACTTGTGAGAACCTATTTGTGCGTTGCTTCCCTTTTGTTTATCGAAACTCCCTCTTGAGCTTAGATCGTGGATGTTAGTGAATACATGTTAGGGTTTTCAATCTATGAGTGGATGTCATGGATGTGAGGATATCATCTTGGAACCATCTGCCGTGTTACCCACATTAGTATACTAGAGACTCATATATATGATAACAAAATGAATTTTTACCTTCCACTGTTTTGTTCTAAGTCGCAGTAGAGTGTATTTGTATTCTCCTACGAAATTATCTAAGTTGTTATGAAGGGTAAAACAGGCGGGAGGAGTCCGAATGAGGTTGCTATAAAAAATGTCGTGAGGGTTTAGTTGCAATCGAAACACGTAGGGCGACCCTAGTGGTTTGCCGTCTTCCTTGCCTTTATGAGGCTTGGGGCGTGGGCCGGAGACTGGTTACTTCCGAGTCCGGCTGAAGTTGTGATTAATTCCCCCATTTGGAAAAAGCCGCTATCTAGAAAAAAAGCAATAAAGAAAGAAAAGCAAAGAAAGTAGTGAAGAGCAACATCGAATTATGCAAGCTTTGTTTTCAGTACACTATAGATGTAGATAGTCAAGTAAGCAACTCAAAATAAGAGGGAGGTGCTAGCATAACTTGAGTGCTGTAAAAAGAAATTAGTTCAAGCACCTCCTCCCTAAGGACGGAAGAGAAATCCCGGCCAGGACGAGCCGTCGGTCTGTTACTTCCACTAGCAACTAGAAGGTATAAGTGTTTGGAGGATATGGATACATTCCGATGGTTAGGTGTCAATTCATTTATATCATATCTATGAATCTATCTTATGCTATTCGAGGAATTCGGTGTTATATGCTTAAATGTGTGGTTTGTGATTACCTTGCATCATTAAACACCATGATAGTCTGGGAATCCGAGCTTTCAATTCCGGTCACCATATGCAGAGCCTTTATAGAGAGCGATTAGTAGATTTGCTTGAGGACAAGCAAGTATTTAAGTGTGGGGTGATTTGATGTGTGCATATTCGACACACCTTTTTAATTGTAAAATGAGGCTTTTGTGTGTCGAAAAGTGTTTAAATCTGGGATCTCTAGCACATGTTTGTTCTTTTCCCCCTTGGGGGCTGTATTACGTTGTTCGGTGTGTTTTGATGCATTTTCAGGCGATATATGATGTTTGAGGATAAACGGGAGTGGAAACGGACGAATTTGGAGCAGCTGGAGAGGAACACGACGTGTTCCAGGTGCGAATCAGGGCAAAAACTTACAGGGGAGGAACGCGGCAAAGAACACGGCGTGTCCCTAGGCGTGTTCAATATTGAGCACGGCGTGTCCTGACAAGGAAAAATGGGCGAAAACTTACAGGGGAGGAACACGGCAAAGAACACGGTGTGTCCCTAGGCGTGTCCCTTGGAACATGGCGTGTTCCACCTGGAACACGGCGTGTTCCATTCCAGACGGATTATTTCATCATTTTCCATCCCGGATTAGGATAAAGAGCCTATAAAAGCCCTAGCAACCCTTTAGACGAGATATCATATTTTCCACGGACATTTTAGAGTTATTAGAGAGAGAAAAAGTGTGAGAGACCGGTTGGAGCGAGAGGTTATCATCAATTGGAAACGGAGCGAAGATCGGCGACAAGATTGGGAAATCTCGACGGATCATGTTATCTTTCCGGGTTGTTCTCATTTCTTTATCCCTTCTTAATTCCCGAACCATGAGTAGCTAAACTTTCTGTGTTGTTCGGATGAGATGAAGCTTTAGCTAAGCTTTGTATGAATGATTTGATATGTTATTGAGGTTTATTCAGACTTATGATGCGTTCTTCCTAAAACCTAATTTACGATTCAATTGTGTCTGGTCGTCTTGATTGAGTCATCGACATTGATTTGTGGGTCCGAGAGGAACATAGGTTGATAGGTCGCTTAGGAAGAACCCTAGATAATTCGTTAGCTCGAGAGAGGAGCGAATCGTTTAGGCTCCTTGCACGTTTATCGTTGAGGCATTTCATTGAACTTGATTAATGCGTTTTGTTTAGGTGTAGATTAGCTCGAGAGAGGAATCTACAGTTAGACGAAATAGATCCTTAGAGGCGCGAGAGTGATCTAAGACTACATTAGGAAATTGCCGAGCCGTTATAATCTGAATAACCGAGATAATTAATCATTCATTTGTACATTGCTAGCTTTAGTGGATTCGAATATGAGCAACCTTCATTCCTATCTGAAACTTAATCTCTCGAATTCGTTTAACTTTTGATTGCATATTTAGTTGTTAATCGGTTACTTAAAAACAATTCAAAAACAATTTCAATCTGTCACTTGGTCTAGTTAGAAAATCAACTTGAGTAATAAGAATAGAAAGACCCTAGGGAGATTTACGATCCCACTAGAGCAATCTAGTGGGTATTTGAAAGCGGGGTAAAATCCGCCCATCACTCTCTTCGTCGTTTTTTCGTCCACTTTGAACCATCCCGCTTTGACACGAATCTTTGGACCGTACTTGTACTTGCTCTGAATCAGCATGCCTTTACGAGAGCAGTTGTCGAAATCGTGCCCAATCATCCCACAGTGAAAGAAACTCAGACGGCAGTGGTCATACAATGCTATTGCAGGCACAATTGTACCTTTGTATCTTCCCATAATCTCCAGTTGAAGAGGGCAAGAAGCGTTGATGACACCACAAATGAGGATGAACACTTTACAAGATTGAATTCCTGCACACACCATTGCATCATAGACCTGGCCAAGAAGCGACCCCAGATGATAACCGATTTTCACCGTGGAAAAATCACAAGACAGATAGCAGAGGTGAACCCGGATAGGTATCTGGAGCATTTGTGGAATCAGCTCCAGCCTTGGAGGGCACAAATCAAGCAATCTAAACACAACTTTCCTTGGCGAACATGGAGAGCCAGCCAGCACCTTAACTTTGTCACATCGTTGTAAAGGACAAACTGAAAGCGACCATGCTCAAGTTGCCGAATGGAGATCGTTCCAGCAAGTTCATACATGTTGCAAACGGTTTTCTTATATAAGAACATAATGTAGGAATGCAGTCCTAATGAACTGGGTATTTCAAAAACATCATTCCAATCCCGTTCCAATATCCAACCGTACCAAAAAACAAAAACCCCTAAACCCTTCATCTAAACATCACCTCGTATTCACTCGGCGTGAATATGCCCAAATGTTAAAACGATCTTCCGAGTCAGATAATCATGCAACAAAACCTACACATTTCTATAATAAAATTTGGATTTTGGCCGAAAAGCACTATCACCGTACAACATCTACTATCAGTATCAGCATCCATTTCTGGCTACCAATAACGTTGAGCTCTGGACTGCCTAGGTTCTGGCGACTGCTGAAGAAGATCATCTCCAACCTAAACTGGATCATATAAAGATCAGATCATAAATCCTTGTCCTTGTCGACTTCAGCTTTGGTTGCCGCCCTTTCAGCTTCGTCCAAGACGAATGCTTTCAGTGATTCTACATCCCTATTCCCTGCATTTCATACGACATAGATAAAAGAAGAGTTAATAGCAAGCATCAATTAATATGCCTACTCAACTCTAACCTTATGCCCTATGGTTTATAGTTTACAGTTTCCACTGATGTTTACTGTTCAGAAGACCTATCAACAGATCTTGTCTAGAAGGACAAAAAAGACAATTAGCCTCTTTCTCATGCTGTAGGTCAATTGGCAATAAGTAGTCTCCTAAATCCAGGAAATATATTTTCCTTTTTATTGAAATGAAAGCCAGAACTTATACTCTCATACAGCATTTCAAGAAGAGCATGTCTTCTTGGTTTTTTCATCTTAATTCTAACCAAATAATAAGCTTTACCATAGTACATGTAGCCTGCTTTTTTTGACAGAATATGAGGTAATAATCCTCTTGTTCTTATTGATCTTATTGATCTTGAATGATAACCAACTCTATTTATAATAGAGCTGTACAACAAGAGTTAGAGTCCAAGTCCTTGTAGGAAAAGACTACTACCCTTATTAGAATAATACTAACTTCCTATGCAAAAAAGGAATGTGCTTATTGGACTCTATTACAATATTTGTAGGTAATAACTTCCTAATCAAGACATGCTAGAAAAGGAATAAATAATAATAATAACTATTCTGCTGTATCTCAACATTTTTAAGATTTTTGAAAAAGTCAAGCTCAGAACTCAAGCATAAGGAAGTCTTATGGATTCCACAACAGAAACACCGAAGGTCAATTCATTGGACAGCAAAATCCTAGTTGTGGTAAGACAATTCTGCATACAGAGTTCATTTTCAATATCCTTCACACGGAAAGATGCTTCATACCAATGATTTGCAACCAGTAATAAAATCCAGCAATCTAATTGTCTGCAGATGCCGCAAGTAGCCTGTTAAGTTCTGCCTATGGTCATGTAACCAGTAAATATTATACGACTATGCACATTCATGTGCCGTCATTTGAAAAACATTTCAGGAATCCGCTCCAGGGTAATGGACATCTAAATATAGACACTGTTAATGTCCCATGTTTTAGTCTGGCTGATGGATAGCTGAATCACTACCAATCTCGAAATAGAACAAAAAAATAATTATTTTTTTAGAAGCCAACTAACATTAAATATGGTTTAAAAGCTAGACGGATCCTTTTACGGCAGAAAACCTGCGATACAGGAAATTATTACGTGCAAAGAATTTTGATCACACAGTCCATACATGGATGGTAACCATTTCCAGAACATGGAAATTTATTGTTCAAATAAGACTTCAGTTATGTAAAACTAGAGAATATGTCTACGACACTTGCTGCGTTAGTTTGGGTGACAGATAGCTGAATCATGAAATACAAATACAAGGACGATTGCTTGATGACACTCTTCAAAAACAAAAGAACAGGAAAAATATCCTGTAAGCCAGATAAATGATATTAGCGACAGTTTGAAAGCTAGATGACAAAGACCGTTTTACCATAAACTACGTCCTATGAAGAGACTGTATGTATCACAAAACTTAAATCTGTAGCAAGTATTTTAAGAACTTTGGAAATGTCAACATACCTTGGTATTTAGCAACTTCTTCTCCATCATAAAAGACCTTGAATGTTGGGTATGAGTGAATGTCGGCTTTTGAGCACACAGGTTTGCTTGCTCCGCAATCAACTTCTCCAACCTCTATCTCATCTTCTCCTTCCATTGCCTTCCCTAGCTCCTCCCATAATGAGCCAAGATTTTTACTAGATCCACAGAAACATCTTTTGTCAGCAACAATCGAAGCAAAGTAGCATCTGGTTTTGATAAAGAGCAAGTAGCATCTAGTATTACTAAACGATAGTACTCTTTCACTAACCAGTGTTTGCACCAAGGAACACAAAACTTCACAAACCATGCTGTGTCTTTCTCCTTTACCTGAGAAATTGAACCAAAAATACAATAATAACCACCAACATGTACCAGTATTTAGCTGAAAATACTCAGATTCTTATAATTAGTTAATGGGGTAGCGAAACGAGCTGATGAGAATTTGAGCAAAGAACCACATGATATAATATATGATCACAAACAGTGTTGTGAGTTTTTATCCAAGCTTCGAGCATAGTGTTGAAGCAAACTAACGAAATTACCAATTCAAAAACTTTAAGCAACAACTCATCAATCAAATCCTGCGAATCAACAGCAAGATATGCCGCCGACTGCTTAGCATTTAGTTGAAACACATCTCAAATAAAGATTAAAAGAAATTAAATCAGTATATCAGATATGAGAAAGCACAATCAGTTTTCACAAAAAACAGAATAGCACAATCATCAATCAGTAAACCCTAGAGGAATAAAATGACTAAAAGGGATTAACTAGGGGAAGACGAGGGAAGTACCTTGTCGGAGAATGTCTCCGGGGTTAGGGTTATAACTTCAGGTTGCGTAGGCGAAATGAGGAACAAGAGGAGGAGAAGGTAGGAGAGGGAACCAGCGCGATTCAAGCTTCCCATTACTTGCTTGCGCTTTGATACAGTCGCGGCAATCATTTCTCCGGAGCGAGATTTTCAGGCGAGATTATTAACAGACGAAGATCTGATGTGAATTTTGATAATACCGCCGTTTCGGTTTATGTTGAGGATTGACGTTCGACCCAGCTTGTGACTTGTGAGGGCCTAGAAACTTTTTCTCTCGAAGTCCTTTTTATTTTAACCATTAGGACAATTTAAAATTGTTAAATATTTTTATTAATTATTTATTGGTGGAGATTAATTTTTAAATTTTTATTAAAAAAAAAATTACTGATTATATTCAATCACACCTCCATTACTTACTGTTTTTTGGTCTTATTTTCAATGATCTCATTAACGTTTCAGAAATATAGTTTCTCCTCTTTTTTATTGTCATTTTCTATTGGATTATCTCCTTCAAAATTTTCACTGTCTCCGGCAACGACGTTCTTTTTGGTGTCGGCTACGTTGATTTCTCATCGCCCATTAATGTTGGTGTTGTTTGTCATCGTTGGAGGTGCTTTCCAGCAGAAATTAAACGACCTTTTTCATTTCTCTTACTTTCTTAAATTTTCTAAATTCTTTCTTCACGTAAGTTCTTGTTTTTTCCCAGTTTTTTTAGCTTTATTTTTTATTTTTTTTGTTAGATTGTTCCCGATTTATTTTGTTTCTTGTTGTTCGTGGAATGCAAGCTGTTGTTTGTTCTGTCGTCTTCTTCTTTCAGTTATGTAAAACAGATATATTTCTCGTCCTTTTTTATCACTCTTTTTAAAAGTTCATCTTATTTGTAGGTATAGGTTTTTTGTTTTTTAATTCACCTTGTACTTGTTTTAATTGTTGGAGATAGTTCATATATTTTATTGTTGCTTTTTCATTTTTAGATGTGAAGCAATTCAATTGTGTGATGATGGATTAGAAGGTACACGTTATTTGTTTTAAGTACCAGAAGTACACATTTTAGTCGTCTGGAATAATGGAACAACAAGTACCAACAACGAGCTGAACACATCTTTAACAAAATGCTCAGCTAGGTACTATTGATTTCTTTTGAAAAAACATTGAATTACCAAATTGAAAGAAGCAAAAACAAAGTTCATTGAAACAAAAATCTAGTAAAACGTCCCTCAATGTTACATGTTTGCTGTTAAGTCTCAGATCACACTCCTTCATGTTGGGATTCAGCTATGAAAAAACAAGTCCTTTAATGAGAATTTTGGAACATTAAGACACAATAGCAACCATATAAATCATATAATTTAATAAGAAATCCGGACATCCAAAGCTAAACAAAGACAATAGTTCCAAAATGATCATCTAGATACTAGAAAGTCCTCTTGAGACAACCTGGAACAACAAAACAACGAAATGTGCAACTTGTAATGACTCAAACAAAAATCTCCAAAAAATAACATCAAAACAATAGAATTAACAATTATAAACTTAAATTGACCTCTCCTCTTGAACCGAGTTGTTGTATGTGGTTACTGCCATCCGATTTCAGTCCATTCTTGCCACGAGTAGCAATTAAAGCCTCCGAACTATTTGTCAAAGTTACAACTTAGTATTGAATATATCAATGACAATTAGCATTTTGTGTCATGTAATTGAAAAATGACATGGAATAAGAACGGAAAAGTTTAGGAGGATTTTTTTCGAAACAACTTTTTCTATTTACACACAAACCATTTTTTATTGCAACAGAAAAACTCATTACTTGTTTAAACCTCTATTTTTATCAGTTTAGTTAGTTTTTATTCCATAACGTGTTATATGTTGCTCAAAATAAATTGTGACCTTCACAAATGTCGTTCGCTATACTTTTTGAGTCCAATGACAGCAATTTTGTTCTAGATAACTGAATAGTTTAGGAAAACAATTCATCTAAAATTGAATGTTATGTCGTTATGCGGAAGATAACCAAAATGCACATCACACTCAACATATTGAAGTATATTCAATTATATTGTTCATTGACGTCACACTAAACGACTCTAATATGTTTTTCATTTCTCAACTATATAAAATCACTCTGAATCAATCTTCTTTCAATACTGTTTTAACACCACAACTAGCTTACATTTTCTTAATTTGATGGTTCTAGACCAATTCACAGATTTAACCGGGTTAAGTCAGTTTGAATTAAACATACCTATCAAACCTAAAATGAGTCCATATAAATCAATCGTTCTTTCAATGCTCTTTTTAACAAGAATAATTAATAATACTAATAGAGTTAAGTTGGTTTAAATGGGACGTATGAATCAAACCCAAGCATAACTCAACATGATCCTTCTTTCAGTAATTTTACTGGTCCAACTGAGGTTACATTTTACATATCAATTGTTACAATTTAAAGTTACCACTTAGTATTGAATATATCAATCACAATTAGCATTTTGTGTCATGTAATTGAAAAATGACATGGAATAAGAACGGAAAAGTTTAGGAGGATTTTTTTCGAAACAACTATTTCTATTTACACACAAAGCATTTTTTATTGCAACAGAAAAACTCATTAACTGTTTAAACCTCTATTTTTTCTCAGTTTAGTTAGTTTTTATTCCATAACGTGTTATATGTTGCTCAAAATAAATTGTGACCTTCACAAATGTTGTTCGCTATACTTTTTGAGTCCAATGACAGCAATTTTGTTCTAGATAACTGAATAGTTTAGGAAAACAATTCATCGAAAATTGAATGTTATGTCGTTATGCGGAAGATAACCAAAATGCACATCACACTCAACATATTGAAGTATATTCAATTATATTGTTCATTGACGTCACACTAAACGACTCTAATATGTTTTTCATTTCTCAACTATATAAAATCACTGCGAATCAATCTTCTTTCAATGTTTGTTTTAACACCACAACTAGCTTACATTTTCTTAATTTGATGGTTCTAGACCAATTCACAGATTTAATCGGGTTAAGTCAGTTTGAATTAAACATACCTATCAAACCTAAAATGAGTCCATATAAATCAATCGTTCTTTCAATGCTCTTTTTAACAAGAATAATTAAAAATACTAATAGAGTTAAGTTGGTTTAAATGGGACGTATCAATCAAACCCAAGCATAACTCAACATGATCCTTCTTTCAGTAATTTTACTGGTCCAACTGAGGTTACATTTTACATATCAATTGTTACAATTTAAAGTTAAAACTTAGTATTGAATATATCAATCACAATTAGCATTTTGTGTCATGTAATTGAAAAATGACATGGAATAAGAACGGAAAAGTTTAGGAGGATTTTTTTCAAAACAACTTTTTCTATTTACACACAAACCATTTTTTATTGCAATAGAAAAACTCATTAACTGTTTAAATCTCTATTTTTTCTCAGTTTAGTTAGTTTTTATTCCATAACGTGTTATATGTTGCTCAAAATAAATTGTGACCTTCACAAATGTCGTTCGCTATACTTTTTGAGTCCAATGACAGCAATTTTGTTCTAGATAACTGAATAGTTTAGGAAAACAATTCATTTAAAATTGAATGTTTTGTCGTTATGCGGAAGATAACCAAAATGCACATCACACTCAACATATTGAAGTATATTCAATTATATTGTTCATTGACGTCACAGTAAACGACTCTAATATGTTGTTCATTTCTCAACTATATAAAATCACTCTGAATCAATCTTCTTTCAATACTAATTTAACACCACAACTAGCTTACATTTTCTTAATTTGATGGTTCTAGACCAATTCACAGATTTAATCGGGTTAAGTCAGTTTGAATTACACATACCTATCAAACCTAAAAAGAGTCCATATAAATCAATCGTTCTTTCAATGCTCTTTTTAACAAGAATAATTAATAATACTAATAGAGTTAAGTTGGTTTGAATGGGACGTATGAATCAAACCCAAACATAACTCAACATGATCCTTCTTTCAGTAAATTTACTGGTCCAACTGAGGTTACATTTTACATATCAATTGTTACAATTTAAAGTTACAACTTAGTATTGAATATATCAATCACAATTAGCATTTTGTGTCATGTAATTGAAAAATGACATGGAATAAGAATGGAAAAGTTTAGGAGTGTTATAAAACTAAGAACAAAAAAGAGAACAAGAACATGAGAGTAGAAGTACTTTCTTATTGAGGTGTCCAAATGGTACAAGAGAGAGTACTATTTATAGGCTCTAGAATTCATAACCTATACATCACTAGTATAACTACACTTAAATAGGATATTCATTTTCATGTTCAATGTATAGAAGTTACAAAGGTAGGAGTTACAAATGGGCATTCATACACATAATTATAATATTCATAACACTCCCCCTTGAATGACCATTAGTTAAAAATATTCATTATTCTTCGAATACGCTTTTGATATCGCCTCATTAAAAACCTTACAAGGAAAACCCAATGGGAAAAACCATAGTTAAGGAAAAAAGAGTGCGGTGCGTATTGACTCCCCCTCATCATGAAATCAATTAAGATCCTTCATTCGTCGAACTATAATTGTTGTAATAACTTCTCCAAAATTGATGTATGGAGAGCCTTGGTGATTAAATCAACCAAATTATCGTTTAAGCGCACTTGTTTATAGAATATGTCAACTCATGAAAATATTCTTCCAACTCATTGGAGTTTTTGAATCTAATGTATGCATGTAATATGATCAATGGTCATACATAATCAATATTTATAATACGCTCCCCTTGGATGACCATTTGATGAGAATATGCCTCATTAAAACCTTACTAGGAAAACCCTATGGGATAAAAACCTAGTGAAGGAAAAAGAGTACATAATCATCACATCACGTTGCAACATTTTCTTGCAACTCAAGGATATATGCAAAAGAAATATCATGCATGATTTATAGGATCAGATCTTGAAATGGTGGTGTAGCTTTATAAGTTGGTTTCACAGCCCACCAAGTGGTAAAATTATCACATGAGACCAATTTATGGTCAACCAACACAAATATGACCAAGATTACTACTTCAAAACCGAGTACATCTTGTGTTTTAATAAAGGTCGATTAAACTCGACATAGAGTCACATAGTGATCTGACTACCATCCAGGCATCGATAGCCATGTCATATCCATATAACCTTTTGTTGGATATAATTAGTATATCATTGATGATATACGAAAATCATGTTTGAGAGAGATGCACAGTTGGCAAGTTAGTGGTAATCTTCCACATCTTTCATCTCGAACTCTATAGCTAATCAATAGTTGATTGCTTTGAGAAACTCTTTAGGAGTCTCAATAAAGTATATGCCATCTATATAACAAAAGATGATGATGACATTTAAACTCATATAAACAAAAAAAAATATATTTTAAATATAAAATAAAGTATAAATTTTTTTGTAAGAATTTCAAAACCATAAAATATGACAAAGATGATTTTTCATCATTCAAAATTCAACTCAATATGAAAAAGAAATCATAGTTTTATGCATAGAGAAATGTGCGATATGCTAAATGGACCACTTCTCTCAATCATTCAATCCATATGACGTCAATTAGATATAACTTGTTCACGTGAACTTGAATTGTTTGCTTATAGCAAAATAAATTCTTGAGGAAATTTCTTATACACATGTGTATTCTTTTATGCAAACCATACATATAGGTTGCAATAACATATATTAGGGGCAAACTCTTTCCCTTTACAAATTGCCAGACTAATCGAATAAAAAAAATAGTTGCATCCACCAAATGAGAATATATTTTCTCATAATCAGAATATTATAGGTTTATTGTACAAAACCTTTTAAAATGAGATGTTTCATAACTTCTCATACTCATACTTTACATCTCAATGTATAAAGACTTGATGCTTTAAAACTTTTCATTTCTCTTGGAAATTTGAATTTGCCTCAAATTGAAATTTTTCAGCCAATCATTTCTATCTTTGCATGCATTTTGGCTCATGATCCTCATTTTAAACTATCATATTTAGCGTTGCACTATACGCAAAAATTTCGTCGACGTTGACTTCATTGGGGTTCCAATAGTTTCCATCCAAGATATAGATAATTGATATATATATATATATATATATATATATATATATATTCATATCTTTTCGAGACTCTTCTTGAGCACATTATTTGTTTCTCTTGGTGGCGTTTGCTTAAATAATCTTAACCTCAATTTGACCATCTTGATATATAGCTCCAATCCACTTTCGAGGAATTTATTTTTTTTGTTGCTTTGGAACCGTGTGGTCTACCACGTTTTATACGGGTTTTAGACTCAGTTGTGATGTCAAATAGCCCAATGTCGACATCATTTTCACTGGAGCATTGCGAGTTGGCACATGAGAGTTTTACTCTATTTGGGTCAGTAAAGTGTCTGGCAAATGATGAATTATATACTTTTGAACTTCAAGCTCATATTGCTTAGTGCGAGGATCGAAATAATTGATCATTCATCTAATCTCTTGGCCAACTTTTGTTTTCTCCCCCTAATGTTGGGAAGTTTAAATATAAACCTCCAAACGAGTCATCGAAATACTCCCGACAATGATTTGATATTTTATCATCGATGAACTTGTAATCAAAATAATTTCTCAATCTTCATTGAGAACCCATCCTAATAAATGGTGGTGGAGCAATTCAGATGTGTATATCACATTCATAAATCCATAGATGAGAAGTATAAGGTTTTGACCCAAAAAACCAAACATAATGGAGGAATTCATGATAATTTCTTGGCGTAATGCGAATTTGTGTTGTGCATGTAAATGACATGTTCACAATAATATATTTGTTTTCAATGACACATTTTCGTTATTGGATAATCATGAAAATATGCTCACACCCAAAATGGTTGAGCTAGTAATCTCGCAAATTCTAGTTTGCTTTCATATACACATGTGATCTTCTAGTTGATATATCAATTAAAATAATTGGTCCACATGTTTGGTGAATGAATCTCCAAATATCACCCTTGTTTTGTTGTGTGTAAGATAAATTATCTTACTTTAGTTGATGATTATCCAAACAATCAACTCTATTTAAGAATAAGCAACCCAAAAATGAGTTATGTTGTGTTGGAGATTCACCCAACAATGGGTAACGGAAAGGTGAAAATACTTTCCTAGAAACGAAACCTTGTTGACAGAACAGAAAATCGTTCGTGTTCCCAGGAAGTAGGAGAGTCACAAGGACTACTTAAATCCCTATAACCTTAAGAATCATTTCTTTAAAATACCCAAGTTGAGAACTCGTGCACAACATTATCCATAGAGGTACTTATCGATTCACATTATGATTGAACCGGGATGGTCACACTGGTTATGTCAGATAATACTTGTCATGACGAGTAAACTTATAATGTACATTGATATGTATCTCAATCACGATCACATATGTCTGGTACAAATTGGAGGACAACATTTAATAGTTTCATGGTCATATACCACATTATCATTCCTCTCCTTGTGATCATCAATATATAAATCAAAAGGATCTTGTTCCTTCTTGAATAATGCAATAGCTCTACTAAAGCTTCGAGTGATTTTGTACTACTCGTTATATGGTGCACTATCGATGAGTTATATATCACAATGTATTATGTCATTTCTCATCATGGCAATACTCATTTTGCAAGAGAATGATGGATAGCGCAAATGATAAATAGAGATACTCCATCATAGTCGTCTTAACCATCCATGTCACCAATTATGGGATGAATAATCTTCACAATATAAATGTACAACCACCAAGGAAAAGGTTCCATATAGAAACAACAATAATAACTTGTTCCATGTGCTAAAAAATGTAACAAATAAGTCTTTGCACATTTGATGGCTTATGAAGCAATATCATTTGTATATGATCATCAAAATAAAATTGATGGATGTATCCCCTTTTATGTGATTGAAATTGTTCAACATCAATTTACAACTCTCTTTCATATAAAAGATGTATTTCTCAAAATTCATGACCATACCAAATAATAGATCTTTTCCTCCACAATCGTATATTGGTGTTTACACTTGTGGGAATGTATGTATGTATATATTTGTCACTTTGTGGATATATGAATATAATAATTCACTTCATGGAGTGATATGGTGTCTCATTGGACCACCAAACATTTGAGACATATAAGATATTCGATCTTTTCCTTGGAATATTTGTCTCTTGGTACTTTAATCGTATCACACTTTAAGATAATTTGCCACTTGAGGTGGTCATACATGGCTTTGACATTACGCCACAAGATACATGAGTCGTTGCTCATTTTTGTCAACCATTCATGAAGATTATGGCGAATAAGATTAAAGCTATGGCTTTATCTTGAGAAGATATTTTATTATCGTGTTTGATGGTTTCACGAAGACCATTATAAATGAATTTTAGCTTCCAATGCCAATGAATGGTGAAGCTTGCCCGAAACATGGAGGGGCTCAAATTACAAAATATTCAATATATTATAAGAAATAAATAAAATATCATTAACTTGATAATAAACTCATATAAAATTAGTAATAAACCATTAACTAATAATAAGTATAACAGCTATTTAATAACATAAATATCAATATAATATAGTCATAAATTTGAAAAGTCACAACAAGTGAATAATTATGATTGTAAGGAAGAAAATGTTAACTCATATTAAAAAAAATATAGTAAGGTCATAAATTTAATAATAAGGTCATATAAAGAAAATAAAAACATAAAGCAGACAATAAAGTAGAAATCAATGAAGAATTATTCGACCATACTATTCAAATGGTAAGCAACCCATAAATAGGAAATTAAATTATATTAAACTAGTAGTAATGTAAGTGATTGATGTGCATGATGATAAAGAACAATGACTCCGATTGTTGAAAATAAGTATGAGAAATATTATAGAAAAATGAACAATAACGCCGGCATGTATTATGCAAATTTCATGCACCCGAAAGTAACTCGCAACCCACACATATACCAAATAGGCAAATAATAAATTTTCAAAACGCGAGAATCATGAGTGTAAATCTCATTAGCCATATCGTGGGCATCAAGAGCATAAATCTCATTGGCCATATCACGGGCATCAAAAGCGTAAATCTTACTAGCCATATGGCGGGCGGAATTGTATTGTTCCGCGTGCACCGCTTATCTCACGATTAAAAGTAATCTCTCATTGTATGATTACAAGAGATTGCTCGACGGCAGAACTTCGTGCTGATAACGTGTTATAAAACTAAGAACAAAAAAGAGAACAAGAACATGAGAGTAGAAGTACTTTCTTATTGAGGTGTCCAAATGGTACAAGAGAGAGTACTATTTATAGGCTCTAGAATTCATAACCTATACATCACTAGTATAACTACACTTAAATAGGATATTCATTTTCATGTTCAATGTATAGAAGTTACAAAGGTAGGAGTTACAAATGGGCATTCATACACATAATTATAATATTCATAACAAGGAGGATTTTTTTCGAAACAACTTTTTCTATTTACACACAAACCATTTTTTATTGCAACAGAAAAACTCATTAACTGTTTAAACCTCTATTTTTTCTCAGTTTAGTTAGTTTTTATTCCATAACGTGTTATATGTTGCTCAAAATAAATTGTGACCTTCACAAATGTCGTTCGCTATACTTTTTGAGGCCAATGACAGCAATTTTGTTCTAGATAACTGAATAGTTTAGGAAAACAATTCATTTAAAATTGAATGTTATGTCGTTATGCGGAAGATAACCAAAATGCACATCACACTCAACATATTGAAGTATATTCAATTATATTGTTCATTGACGTCACACTAAACGACTCTAATATGTTGTTCATTTCTCAACTATATAAAATCACTCTGAATCAATCTTCTTTCAATACTCGTTTTAACACCACAACTAGCTTACATTTTCTTAATTTGATGGTTCTAGACCAATTCACAGATTTAATCGGGTTAAGTCAGTTTGAATTAAACATACCTATCAAACCTAAAAAGAGTCCATGTAAATCAATCGTTCTTTCAATGCTCTTTTTAACAAGAATAATTAATAATACTAATAGAGTTAAGTTGGTTTGAATGGGACGTATGAATCAAACCCAAGCATAACTCATCATGATCCTTCTTTCAGTAATTTCTTGGTCCAACTGAGGTTACATTTTACATATCAATTGTTACAATTTAAAGTTACAACTTAGTATTGAATATATCAATCACAATTAGCATTTTGTGTCATGTAATTGAAAAATGACATGGAATAAGAACGGAAAAGTTTAGGAGGATTTTTTTCGAAACAACTTTTTCTATTTACACACAAACCATTTTTTATTGCAACAGAAAAACTCATTAACTGTTTAAACCTCTATTTTTTCTCAGTTTAGTTAGTTTTTATTCCATAACGTGTTATATGTTGCTCAAAATAAATTGTGACCTTCACAAATGTCGTTCGCTATACTTTTTGAGGCCAATGACAGCAATTTTGTTCTAGATAACTGAATAGTTTAGGAAAACAATTCATTTAAAATTGAATGTTATGTCGTTATGCGGAAGATAACCAAAATGCACATCACACTCAACATATTGAAGTATATTCAATTATATTGTTCATTGACGTCACGATGTAAACGACTCTAATATGTTGTTCATTTCTCAACTATATAAAATCACTCTGAATCAATCTTCTTTCAATACTGTTTTAACACCACAACTAGCTTACATTTTCTTAATTTGATGGTTCTAGACCAATTCACAGATTTAATCGGGTTAAGTCAGTTTGAATTAAACATACCTATCAAACCTAAAAAGAGTCCATGTAAATCAATCGTTCTTTCAATGCTCTTTTTAACAAGAATAATTAATAATACTAATAGAGTTAAGTTGGTTTGAATGGGACGTATCAATCAAACCCAAGCATAACTCAACATGATCCTTCTTTCAGTAATTTTACTGGTCCAACTGAGGTTACATTTTACATATCAATTGTTACAATTTAAAGTTACAACTTAGTATTGAATATATCAATCACAATTAGCATTTTGTGTCATGTAATTGAAAAATGACATGGAATAAGAACGGAAAAGTTTAGGAGGATTTTTTTCGAAACAACTTTTTCTATTTACACACAAACCATTTTTTATTGCAACAGAAAAACTCATTAACTCGTTTAAACCTCTATTTTTTTCTCAGTTTAGTTAGTTTTTATTCCATAACGTGTTATATGTTGCTCAAAATAAATTGTGACCTTCACAAATGTCGTTCGCTATACTTTTTGAGTCCAATGACAGCAATTTTGTTCTAGAGAACTAAATAGTTTAGGAAAACAATTCATTTAAAATTGAATGTTATGTCGTTATGCGGAAGATAACCAAAATCCACATCACACTCAACATATTGAAGTATATTCAATTATGTTGTTCATTGACGTCACACTAAACGACTCTAATATGTTGTTCATTTCTCAACTATATAAAATCACTCTGAATCAATCTTCTTTCAATACTGTTTTAACACCACAACTAGCTTACATTTTCTTAATTTGATGGTTCTAGACCAATTCACAGATTTAATCGGGTTAAGTCAGTTTGAATTAAACATACCTATCAAACCTAAAATGACTCCATATAAATCGATCTTTCTTTCAATGCTCTTTTTAACAAGAATAATTAATAATACTAATAGAGTTAAGTTGGTTTGAATGGGACGTATGAATCAAACCCAAGCATAACTCAACATGATCCTTCTTTCAGTAATTTTACTGGTCCAACTGAGGTTACATTTTACATATCAATTGTTACAATTTAAAGTTACAACTTAGTATTGAATATATCAATCACAATTAGCATTTTGTGTCATGTAATTGAAAAATGACATGGAATAAGAACGGAAAAGTTTAGGAGGATTTTTTTCGAAACAACTTTTTCTATTTACACACGAACCATTTTTATTGCAACAGAAAAACTCATTAACTGTTTAAATCTCTATATCAGTTTAGTTAGTTTTTATTCCATAACGTGTTATATGTTGCTCAAAATAAATTGTGACCTTCACAAATGTCGTTCGCTATACTTTATGAGTCCAATGACAGCAATTTTGTTCTAGAGAACTGAATAGTTTAGGAAAACAATTCATTTAAAATTGAATGTTATGTCGTTATGCGGAAGATAACCAAAATGCACATCACACTCAACATATTGAAGTATATTCAATTATGTGGTTCATTGACGTCACACTAAACGAGTCTAATATGTTGTTCATATTTAAACTATATAAAATCACTCTGCATCAATCTTCGTTTAATATTGTTTTAACACTACAACTCGGCTTACATTTTCTTAATTTGAGGGATCTAGACCAATTCAGAAACTTAATCGGGTTAAGTTAGTTTGATGAAACATACCTATCAAACCTAAACTTAGTCCATATAACACGATGATTTTTCTAATACGCTTTAACAAGAATAATTAATAATACCGATAGAGTTAAGTTGGTTTGAATGGAACATATCAATCAAACCTAACCAAAACTCAACATGATCGTTCGTTCAATAATTTCACTGGGTCAATTGAGGTCACATTTTCCATATTAATTGTTACAATTTAAAGTTACAACTTAGTTTTCAATAAATCAATTATAATTAGCATTTTTTGTCAAGCAATTGAAAAAGCCATGGAATAAGAACGAGAAATTTTAGGAGTGGTTTTCTTTCTTGAAACAATTTTTTTTGTTTACACACAAACCATTTATATCGCAATAAAAAAATTCATTAATTGTTTAAACCTCTATTTTTCCTCAATTCAGTTAGTTTTTATTCCATAACCTTTTATATGTTACTTTAAATTAATTGTGACCTTCACAAATGTTGTTCGCCGCATTTTTTAAAGTCCAATGACATCAATTTTGTTCTATTTAACTAAATATTTTAGGAAAATAGTTCATCTAATATTAAAAGTCATGTCGTTATAAGGAAGATAACAAACATGCATGTCACACTCAACATTTTCAAGTATATTCAATCATATTGGACATTGACGTCACAATAAACTAGTCTAATATGATGTTCATTTGTAAACTATATAAAATCACTTCGAATCAATCGTCTTTCAATATTGTTTTAACACTACAACTCGGCGTACATTTTCTTAATTTGAGGGATCTAGACCAATTCAGAAACTTAATCGGGTTAAATTAGTTTGAATGAAACATACCTATCAAACCTAAACATAGCCCATATAACACAAACATTCTTCCAATACTCTTTAACAAGAATAATTAAAAATACCAATAGAGTTAAGTTGGTTTGAATGGAACATATTAATCAAACCTAACCAAAACTCAACATGATCGTTCGTTCAATAATTTCACTGGGTCAATTGAGGTCACATTTTCCATATTAATTGTTACAATTTAAAGTTACAACTTAGTTTTCAATAAATCAATTATAATTAGCATTTTGTGTCACGTAATTGAAAAAGCAATGGAATAAGAACGAGAAATTTTAGGACGGGTTTCTTTTCTTGAAACAACTTTTTTTGTTTACACACAAACGATTTTTACCGCAATAAAAAAATTCATTAATTGTTTAAACCTCTATTTTTTCTCAATTCAGTTAGTTTTTATTACATAACGTTTTATATGTTACTTTAAATTAATTGTGACCTTCACAAATGTTGTTCGATATATTTTTTAAAGTCCAATGACATCAATTTTGTTCTATTTAACTAAATATTTTAGGAAAACAATTCATCTAATATTAAAGGTCATGTCGTTATACGGAAGATAACCAACATGCATGTCACACTCAACATTTTCAAGTATATTCAATCATATTGGTCATTGACGTCACAATATACTATTCTAATATGTTGTTCAGTTGTAAACTATATAAAATCACTCCGAATCAATCTTCTTTCAATATTGTTTTAACACTACAACTCGGCTTACACTTTCTTAATTTGAGGGATCTAGACCAATTTAGAAACTTAATCGGGTTAACTTAGTTTGAATGAAACCTACCTATCAAACTTAAACATAGTCCATATAACACGATCATTCTTCCAATACTCTTTAACAAGAATAATGAAAAAAACCAATAGAGTTAAGTTGCTTCGAATGGAACATATTAATCAAACCTTACCAAAACTCAACATGATCGTTCGTTCAATAATTTTACTGGGTCAATTGAGCTCACATTTTCCATATTAATTGTTACGATTTAATGTTACAACTTAGTTTTCAATAAATCAATTATAATTAGCATTTTGTGTCAGGTAATTGAAAAAGCCATGGAATAAGAACGAGAAATTTTAGGAGGGGTTTCTTTTCTTGAAACAACTTTTTTTGTTTACACACAAACTATTTTTATCGCAATAAAAAAATTCATTAATTGTTGAAACCTCTATTTTTTCTCAATTTAGTTAGTTTTTATTACATAACGTTTTATATGTTACTTTAAATTAATTGTGACCTTCACAAATGTTGTTCGCTACATTTTTTAAAGTCCAATGACATCAATTTTGTTCTATTTAACTAAATATTTTAGGAAAACAATTCATCTAATATTGAAGGTTATGTCGTTATACGGAAGATAACCAACATGCACGTCACACTCAACATTTTCAAGTATATTCAATCATATTGGTTATTGACGTCACAATAAAGTATTCTAATATGTTGTTCAGTTGTAAACTATATAAAATCACTCTGAATCAATCTTCTTTCAATATTGTTTTAACACTACAACTCGGCTTACATTTTCTTAATTTGAGGGATCTAGACAAATTCAGAAACTTAATCGGGTTAGCATGAGGCGCGTTTTCTCACCATTGGATTCACCTCGTTTCGAGTCAAGCCCGTTCATCTCGAAAAGTTAGACGAATTAAAAAAAAAATCACCTCGTTCCGACATCCGAGCGCAAAGTTAGAGCAGTTTCTGGAAGATGGTGTGAAAAATTGCACCTTGAGGTGTGAAAATCGCACATGGGGAGTGAAAAATCGCACCCTGAGGTGTGAACTTGCTTCTGAGGTGTGAAAATAGCACCTTGAGTGTGAAATTCACACATTGAGGTGTGAAAATGGTAAATGAGGTGTGAAAATGGCACCTAAGGTGTCAAAAATCTCACCTTGAGGTGTGAAATCGCACCTGAGGAGTGAAATTCGCACATTGAGGCGTGAAATCGCACCCTGAGGTGTGAAAATGGCACCTGGGGTGTCAAAAATCGCACCTGAGTGAAAATCACACCTTGAGGTGTGAAATTGCACCTTGAGGTGTGAAAATCGCACCAAGAGGTGTGAAAAATCTCACCTTGAAGTGGTGTGGAATTCCACCTGAGGTGTGAAAATCGCACATTGAGTTTGAAATTCGCACATTGAGGTGTGAAATTCTGACCTGAGGTGTGAAAATCGCACCTTGAGGTGTAAAAATCGCACATGAGGTGTGAAATAGCACCTGAGGTGTGAAATATCGCACATGAGCTGTGAAAATCGCATCTGAGGTGTGAAAATCGTTCCTTGAGGTGTGAAATCGCACCTTGAATGTGAAATTCGCACCTTGAATGTGAAATTCGCACCTTGAGTTGTGAAAAATCGCACCTTGAGGTATGAAATTCGAACCTTGAGTTTGAAATTCGCACTTGTGGTGGGAAAATCGCACCTGAGGTGTGAAATTGTACCTGAGGTGTGAAAATGGCACCTTGAGGTATGAAACTCGCACCCGAGGTGTGAACAATCGCACCTTAGGTGTGAAAAACTACACCTTGAGGTGTGAAATCGCACCTGAGGTGTAAAAATCGCACCTTGAGGTGTGAAATTTTGACATTAGGTGTGAAATTCGCACCTGAGGTGTGAAAAACCGCACCTGAGGTGTGAAAAACCGCACCAAGGTGCCATTTTGGCACACCAAGGTGCGATTTTGGTACACCAAAATATGGACCCTCAACAAATTTTAAAATCTACTCGAGCAAATTCAAAACTGCTTGCCATTATATCTTAGGGATATCATAAGGTACCCTCAGAACAAGTTTGACAAAGTTTGGACTTGTATTTATTTTATTACGATTTTTTGAAGTTCTTTCACTAAAAAAATCATATTAGATAAAATAAAATTCCAACCATTATAAAATTTGGTTTCCCACATTATTATATTTCTTACAACTTCTGTGCAAAGTTTTAGGTCAAAACTCCTTAAGATGATGAGTTTCGAGAGGCGTGTGACTCCTCGGGTATGTGATGTCTCTGGGTGGGATAATTGAAAATGTCTTAAGGTCTCGTTAAAGGGGAGGTGGTGAACCCCCCTGATACCGGCATCAGGGCCATGGTGCGGCATCAAACACAAAGGGTGGGTGCTGGTGCGGGTGCGGGTGGCCCAAGGTACGGTAGGTTTGCTGTGACCGGCCGACGATAGTGACCGATCTCCAGGGTCGGTAGAGGTCGCCGGCACCGGTGGAAAGTCTGATTTTCATGTTGATGTCGGCATCAAGGTGCAATTCTCTCGCACCACCTTGCACTAACGGATGCCCCAAGGCTCGGTTGGTATGCGGTGACCCTCCTTCGACGTTGAGTCGTTGCCAGTGATGGTGGGAACTCCAGTTTGATGTTGATGTCGGCATCAGTGCCACGATTTGTTAATGCTGATGCTGGCATCACTACTATGGTTCGTTGATGCTGATGTCGTCATCAGACCACAGTTGGAAGTTGGTTTCAGTTGCTCTTTCGTGCTAAGCGGTGCGTACAATGGCCACCATTTGGTGAATTCGTTTGTTGGGCTTAGCTATATGTCAATCAGTGGCGAGTCATTTGATGGGGCTGGTGTACGTCGTACGTGATGCGTATGAGTGGTTTTTGAGTTTTTTGGGATGGTGGGCTCCTTACCTTGATCATCGAACCGTCATCTTTGAACTCTCTTCAATGTTGCCTTGCCTATGGTGATGGTGAAGACTCAGTTCTTGTGTTGTGTATCCACATCGTGGAATAATCAGGTTGTGGTGCATGTTTCGTCGTGTTACCCCATAGGGTGTGCAGTGGAATTGTGGTTGCTCCCAGGTTCCAGATTCACACTTGCAATGTGAGTTATGGCCCTCGTTGGTTGGTTGTGCTCTCGGATGCCGAAAATGATATGGCCATTGGGATTTTCATCCTCGACGGTTGGCCCGACCCTTCGAAATGATTTGAATGACTGCATCTGCCTTTGCTAGGGGCTCTGGCATCAAGCGAGGTGGATGCATCGAACGTGGGAATGCTACTTAGTTGATCCTGCTAGTAGTCATATGCTTGTCTCAAAGATTAAGCAATGCATGTGTAAGTATGAAAAAATTTAGATTGTGAAACTGCGAATGGTCATTAAATCAATCATAGTTTTTTTTTCATGGTACCTACTACTCGAATAATCGTAGTAATTCTAAAGCTAATACATGCAACAAACCCCGAGATCTGGAAAGGGCACATTTATTAGATAACAGGTCAACCTGGGCTCTGCCATTGTTTAGAAGATTCATGATAACTTGACGGATCGAAAAGCCTGCCGGTGACGCATCATTCAAATTTATGCCCTATCAACTTTTGATGGTAGGATAGAGGCCTACCATGGTGGTGATGGGTGATGGAGAATTAGGGTTCAATTCCGAAGAGGGAGCCTGAGAAATGGCTACCACATCCAAGGAAGGCAGCAGGGGCGCAAATTACCCAATCTTGACACGGGGAGGCAGTGACAATAAATAACAATACCGGGGTCATTGAGAATGGTAATTGGCGAATTTATTATATTTTTGAAAGACGAACAACTGCAAAAGAATTTGCCAAGGATGTTTTCATTAATCAAGAACGAAAGTTGGGGGCTCGAAGACGATCAGATAGCATCCTAGACTCAATCATAAACGATGCCAACCAAGTATCAGCGGATGTTGCTTTTTGGACACTGTCGGCACCTTATGAGAAATTTAAAATCTTTGGGTTCTCGGAGGATTATGATCACAAAGTTGAAACTTAAAGGAATTGACGGAAGGGCACCACCATGAGTAGACCATGCGGCTTATATTGACTCAAAAACTTACCAGGTACGGACATAGTAATGATTGACAGACTGAGAGATCTTTCTTGATTCTATTGCTGGTGATGTATGGCCGTTCTTCATTGGTGGAGCGATTTGTTTGGTTAATTCCATTAACGAACGAGACCTTAGCCTACTAACAAGCAATGCGGAGGCATCTTCCGTGGCCAGCTTCTTAAAGGGGTTATAGCCTTTTAGACCAAGAAATATAAGGCAATAACAGGTATGTGATGCCCTTAGATGTTCTGGGCCGCACGTGGGCTACACTAATTTATTCAACAAGTCTATAGCCTTGGCCGAAAAAGTCCGGGTAATCTTTGAAATTTCATCGTGATGGGGATAGATCATTGCAATTGTTGGTCTTCAATGAGGAATTCCTAGTAAGCACGAGTCATCGGCTCGTGTTGACTACGTCCTTGCCCTTTGTACACACTACCCGTCGCTCCTACCGATTGAATGGTCCAGTGAAGTGTTTGGATCATGGCGACATCGGCGGTTCACCAAACCTTATCCTTTAGAGGAAAGAGAAGCCGTAACAAGGTTTCCATAGATGAACCTGCAGAAATCATTATCAAACCTACTCGGCAGAATGACCAACGAACATGTCCTTAAATGCGGGGGAGGCCGAAGCTCGGTGTGCTCTAGGGCCACCACGTCGAGGCCTCGCTCAGTGGGGGGTTTGGCTTAACTGACAAGTCTCTGCCAATAAACTAAAAACCCTGCCAAGGAATACTCTCACTGACGATGTGTCTCGTGCCCGGTCACGGTGCACTGGATGCATTGACCCACCACAAATGTACAATAACGACTCTCGGCAATGGATACCTCAGCTCTCTCATCGATGAAGAACGAAGCGAAATGCGATACTTGGTTTGAATTGGAGAATCTCGTGAACCATCAAGCTTTTGAACGGAAGTTGCACCTGAAGCCATTTGATTGAGGGCACGTCTGCCTGGGTGTCACTAAACTTCGCCCCAACACCCCCCCCCCCCTCGGATATGGGATAGTGCAATTGTTGGCCTCCTGACAGCTCGAAAGGGCCACAAGGCTGGGTGAAATGAAAGTCGTCGGCAAGGGATGCCATTGTGAGCTGTGGTTTACATAATACTACTATGGTATTCTAGCCGTGAGCGGTTCCTTGGTGAATCCTAAGTGATGGACCGAGAGGGGTGTAGGCCTTTTTAACTTGCGACCCCAGGTCAGTTGGGAACACCCGCTGAGTTTAATTATAACAACAAGCGGAAGAAAAGAAACTTACCAAGATTCCCTTAGTAATGGCAAGTGAAACGGGAAGAGCCCAACTTGAGAATACCGTTGTTGGCATTTGAATTGTAGGCTGGAGAAGCGTCCTCAACGGTGGACCGAGCCCAAGTCCCCTGGAAAGGGGCGCTAGAGAGGGTGAGAGCCTTGTCGTGCCTAGACCCTGTTGCACCATGAGGCACTGTCTACGAGTCGAGTTGTTTGAGAATGCAGCCCTAATCGGGCAGTAGATTCTGTCCAAGTCTAAATACATGCAAGAGATGGATAGTGAACAAGTACCGCGAGGGACTAATAGCGAACAAGTACCGTGAGGGAAAGATGAAAAGGACTTTGAAAAGAGATTCAAAGAGTGCTTGAAATTGTCGGGAGGGATGCGAATGGGGGCCAGGGATGCACCTCGATCGGGTGCAAAAAGGGGAGAGCTAGTCCGCCTATCAGCTCGGGGTGCAGACCGATGTGGATTGTGGCTATGGCCCAAGCCCTTGCCTTTGAACAGTTTGTAGACATGCCGCCGCCACAATTCTAGACTGCAGAGTGCACCGTCACACCGTGCTCACGCACGTGCGCGCTACGAGCGCCGTCTTGCGGGCTCCCCATTAAACCTATCTTGATATACGGACCAAGGAATTTCACATGTGTGCAAGTCAACGGGTGAGTAAACCCATAAGGCGCAAGGAAGCTGACTTGGGGGAACCCCTCGGGGTTGCACCACTGACCGATCTTGATCTTCTGAGAAGGGTTCTGGTGCGAGCATGCCTATCGGGACCTGAAAGATGGTGAACTATCCTTGAGCACGACGAAGCTAGACGAAACACTGGTCGAAGCCCGCAACGATAATAACATGCAAATCGTTCGTCTGACTTGGGTATAGGGGCGAAAGAATAATCGAACCGTCTAGTAGTTGGTTCCCTCTAAAGTTTCCCTTAGGGGAATTGGAATGTTTAATTAAAATAAATCATTACGATGGTCCTCGCGGATGCTCACGCAATGTGACTTCTTCCCAATGTTCTGAATGTCAAAGTGAAGAAATTCAACCAAGCGGGAGTAACTATGATTTTCTTAAGGTAGCCAAATGCCTCGTCATCTAATTAGTGACGTTCATGAATGGATTAACGAGATTCCCACTATCCCTGTCTACTATGTTGAGCTTGAGAGGGACCTTCCCACAAGTGTCAACCTTACCTCTATGTTCCATGGTTATAGAGTTATGTTTACTCTAGAATCTTTTTCCAGACTCATAGGGTTGTCTAACAACGGTTTCAAACTTTGTTGCGAGTCCAAACTATCTTCGTTATTGGACTTCAACACTGCTGCCGAACTCGCCGCTCTAACCGGTGATCGTGACGCGCCTCCGACTACCGAATCACTTCCCAGGGACCTACGAGTTCTGCACTGACTTATCACCCACTTCTTCCCTATAGGAGAGCCCATCGTTCGTCCATTACATGGCTTGATGTATTCATAATGGCCAGTGTTGCAAAATAAGGAACGATTTGAGCTAATTCTGGATTGTAGATGGCTAAGTAGCCAAAACGATTCCCTATGTTTGGGCCAATCATAAACCAATCCCCAATGTATAAAAAGTAACCTTGTCGTCCTTATTGTATGTGAATTCAAAGCATCCATCCAAAACCAATTTCCATCCAAATATTACGTTAAATATATCTAGTCAGTAAATTGAGTCACTTAAATTTTTCATGTGGATGTTGACACATCATCCAACCTGTTGGAACCATACTCACGATTGATCGGACGGACGGTTCATCTTCCTCATTCTTCTTGATCTCTCTTTTCCCAAGGTCTTCCTCTCGATCATGCACCGTCGATGCCTCCAGTTGGGGTTCAGTTCAATCGTGGTTTGGTTTGAGTTGATGCGGAAGTTTCATATAAGATAAATTGGACACAAATACAATGCCACATCATCATAATTAACGGATGTTTAGACGGAGAGGTATGTTAGGCTGTGATTTGGGATCCTGGATCCTTGCTTGTCTGTTTTCAAAAGGTTTATTAAAGTATTCAATTCAACTTTTAATGCTTGATTTTAATGCATTGTTAGTAGTTGTGAGTCAAATTTAGATCTTGTTAGAATCGGAGTAGGATTATTTGGTGAAACCAATGATTCGACCGGAACTCTTAGAGTGGGGTTTCAGAATACACCACTTGTCAATGGTTAAATTTTGGCACCAAAAGGAAATGAGATTGTTAATATTCAAAATTCAAGTTACTTTTGACGCTAACTGGAATTTAAATTTTCTTCTATCACCTCACACTCGTCAAATCAAAAGCTTACATTCCCATCAACAAAGCTTCTACTCCCCCCTTCCCTCCCTAATTGACAATTGTTCAAGCCTTCAGGGCAGCCTTGTTCTGATAATTTGTTGCTTGAGTCTCCTCCTCTTAGTTTTTACTCGCTCCTCCTGCTACCTGTAATCATAAGTACATTTCCTTACCTTCTCGCGGTTGAATGTTCCATTTGGTCAATTTTTTAGCTACGATACATATACGAGTCATATATTCTTATCAACTTGAGCAAAAAGAGCGGATGATTGCAGAATCTCATGAAATCATAGATTATTGGTTAGATAAAAGACCTTATTTTAAGCTATTATATAAATGTGTTGTGAATTTCTTCATTCATTGATGGTTCTGCAATAGTTAGTGATATCAATTTGCATGAAATTGTTGTCTTCGTGATTTCACTATTAGGTCACTCCTTGTTAGTCGTAAATTTTTATTGAATAATTCCTTATAATTTGTGTTGTCTTGACAGTCATTTGTAGGGATTAGTGTTGTTATGCCCTAATGCATTATTAGAACCTCGATGAGTCTGAACTGTAGTTGCCTTCCCAGAGCTCAAATCCGAAAACTCTAAATCCCTAAACTGCCAGGATTTCCAATCAAAAGGATTGAGAGAAAAGAAGAAGATTTATTACCTTCGGAAGCTTCCTCTATTCTCTCTAACCCTCTGCCAAAAATTTGGGATTGATCAGCTATGCCTTGTCTACCTCCTAAGAGAGAACGCCGTTCGTTAGAGAATTTTTTAGAGTTTTTTTATTTTCGTGTATTCTGAGTTACAGGTCACAACTCTGGTTTTATAATAAGTTCACCATACCTATGACAGACTTACCACAACACATGTGACTTCCTGTTAATCATGCTCGTGACCTACTGATGCTCACGATCGTGATCTTCTGGAGGTCACACTGGTGACTGACTGTTGACCACAAATGTGGTTGATCTGATAACCACGCCCGTGACACAAATGTGGGTATACCCCTGATCATCCATCTGTTAGACCAAAACCTAGCTGACTCAAACCAAAAACCCAAACCAATTGTTGACCTGTAATAGGGGTGTCACAACTCTCCCCTCTTGCAAAAGGTTTTGCCCCAAAACCTAAATCTGAAAGCTTAACACAAGAAAATTAAAACATCTACGGCTAGGTAACTCCTCCAACGAGCTCTCGGTAGCGCTCTCACATTTTAATCTCGGTCTCCCTGTTCACAGCCTCAACCCTAGAGTCTCCTTACTCCTCGGCTAAGGAATCCCTCCACCCCTGATTTTATCCGTCTACCCTCTTAGAGCCAAGTGTTTTCCCTACTCAACTCATCCACTCGGATTTCTTGCTTGCTTCCTCATAATTTTCCCTTGACACATACTCCAAGAATTTCGTGGTATATCCGGTCCAAACTTGCCGCCAAAAACAACCAGTATGCCACTAGTTATACTTCTCTAATCAGCATGGTAGGGACCATCAAACTAGGGGTCATTTTCCCTACTCTGCCAACACATCACTCCTAAGCGGAGGACTACTTCGAAGGAAAACTTGTCCCTGGACTTGAAATTAACCTTTCCTATTTCTTGCCTGTCTACTGTCCTTGCCGAGTCTATGTCATACTCAGCTATGCTCGAATCACTCTATTACAGGTTTTGGTCCATTCATCCACCTACCTCTTTCTTTGTCTAAGAACGGAGGAATTTATGCGCTCTCTGACATTCACGATCTCTAAAGAAGCTACCAGTTACGGTGATGATAACATCTACGGTAGGCGGTCTCCTCCGCCGAACTCCTTGCCATCAACCCATGATAGGCTTACGAAAATAGATTGTTATAACGATACTATCAGACCCTATTCGGGTTGTTATATCTCTGGACCAAGCCCAACTTACCAATTCCTTATAATGCCTACAGGCCTGATTTAAGCCCACAATTCCGGCCTGCTTCTATAGCCCGAGTTTCACAATCCTCCTCATCACACTCGTGGTTGACTAGTCACCACATCTGCGATGACCCGTCGGCCAGGCCTGTGACAAAATGTTTGCCATGCCCGCGGTCATCCCTTTATAAGGAATCCGATCCCCAATTTCAAACCCTAATTTCTTTTCAATCTCCCCCAATTTCTCTCAACTCCCCTCATGACCGTTGTCGACCATTTCCTCCTCGCTCGATCCTTGATTGTTTGGTAAGTTTTGTCCTTCCTCCCTTCCTTGATTTCGTTTGATCCACATTAGAATGTCTAATTCTCCCCCTCCTACAGACTCCACTCCTCCAACCCTTCAAACAACATCAGACTTTTCCTCTTGCGGACTCCACCACTACCGATGCCGCCACCGCCATCTTCTCCTCCTTTTTCTCATCATCCCTTCCGCTTCTTTCACATTTTGCAACTTAGACCCGTAATTCTAATTGCTACTGTCGTTGATACACTTGATAGCCTAAGGATTTTTCATGGTAACTGCAATCTTTGTTCCACCGATTGACTCTAAGTCATTGACGATGTTTCTAAGTTTCTTTAGGAAATCACGTCTGTGGCTGGCTTGTTCGCCACGCTCGTGGCTTTCCTTCTCACCACAGTCATGGTGGACTATCTATCACAGTAGTGATGATCTGCTTCCCCACGCCTGTGGTCCACCCATGACAGTCACTAATTTTCTGCTCTTTTGTGCATATGTCTGATGAAGGATTGTCATCTCAGCACTTGGTGCATCCACGACCCAAGCGCTCTCGGTGTCGTGTGGGGGAAGAATCTAGTGGCACCAGTCACCTTGCCACTCCGGTGGTGAGCCTGAACCACGGCACCACCCAGCCTGCCGCGCCCTACCTTAGCCTTCATATTGGGAGGAGATTCGAGACACTCCCTTCACCGCTTGCGAGAGACGGGCAGCGGAGCACCTCCTCAATAGATGTGTCGAGCACATCTTCAAGGTGGATGATCCTGCCTACGAGCTCCCTACGCATGAGTTCTTTGCGACTCTGCACGTGGACCGGACGCTCAAAATGACTAGCCCGCTGCTCATCTTCACGATTGTTGGGACCTCCACTCCCTCTCCTTCGACGAGCAATTTATGGTATGTGGCTTCTACTAAGAGGAGGATAGAGCCACTGATTGATTCAGGGTCCTAATTACCTTTGATTCCATCGACTTGGCTCTGTAGTCCTGTCTCCAGCTGGTGAGGAGGAACATCCCCTTCACTCCTGGTAAGTTCTCCTAACCCTTATGTTGTGTCCTTTACTTCATAGCACTTGTGATTTCTAACTCGTGTTTTTGGTGTTGTATCTAGGTGTGACCAAGGCTGCTGAGTATCGGGACAAACTCCGTTGCTTTCTCAAGTACATGGTGGCTGACACCATCACTGGTCAGACGAAGAGCACCGGGGCTGTCACTCTCGATTAGGTTCGCCTGATGTATGCCAGTGTGGCAAGGGAGCAGATCCACCTCCGGAACCTTCTGGCGCTCGCTCTCAGGACCTTCTGCTTCAACCCTTCCCCGAAGGTCCATCCCTACGGCGCCGTCATCGGGATCGCGCGCCACGTCAACCTCCTACACCACTACTCCAAGGTCTACAACCACCCTATATCACGTATCAACAATACTATTTTACTAAACATGCGGATGATGCAAAGGATCCATTGCAGCGGCCATATTCTCCTGGTAGAGGCCGCTCCTACTGGTGTAGCCCAGCTTGAAGAGGGGGACGCTCGGCACCACTAACTCCTCGTTAGTGGAAGGGCCCGAACTCGAGGATGATGATGGTGATCAATATGCTATTGATGTAGCTGAACCACCTCCTCAACTTCTTGGACTCCAGGCTATATTAGATGCAAGCGGGGCTGACTCTCCCGGACAAGCATTCTCCACCCATCTTCACTCCACTGAAACCGGATGTTGGTGGTAAGGAGAATGAGGAAGAGGGTGAGGATGAGTGAGCTCGTGTTTCCCAGAGTGTTCTACAGTTTTTCTGTTCTTGTTATTACTTTTCCCTTTTCCCCTTTTGAGACTGAGACATGTATTGATATGGTTGAACTTCTTTCTTTCCGCCTCTTAGTTTGAACTCATTCTATGTTTTCCATTAGATTGTTTGGTTTTTCCCATAGAGTTTCATGCCCATTTTCTTCTTCGTCTTCCCACTGGAACTCATTCCCGTGTCCAAACATCACGCCTGTGACCTACTGCGCATCACCTCTGTGACCAGCTGTCACCAACAATCGTGACCACCTTTTCCTCACGCTTGTGATGATCTAACCTTTTACACCCGTGGCCAACTCTTTGCCACGCCTGTTACTGACTATTCACCACGCCCGTTCCTAGTTGTACCCCAAGATCGTGATCACACTACCATCGCACCTGTGCCTAACTTCGTGTCACGCCAGTTGCTGTCTTTTTCTCAAAAATCCATAGAACTGCTATTGTCTTCAATAGTAAGATGCCTTATTGTCACCTGTAACAAACAAAGACCTATCGGGTTCTTTCCCTGCTCATTCATTTGGTCCTTAGATACTTCCCATCCTTACCCTCGAGCCTGGTTCTCGATTGAACACCAGAGGCTCCTGGCCTCCTTAATGAAATGCTCCCAAGGAGCGAAAACATCCTCTTAACTCATAATTCCTTTCCCTTATTGGTCTAGAAGGATTTATCCTATAAATGACTGTACGGAAGAGTTCTACTTGATTAGACGCCTAGAGTCTCATCCGTGTTTGCCCTTATCACTACCTCTCATCTTACCATAACTCTTAAAGTTTAAGAGTAAGCCTCTAAATTAAGGAAGCAAGGTACTCTGCCTCTTGGTTCCTCAATTCCATTCCTTTGTCTTCCTAGAGCCGGTGGGAGAGCGGCCATTGAAATCCTAACAAACTAAAGAAACGTTTCCTTTCCAAAACACTTGGTCCTTGAAAACTCTTTTCTTAAAAATCTTTTCAAAGATTGACTCACCATATTATGACACCACCTAGACACTCCTCTACTGCCCCCATGGAAGTTCAGTACCATTATAGGTGTAGAGTCACCTTTTCCCCTCTGAGGTTCATGACGCCTCTGAGGAGCAGGTAGCACACCGGTAGTGGTAAAAGAAAATTGGACTTTGATATCATTTATGAAACCCCACCCTAGGAATCCAGTTTAAAACCACTAGCTTAACCAAGAAATCCTACTCGGGTTTTCAACCGAAACCAAACTTGACTCACAACTACTAACAATGCACTAGAAACAAGCATTAAAAGCTAAACTAAATACTTTAATAACCTTTTACAAACTGGCAGACAAGGATTCCGGATCCCATATCATAACACAAAAAAGGAGATACAACTCGAGTTCTAAAATATATAAAAAATAGATATCGAAAGATATCGAAACTCTGACCAGCTCTCTCCCCACCATCTACTCTAGTACATGTGACTAAAATACATAGACAAACTGGAGATAACAAATATATGACGAGGTAAGTGATAAGCATTGAGTGACTTGTTGAACATCGTGTAGAACTAAGACGAAAACTAAGGATAGAACATAGAAGTTGTTAAACCCCACCCTAGGAGTCCCGGTCGAACCACTGGTTCTACCAAAGAAACCAACTTGGGTTTCAACATTAACCATAACTAAACTCTAAACTACTAACCAAAGCATTATAACATACATTAAAAGCTGAAATTGAGCACTTTAATAAAACTGACTAACTAGGATCCCGGATCCCAAAACTCAACCAAACAAAAGAAGATGCAACTCTAGTTTGAATATACATCAAAACGATATCCTCTGATATGAGAACACCGACCATCTCTCTCCCCACTATCAGCTCCAGTACCTGTGGGTGAACACATAGATAGGCCAAGGAAAACAAGTCTCATGAGGTCAGTGATAAGCACTGAGTGGATAAACTAGACTCACGTAGAACTATGACTATATAGAAAAGATAGACCAATGAAGGCTAACTAATCCCTGAAGCTAGTAATATGACATGTTGGTCCTATAGGCGTCATCATATCAATAGTCATCCCTAGCTAATATTTGATAGCCTCATGGTGGTTCAGACCATGAAACCATCCCGTAGATATCGTGTGAGCAGCATCTGTAGACATACTCAACTCATCCTCCGTAGTTGAAGAAACATCCTGGGGGATTGCGCAATCCATGGGTGGTTGACAAACGCATATAGGGAGCTAATCTAGCTAACCTAAATCATATCCTAAACATGAACTGTGAATCATAGTTGAATCATAGTTTATGCTCGAACGTAAACAAATGTATGTACAGTACGTTACACGCTACTGTAGAGTCTGAGAGCCCAGCTCTCTTTCCCAACCTCTACAATAGATCACAAGCTACTATACAATCATGAGAGTCTAGCTGTGAAATAACAACATATGTACTGTAGATCACACACTACTGCACAGTCCTAGGAGCACGGCTACAAAACACAATACCAGTACAGTAGATCACAAGTTACTGTACAATCCTGAGAATCCAATCATCGGGATTCCTGACAATCCTAATTACAGTTGTAGGCTTAAAGCAGAAAAACAATCCTAACAACCCACCTGATAAGAAGAGCTGACACCTTTTATTCTAACTTGACATGATTCCTCTCACTGCAAAAAATCTGTAGCTTCTAACCGTGCCTCATTTGGAGTCCAAACGATCTAGTTATGCTCCATTTACTTCTTTGCAACATTCTGAAACTTGGAGGAAAGAAACCATGTGCTAGTACTCCAACTGCCTCTGTTACATTAACTGATCATGAACTTCTAGACGTTGACAAATCTGACCCAAGTCCTTAACTGTAAACCATCCACAAGTTCAGAACTACGGAAGCAACACATAAGAATAACTAAATTCCAGATTCGTCACTTAACTTTCCAACGTGTAGATCAGGTCAATGAACTCCTCCACCATTATGGGGAGGTCACCCTTCTTCCCCGACAAGGTTGGTCGCCGCAAGCGAGCCAAACCCAAAATCCGGTGAGGGTCTCCGGCGACCACACACCTCACGGCTGCCTGGAAAGTTCCTCTGATTTGTCCGCCTCGATTCCTGATCACCGAGATCGTAGTTCGACCAACGTTGCCGATCGATCCCTCCTTTGATCGAACCTCCACCTCGAGCAAGGTTGTCACTGCCGTTGCCAGCCACCGATCTTCATCCTTGGATCTCCTTAGAGCCATCGTCGATCCCATTCGATCCCTACGGAACCAATAACGATAAGGGGCCTCGTCTCTTGCCTGGGTTCCGACCGTAGCCGCGATTGCTAATTCCCACTCTTGTTTTTTTTATTTCTCTCATCTCCAATTTGTTTGTAGATAACCCTAGCAATCTTTAAATACTGCACACATCACACCCGTGATGAAAAGCCAACTTTAATTTAAAGAACCTTTCAAGGAATACGGGATGCACGCCATGTAGGCCCTAAAACCTTAGTTGGCCTTGTGGCAATAGGGGGTGTACAAGATGCACACATGCACGACGTGCGCCTCCCTGTTCCAGCAGTTTCCATCTAAAAAGGAGCAATTTAAGGAAAGATTCAATAACTCATCATCAACGAATTCCTACGATTTCCCCCCGAATATTCTCCGCAAAAACACAATATTTCCATCCGTAGAAGTCCGATTGAAGATCCTAAGGAGTTTCAATTGAATATTGAAGCTAGGATTGAAGCTAGAAGCCTAAAAGCAAAGATTGGAGCGAGATCGATTTATTATCTCTTCATCAAGATGGTGGTTAGGTCTTTTTCTGGGTTTTCTTCTTCTTCTTCTGATATGAGTAGCTAAATCCATAGAATTTTTGGTTGAGATGTCGGAATTGAGCCATGATACTATCCCTAAAAGTATAGTGTCGACGATTGTTGGATATTTGGATTTGAATGAAAGATTACTTGATTGTTGGTTTTCAACATCATTCTTGGTACGACTTATATTAGGTCAAATCTATGAAACCCTTTGTTTTATCAACTTAGGAATTCATATGATTAAAAATCTAAGATAGAAGGAAGTTATCGTTGTAGTAAGGAAATAGCTTGATTCTACCTTTTGTGTTTCTTTTGGTTTTTAAGGTAGTTCATCGATTAATTGGTGGGCACTCTGGTTTGCAAGTAATGGACCAAGTTGGGTGTAGTTATCAGCAGCTTAGGTATTGATGGACCACGTTAACACTATTTTCCAATTTCTTGTGATTTCCTTTAATTCAAAGAGAGCACCTTATCACTTTCTAGAACTTCTCGGTGTTCATTACTGGTTAGCTTAGTTGAGGTGATTCTAACCTGGATTGGGAAGTTACTAGTGGTAATCCATGTGCATGATCGTGTGGTGGGTTCATACGAGTGATAGGAGAGGTTTTATTTTTCAATCCTAGTCCAACGTTTGCCCAATCCGACTACTATTAGGAAGTCGAGCTTGATGAATTATCCTTTCCAAGAACTTGTCTTCTTCTTCTATTCAAACCTAGTTCTTCATTTAAATTATTAGTATTAATTGGATTAGTAGTTTAATCTAAAACCAATCTCAATTTGTTCAGTCTAAACCATTTTGATAAGTTTGAGTAAAAGCATAACGTGAGAAACCTTTGGACACAAATGATAACTTAACAGTTGTTTTGGCGATCAAGTTTTTGGTGCTGTTGCCGGGGAGACAATCTCGTTCCATTGAAAGAACTTAGTCGTTGCCGCTTTAGACATTCAATTATGTTTTACTTTCTGGTTTCCCCTTTCTCTTTGTTGTTTGGTTTGGGTTCCACTTTGGTCTGTTGTTTTCGATGAGCAGGATTTAAGGTTTGGTACATGAGACAATCGAGTCAGACTCATGTACGACAGCTACGGAATCAAAAGAATAATCTACCACCACCTCAAGTTATGTTTCCTCCTCAAGATCAACTTGAAGCTCACCCAATCTTCAACGTTCAGGTTGTTTTACCTCCACCTCACCACCTCACTCACCACCTCCGTCTACACCACCGCGCTCCTCACCTTAGCAACTTCCTCATCACCATGTTTTCCCCATCGGTTTCTTCTCAATCAAGCTCTTCAAGTGAAGAAGAACCTCCCCTAGTCCTCGGACACTAGGGGACTATGCTAAACCCACACTTACGGGCGCTGGCTCGAGTATTGTCAATCCGACAATTGAAAACCGGAATTTTGAGTTCAAGACCCAGTACGTTCAGATGGTACAGAAGATACCATACTCGGGAAATGATCATGAGATTGTGGAGCTCATGAAGTTCAAAGGGGCGAATGATCAATCAAGCTGTGAATGGTGACTTGAAGTCACTTACCCTGGAAAGGTTTCTTAAGCTATTTAGGGAAATGACTGTGAAGACAAAGAGTTGGGCATGCCAAAAAGCACCAAAGGGATAACAAGAATCAAGTGGAAATAGATTCACTCCAACACCTCCATTGCAAAATTCGAAGAAAGCTCTCAAGGAGGACTCTGATCAATCCTTCCATCTCCTACACTCCAAAGTAGATGCATTAATGAATTAAATGAACAACATATCATTGCCTCAAATGGCCAGTAAAGAGGCAGCACCATCTTTCAAACCTCAACCAAGGAAGGCAGTGATGATGTACTACTCGGAGTGTTGTGGACATGAGGGACATGACGCCTCGACATGTCAAGTCTATTCGGAAGAAGTTACTCTAGAAGAGAACATTGAGCAAGTTGACTATGCTCAAGGAGGTTATGATCAAGGTGGTTACTAGCCACATTACCGACCCAACAAAGGTGGCTACTACAAATATTCAAGGAATAATCAAGCCTATCGGAACTACCAACAAGGTCCGGGACCTCAAGCTTAGGGACCCGGCCAACCACAACCCGCTCCTCAAAATCCTCAAGTGCAATAAAATCCGGGTTACAATAAGGCAACCAAGGGGGACAAAGCAACTATCAAGCCCCTAGAGCACCTCCTTGTGGATTCCCACAAGCAGATGCACCTGAAGGTGGGAGATCATCTTCAATGGCACCCCCAATGAACAATAATGCTTTACTCCTCTAACTCATTCAAAACCAACAAACTTCCATCAACAAGTTGGAAACTCAAATGGGGTGCCTCACCAAAGCTCTCCACTCGATAACCAGGCACCCTAACCAAAAACACAGAGGAGAATCTGAAAGGTGAATATGTTGAATTGAAGACTATCACTACTGGGAGTGGGAAACAAATAAATCGAATCCTAAGGTAGTCAAGGCTTCTATGGTGGTACCTCCCAAGTTGATTGCTCAAGATGAAGGAATTAAGGAGGGTGAGATCGAGGACAAAGATAAGGCGAATGATATTGAAGATGAAGTCAAAGAGGACGAAGAAGAAGTGCTCCAACCTTTCGTGGATCATGGGGCACCAAAAGTTTCAAAGGAGGTCAAAGTTGCATCAAAGACCAAGGGAGCTTCTTTTAGCTTAAAACTGGTATTGGCACCTTATAAGCCTAAGGTCCCATATCCCAACCGGTTGGATGAGGATCTCTGTGCCAGGAGTTTTGCTCAGTTTGTGCACAGGCTTAGAGGAGTGCAATTCACACTTCCTTTTACTGAAGCCATTGCAAAGATGCTAATGTACGCTAGGTTTTTGAAGGAGATCTTCACCAATAAGATGAAACTGATGGAAGCTGTAAATGCCACCCTTAACGAGCAGTGTTCAGCCAATGAGCAGTGCTCAAGGATCGTGGTAGTTTCTATATTCCTTGTAGATTTGGTGAACTAGATATTGAGAAAGGCTTAGCCGACTTATGTGCTAGCATAAATGTGATGCCATATTCTGTTTATAGAGCGCTAGACCTAAATAAACTCAAACAGACTAAAATGAGAATTCAACTAGCGAATAAGTCACATAAATTTCCGAGAGGGGTAGTAGAAGATGTCTTTGTGAGAATTGGAAATTTTGTGTTCCTTCTTGACTTTCTGGTGGTTCATACTGGAGATAATGATCTATCTCTTATGTTGGGAAGACCATTCCTCAAAACTTCTAAAGCAATTATAGATGTGTTTGAGGGGACTCTCACCTTGCGCATTGACAAGGAAGAGGCTACCTTTAAGTTAATCGGAGCATGAAATTTCTGATACTCAAGATGACAATAATTATGATGATGTTGAATCCGATGATATGAATGACATTGCTTCAGATTTTTAGATCAATTATTTATTTGATCTAGATACCTTTGATTCGTCCTTGAGTAATCAACTGTTGTAGAAGTTACCCAACGAACTGGATCTGGATACATACCATGCCGAGGTTTGTGCAAAAGTTACTCATCTCATGGGAGTTTCTACATTGAAGAAGACGTCATACGAGGAGCCACCTGACCTCGAGCTCAAAGCACTTTCGGCTCATTTGGAGTATCCATTCCTTGTGGAAGGCTCCAAATTACCATGACTATCAGCTCATCTCTCACACCAAGCCAGAAAGATCATTTGGTGGAGCTTCTTCGACATCACAAACAGGCATTGTGTGGCAGATTTCAGACATCAAAAGCATTAGTCCAAGCATCTACACGCACAAGATTTTGATGGAAGAAGACTTTCGTTCGGTTGTTCAACCTCAATGGACATAAAATCCTAACTTGCAAGAGGATTTCCGGAAGGAATTTGTGAAGCTAATGGACATTGGAATCATCTATCCGATTTTAGACAGTGAATGGGTTAGTTCGGTGTAAGTGGTATTGAATAAGGGTGGTTTCACTTTCATTGAGAATGAAAAGAAGGAGCTTATCTCCTTTCATACTGTTATGGGGTGGAAAGTTTGCATCGATAATAGGAGGCTCAATGATGCCACCCAAAAGGATCATTTTCCGCTCCCGTTCATGGATCAGATGCTCGAACACCTCGCCAGCCATGAGTACTTCTACTTCTTAGATGGGGTGTCGGGATACTTTAAGATCACGATAGCTCCTAAAGATCAAGAGAATACAATGTTTACTTGCCCTTTCTGCACCTTTGCTTATAGGAGGATGTCGTTTGGGTTCTACAATGCTCCTGCTACATTTCATAGATATATGTTGGCTCTTTGCTGACTTGGTAGAAGATATAATAGAAGTGTACATGGATGAATTTTCTGTGGGTGGCAATTTGTTTGATCATTATATGATGGATTTGAACATAGTGCTACAACGCTATGAAGAGACCAAATTAGCTCTAAGTTGGAAAAAGTTCCATTTCATGGTCCGTGAGGGGATCGTGCTTGGTCTTAAATTTTATGGTAAAGGGATTGAAGTGGACAAGGAAAAGCTCGAGACAACAGTTAATCTTCCACTCCCTTCAACAGTCAAAGGCGTTCTAACTTTTCTAGGCGATGCAGGATTCTACCGCCTATTCATCAAGGACTTCTCCAAGATCATTACATGTCTTAACCGCCTCCTTGTGAAGGATGCTCCATTCACAGTCACCGCTGAGTGCAAGCATTTTTTCCAGCTTCTCAAGGAAAATCTCACAAGCGCGTCAATCCTCACCACTCTGGATTGGTCGCTTCCATTTCGCTGATGTGTGATGCTAGTAACTTCACTTTGGGAGCTGTATTGGCACCATAGAGGGGTTAACTGGTTCCACCCTATCTATTATGCGAGCAAGTTACTGAATGATGCCCAGAAGAATTACACAACCACGGAGAAGGAGCTGTTATTTGTGGTGTTTGTAGGTGACAAATTCAGGTCCTACTTGGTAGTATCTCACACCATGGTTTTCACTGGGCACGCGGCTATCAGATCTTTGATGAGAAAACCAGATGAAAAGCTGCAACTTCTATGGTGGATACTCCTGTTGCAAGAGTTTGACCTCGAGATCGAACACAAAAAGGGTTTTGAGAACGTGGCTGCATATCATCTTTCTCGATTGATGGAAGAGAAAATACAAAAGCCGAATGGGATCCCATTCAAGAATTCTTTTCGGATGAGATGCTCTTTCTAGTCGTTGCCCAAGAAGTAAAAGGACCATGGTTTGCTGACATCACCAATTATATTGCCAGCTGATGCATCCCAAAGGACGTCACCCCTAAAGGGAAATGAAAGATTCTGACTGACATGAAGAACTATTTCTAGAATGATTCGTACATGTTTTGCATAGGTGCAGATCATGGAATTCAATGATGCGTTTCGTACGGTGAGCACGGCCACGTCGGGCCAACTAGAGGACATCTTGGTGCTGACCGCATCGCCCAGAAGGTATTTGATTATGGCGTCTTTTGGCCTAATGTTTATAAAGATAGCTTTGATTATATGAACTCTTGTGATAAATGTCAAAGATCTGGCAACATCTCTCATCGCGATGAGATGCGGCAAAATGTCTGGGGGGTAGATTTCATGGGACCATTTCCTTAGTTTAATGGTCTCAAATATATCCTCATGGTAGTGGAATATGTTTCCAAGTGGCAAGACGTTGTAGCTCTCCCCAACAATGATGCTCGAACTGTTGGGAAATTCCAGGTTAAATGGTTTTCTTGGGTTGGGACACCTCGTGCTATCATTAGTGATAGGGGTACCCATTGTCAAGGCCAATCCATCCAAGTGTGCCACCACTTTGGTGTCTAACACTGGTTGCCTACCGCCTATCACTCATAGACCACTGTGCAGGCTGAGCTAACAAACTGAGAAATTTTACAAAAGTCCATCGACCAATCGCACAAACATTGGTCAAGTAAGCCCGATGACGCCCTCCAGGCTTATTGCATCGCGTATAAGACGCCTATAGGGAACACTCCCTATAGACTCGTCTATAGCAAGTCTTGCCATCTACCAGTTGAACTAGAGGATCGAGCTTACTAGGCTTTAATGTTTCTTAATATGGATGATAGTATCGCATGTGAAGAAAGAAAATTTCAGATACATGAGCTTGAGGAGCCGTGACACCATGCCTATGACAGTTCCAGGATTTACAAGGAAAGGACCAAGAAGTATCATGACTTTTGCTTGAAGTCCAACAAACAATTCAAGGATGGGGACCTCGTCCTCCTCTTCAACTTGCGACTCAAGCTGTTTCTCAGGAAGCTCCAATCCCGATGGACTGGTCCATCTACTGTCACCACGGTTTTCCTTTATGGTACCATTGAGGTAACTGCATCACCGTCCTCCAAATTTTTTGAATGTGCACGGTCACTGTTTGAAACTCTACCGAGTTAGCAAAACCTTAAGTGTTGTCGACGAGATTGATTGTTTCCTACTTTAAATTGTGCGTCGGTGGACGTCTAGCTATAAAAGATAAAGAAGCACTCTTCGGAGGCAACCCTTGCGTATCTGTTGTTAGTATGAAGAATAAAAGACCAAGGATTGTGCTTGATGTGTCCTTTGGTATGTGTCTTGTGTGAGTCTTGTGTTTGAGTCAATTCTTGAGTCATTTGATCGTATCTTATATGATTATTGATGCAAAAGGAATGCTAGGGAGTTGTGGTTGTTGAGTGTTTGTGTTTAAATGGGTGTTGTCGTATGTTGAAAACAAAATGTTGCTGAAACTCTAGCATGCACGTCGTGCAGTAGTGCCGTCGTGCATAGCTAGACGTTTCAATTAGCTTTGTAGAATTGGCCTGCACACCATAGAATTGATGCTACTTGTTGTGAATGGTCCCAAATTCTGAAAATAAAATATTTTGCTCTAACACAGGGGACTGCCCTCTAGCGGTTGCTTTGAAATGATTTGGCACTTAATGGTTACTGTGGACATTTGAATATTCGTGGATGCTCATTTTGTTTGATTGTTGTTTGCTTGTGTTAGGTTGGTAGTTTGTTCTTTCGCGATATCGACTAGTTATCCTTGCCATTGTTGACCTTATTCATTGAGTTCTACTTTGCAATGATTGGTTGCTTCATACCATTTCGCTAGACCATGAACATTCTAAGTGTGTGTGTGTTGGGGGGGGGGGATTGATTGCTTTGTGATAATTTTGGTGTTAACCAAAATGCAATATTGTTTTCGATTGGCTTTTGTTGTTAGATTTTCAGGATGCCTAGAGGCAAGTGTGCTACAAAGGACCCGAACAAGAAGAATGGCACCGGATAGAGGCAGCGACAGACTTGGTCCAGAGGATCTTCAACTTTCGAGAGGGAGGTGAGTTTTCCTGCCGATACGGAGTGTATCGAGCTTGGGTAGTGGAACCACAGGGGTACATCGAGATGTAGGAGTTTGTGGAGAAGAGATGGGACGTCTTGTTGAGATGATATTGTGACCATGCAGGTTTGTAGGGCTTGGTACAGGTCGATGACGTGGAGCTCCCGCATGCGACCAGGGAGTTCTATTATATCCTTAAGATTGTGAGTTACACTTCTACTAGAGAGGCAAGGAGTATCACATTTCGACTCGGGGGGTTCAGGGTTTCTCCTTCTCGGCAGATGAGTTGGGAGAGCATATGTGTTTCTACACCCATAGTCAGGTGGCCGAGTTGGAGTTGTTGCAGTTGCCCACCATGAGAGGAACCCAACTCGGAACCCGAAGGAGTTTTGGAGGAATATCTCGGTGCCAGGTGGCACCTTTTCTGCTTGCACGACCAAGGCAAAGCTATTGAAGAAGCCGTTACAGAGGCTTCTTCACTTCTTGTTTCGACGTGCCATCTTTGCGAGGAAACAGCCTAGCAACAGGGGAGTAGTAAGTACCACAGACTTGTGGCTCTTCTACTACCTCAAGAATGAAGTGAAAGTGCACCTTGGGGATTTGCTGGTCAGGTTGTTCAGACATGTCCTCAAAGTGAAAGTTCTGGGAGTTTTATACAGAGGGGGGCTACATCACACGACTCGTGTGATGACTTGGAGTGTTAGATGCTTTTGGAGAGGTTCCATTGATTCAGTGTGGGTATCGCATCACTGCTTGGAGACTTAAATTTCACGGAGTCCCCAATCCGCTAGCTGATTTTGGTGATGCGGGAACAGAGGTACCAGAGCAGGATGGGACAGAGTTCCCTCCTAATTCAGTTAAGACGCGTGCAGTCGGTATGGAACATTTGCAGATGACTTTGGGTGACATTTAGGACTAAGGCATGATTTTCAGCAAGTGAGCATGGACAACAGAGATGCTTGGTAGTGCTTAGAGCAAAGGGCAGAGAGATCTGAGAGCAAGGAGTAAGGCCTACACCAGGACTTTCAACAATATGCCACTGAGGACAAAGACGCTTGGGGCCATCAGGATTGTTGAGCTAAGCAATTTGAGCAGACTCAGGCTCAACAAGGTTAGTGGATACAGCTGCAGGGTAAGTGAATCACCTACATTCATAAGTAACAACACTAGCAGAGTGGCCACATGTCATACTATCAGGACAGATACTTTACTGGAGTATGACCCTTACCCTCAGTTTCCGAGGTACCAATATCCTCCACCAGATTAGTGATTTCGAGACGTATCAGTGACTCAGACTTATGTGTTTTATTTTTCATTTGAAACTTTGTGATTTTTTTTTCTTTTTGTTCTGTATAACAGATGATAACACCTGTTACATCTATCAATAGTACATGTGTTTGTGTTATGGTTAGCAGGTCTCAAAAATGGTTCTTCTATCACATCTCACCATCAAACTCCATTCCATCAACTCACTTCGGTATTAACTTATCTCTTCTCTAATGTGACCTCTTGAGAGGAAAATGCGCGTTTTGTTGCATGAAATAGGGTGCTAGTTATTTCACTTGTGCTTTAATTGAACCATTATCGCTCAACATTTGAAATTCCCTCTTAAACTTGAAAATTTTGGATTGCTTGGATGATTGTTTTGCATAGTATTGCTACTTGAGGGTGAATAGGATGCATGATATATCATTTTGGGTCTGCCTCCCTTTTTTCTCGAAACGAGTTTAGAAGAGAGTTATGCACTTGGTTACTCGGCCTTGATCCCTACCGACTTTGTGAATAATTAATTCCCCAATCGAGTTTGCTTTAGTTGTTTAAAGTCATATGTGACTGGATGGTCAGAATAAGGATCAAAACAGGACAATGTGCCCAAATTGTCGTGAGGTATTGGCTGTGATTCAACATACATGGCGACCTTGAGTCTGCCGCCTGTAAGCTCGTCCCTTCAGGCTTCTCTTCTCACCTCTTCCTAGTTGCGGGTTAGGGTTTTTTGGATCTATGTGGATGAGACCTTAGCCTAATGAGGGTCATAATTACCCCTCTTTTGAAACATACCCTGATAGTGCTAGGACTTGTAGTAATTATCTATCATTAGCTTGTTCGAGCTTCATTCCCGCCTGATTTCGTGTTTTGGCATTATGTGCCAAGACCCATTCACTTGGACCGTTTAAGTCCATCTAATGTGTTTCTTTGTAGTATTTGTTATCCATAGGTACACTGGAGATAGGTGGTCTGGTTATGAAGCTATGGACGTGAAGTAGAGCACAGATAGAGCTTGAATGGAAGATCGAGAAAGGAAATGGAGAAGCATAAGGGCAACATATCATGCATCAGTGCATGCCATGCAGGCCTGAGATTGTTGAAAATAAAGGCCCTAAAACAGGGAAACGTCATGCACCCCTACACGCTGGATTCTGAAGACAAGGAGGTTCATGACCTCTCCTCTGCAAAACCACCATTATCCATCCCTAGAAATCCAATTGAAAAGCAAAAGGAGTTCCCATTGAAGATTGAAGCTAGGATTGAAGCTAGAAGACTAAAAGCGACGATTGGAGCAAGATCGATTAATCGTCTCCTCGTTAAGATGATGGTTAGGTCGAATTCCGATTTGTTTTCTTCTAGAATCATCGGTATCTCATTCTTTAAATTTTCATGGTTGAGATGTAGGATTTGAGCCATGAAACTCTCCCTAAAAGTATAGGGTTGACGATTGTTGGATAATTGGATTCAAATGAATGATTGCTTTGATTGCTGGGTTTTTGACCTAGTTCTTATTATGGCTTGAATTAGGTCAAATCTATGAAATCCTTTGTTTGATAGACTTAAGAGTTCATATGATTAACAATCTAAGATATATGAAAGTTATCGATGAGGTAAGCCAATAGGTAGATTCTACCTTTTGTGTTTCTTTTAGTTCTAAAGGTTATTCATCTTGTTATTGGGGGGCGCTCTGATTTGCACCTAATGGGCCAAGAAGAGTTCTTTCCACCTTATAAGACACATGCGCTTAGGGCTTATATCAGTAACTTTCAGCAAAGATATGGATAGCTCTATCATGAGATTTGGGACCATTTCTAGTCCTTGTTGTACTCATGCCCCCATTACGACATGGAGGATTGGACTTTGCCAAACATCTTTGCGCGTGCTCTTGGTTATGAGAACATGGTAATGAGCAATAAGGCTACAGATGGTGATCTGAAGTCGCTAACTCCAACGAGGTGGTTGTAGTTATTCAGAGAAATGGCTGTAAAAACCAAGAGTTGGGCACGCCAACAAGCCCGAGGAGCTTACAAGCACCAAGTGCACCGTCATCGTCAAGCAAGCTACAACAAGCTCCCAACAACAACTCCGACCAGTCCCTCCATCTTCTCCACTCCAAGAGTGATACATTGGTGCATCAGATGAATAGCATGGCTTTGTCCAAGGCGGCCATCAAAGAGGCCGTACCACCTCCAAAACCTCAACAAATAAAAGGTAGTGATGGTGCACTATTGCAAGGGCTGTGGTCATGAAGGACGTGATGTTTCATCATGTCGACTTTTCTCAAAGGAAGCAGCTCTAGAAGAAGATGTGGAGAATTTCAAGCAGGTGGATTATGTACACGGAGATCAGAATCAGCAAGTTGAGTACAATTCAGGTGGTTACCAAAATAACTTCCAACTTAACCAAGGTGGACACTACAACTATCCACGGAACAATCAAGGCTACTGGGACCTCGAGGACAGGCTCCAAAACAACCATAGGCGGGTCCTCAAAGATCTCAATCGTAGCCAAGTTCGAGTACAATCAAGGTGTTCAAGGGAATCAAGGGTACCGCTAGGGAAATCAAAGAGGTTATCCACCTCAAGGATATCAACAAGGGTTTAATCAAGCCCTTCGAATGCCTCCTCCCGAATTCCCACAAGTAGCTGAACCTCAAGTTGGATCATCAACTTCATCAGAGCCTCCAATAGACAACAACGCCATGCTACTCCAACTCATTCAGAACCAGCAAACTTACATTCAGAGCTAGCAAATAACTACCATCAACAACTTGAAAGCTCATATGTGTCGCCTCCTCTCCACTCGACAACCGGGTACCTTACCTGGAAATACTGAGGAGAACCCCAAAGGTGAATATTCTGAGTTGAAGACCATCAATACTAGGAGTGGTAAATAAACAAATCCCATTCCTACAATAGTGAAGCCTCCCGTGACGGTCCCTCCGAAGTTGACTACTGAAGATGAAGAACTCGAGGAGGATGAGTTGTGGGACAAGGATGAGTCAGCTGAAGTTGAAGATGGAGCCGAAAAGGCTGAAGAAGAAATGCTCCCACCTCCCATGGATAAGGGGTCATCAACAACCAATGGAGCTAATCCTAGCTCAAAACCGGTTTTGGCCATATACAAGCCAAAGGTCCCATATCCCAATCGGCTCGATGAAGATTCTCAAGCCAGGGGTTTCGCCCAGTTCGTATAGATGCTTAGGGGAGTGCAACTCACACTTCCTTTGACTAAAGCCATTGCCAAGATGTCGATGTATGCCAGGTTCTTGAAGCAGATCTTCACCAACAAGAGGAAGCAGACGAAAGCTAACATTACCCTCAACGAGCAGTGTTCAACAATTGTCTCCACATTCATTCCAACAAAGCTCAAGAATCAGGGTAGTTTCTATATCCCTTGTAGAATTGGCGAATTGGATATTGAAAAGGGGTTAGCTGATTTAGATACTAGCATAAACGTAATGTCATATTTTGTTTATAGAGCACTAGACCTAAATGAACTCAAACCAACTAGAATGTGAATTCAACTAGCAGATAAGTCACTTAAATATCCTAGAGGAGTAGTAGAAGATGTCTATGTGCGAATTGGAAATTTTGTGTTCTTAGTTGATTTTGCGGTGGTCGATACCAGAGATATTAATTAGATTATCTTGGGTAGAACTTTCCTCAACACATCTAAGGCAAAGATATTAATTAGATTATCTTGGGTAGAACTTTCCTCAACACATCTAAGGCAATTATAGATGTATTTGAGAGAACTCTTACCTTGCATGTTGACAAGGAAGAGCCTACTCTTAAGTTAACTAGGAGCATGAAATTTTTTCATGCTCAAGATGACATTGATGTTGATGAGGTTGAATTTGAGGATGTGGATGCCATTGCTTTGGCTTTTCCGGTTAATGCTTTGTTTGATCTAGATGCCTTGGATTCATCCTTAAGTAATCAACTACTGCAAAAATCACCCAACGAACAGGATCCAAATATAGATCAGACTGAGGATTAGCAGAGGTACTCCGCTCATGAGAGTATCTATATTGAAGAAAATTTCATACGAGAAGCCACCCTAGCTCAAGCTCAAACCATTCCAACTCATTTGGAGTACGCATTCCTTGCGGAAAGCTCCAAATTACCGGTGGTCATCAGATCGTCTCAAACGCCGAATTAGAAAGAGAGGTTGTGGGTCTTCTCAAACATCACAAGGAGGTAATTGCATGGCAGATTTCAGATATCAAAGGCATCAGCCCAAGCTTCAGCACGCACGAGAGTTTGATGGAAGAGAACTTTTTTCTGGTGGTTCAACCTCAACGGAGACAGAATCCAAATTTGCAGAAGGTTGTCAAGAAGGAAGTTGTGAAGCTGATGGATGCTGGCATCATCTACCCCATATCAGACATTGAATGGATTAGCCCGGTTCAACAGGTGCCCAAGAAAGGAGGATTCATTGTGGTTGAGAACGAGAAGAAGGAACTCATGTCCACCTGTACTATCACAGGATGGAGAGTCTCCATTGATTATAGGAGATTGAATGATGCCACCAGGAAGGATCACTTCCCGCTCCCATTCATGGATCAAATGCTCGAATGCCTCGTTGGCCACTAGTATTCTATTTCCTAGATGGGATGTCGGGATACTTCCAAATCCCGATAGCTCCAGAGGATCAAGAGAAGATGACGTTCACTTGCCCTTTTGGCATCTTTTCACACATAGTGATGTCGTTTGGATTGTGTAACGCCCTTGCCAAATTTTTTAGAGATGTATGCTGGAAATCTTTGCTAATTTGGTAGAAGAAATCATGGTGGTCTACATTTATGACTTCTGAATGTATGGTGATTCATTTGACCATTGTTTGTAGAATCTGAAGATTGTGCTTCAGCTATGTGACGAAACAAACTTAACTGTAAGTTGGGAAAAATGCCATTTTATGTTGCATGAGGGAATCGTACTAGGGCATAAGATTTATGATAAAGGGATTGAAGTGGATAAGGCAAAGCTCGAGACGATAGCAAATCTTCCACTCCCTTTTCCAGTCAAAGTTGTTCGTAGCTTTTTGGGCCATGCAAGATTCTACCGCCGATTCATCAAAGACTTCTCCAATATCACAACACCTTTGAACCATCGTCTAGAGAAGGATGCTGCTTAAGGAAAAACTCACAAGTGCGTCAATCCTCTCCTCACCGGATTGGTCTCTCCCATTTGAGCTGATGTGTGAGGCTAGTGAATTTTCCTTGGGAGCTGTTCTGGGAAAAAGAAAGGGTAACAGCTATCTACTCCACCAGCAAATCACTGAATGATGCCCAGAAGAACTACAACACCACAGAGAAAGAAATGCTAGTTGTGGTGTTCGCAGTTGACAAGTTCAGATCCTACCTGGTGCTCTCTCACACTCTGGTTTTCATAGACCACATGGCTATCAGGTACTTAATTAGCAAGCCAGATGCTAAGCCATGCCTTCTGAGATGGATATTGTTGTTACAAGAGTTTGACCTCGAGATCAAGGACAAGAAGGGCTGCAAGAATATGGTTGTAGACCACCTCTCCCACTTGATAGAAGAGGATATACAAAAGCCGGATGGGATTCCCATTCAGGAATGCTTTTCGGATGAGAGACTCTTCATGGTCGTTGCCCAAGTCTTGGAAGAGCCATGGTTTTCTGACATAGCCAACTACCTCACCAATGGATCCTTCCCAATAGACGTCACCCCAATAAGGAAAGCAGAAGATTTTGACAGACATGAAGAACTATTTCTGGGATAATCTGTACCTTTTTCTCAAAGGCATGGATCAGGTGATCCGACGATGCGTACCTTATAGCGAGACCAACTCTATCCTCAAGGACTGCCACGTCGGGCCAACTGGAGGACATTTCAGTTCTGACCGCACCGCCTAGAAGGTATTTGATTATGGTTTCTATTGGCCTGATGTCTATAAGGATAGTTTTGATTATGTGAAATCTTGTGATAGATGTCAAAGGTCTGGTAATATCTCTAATCTGGATAAGATGCCTCAAAATGTTAATCTTGTATGCGAAATATTTCTGGTTTGGGGGATAGATTTTATGGGACTATTTCCTTGGTTTAATGGCCTCAAAGATATCCTTGTAGCAGTTGATTATGTCTATAAGTGGGCAGAGGCCGTATCTCTTCTCACTAATGATGCTAGAACCGCTGGGAAATTTTAATTAAGCTATTGTCTCGGTCTGGCACACCTCATGCTATCATTAGTGATAGGGGTACCCATTTTCAAGGTCAGTTTGACTGGGTGTGGCACTGCTTTGGTGTCTCACACCGGTTCTCTGCTAGCTATGAACCTTAGACTAGTGGGCAGGCTGTGGTGACAAACCGAGTGTTGAAAAGAATTTTACAAAAGTTCGTCGAATAATGGAACAAAGATTGGCCCAGTAAGCTTGATGACGCTCTCTGGACATATCATACCGCGTACAAGACACGTATAGGGACCACTCCCTATAGACTCTTCTATGGCAAATCTTGCCATCTACCGGTCGAAATTGAGCATCGAGCTTACTTGGCTTTAAAGTTTCTCAACATGGATGCTAGTCTTTGCAGGTGAACATTGAATGTTTCAGATACATGAGCTGGAGGAGTTCTGACACCATCCCTAGGAGAGCTCTAGGATATACAAACAGAGGACCAAAAAGTACCACAACTCCTGCTTGAGGACTATCAAGGAATTCAAGGAAGGTGACCTCGTCCTCCTTTTCAACTCAAGGCTCAGGCCTGGGATTTTCAGGAAAGAGAGAGAGACTTCCCTAAAACAAATTGATTTGATTTTTTCATGACCTCTCCTCTACAAAAACACCATTCTCCATCCCTAGAAGTCCAATTGAAGATCAAAAGGAGTCCCCATTGAAGATTGAAGCTAGGATTAAAGCTAGAAGATTAAAAACAACGGTTGGAGCAAGATCGATTCATCGTCTCCTCATCAAGATGTTGGTTAGGTCAAATTGTTATTTGTTTCCTTCTAGAATCATGAGTAGCTAATTCTGTAGAGTTTCTTGGTTGAGATGCAGGATTTGAGCTATGAAACTCTCCCTAAAAGTATAGGGTCGACGATTGTCAGATAATTGAATTCAAATGAATGATTGCTTTGATTGTTGGGTTCTTAACCCAGTTCTTATTACGGCTTGAATTAGATCAAATCAATGAAATCCTTTATTTGATAGACATAGGAATTCATATGCTTAACAATCTAAGATAGATGAAATTTATCGGTGCGGTAAGCCAATAGCTTGATTCTACCTTTTGTGTTTCTTTTAGTTTCAAAGGTTGTTCATGTTGTAGTTGGTAGGCACTCTGAGTTGCACTTAATGGGCCAAGTTGGGTGTAGTTATCAGTAGCATAGGTATTGATGGACCAAGTTAATACTAATTCTGATTACTCGTGACTTCTTTTAATTCTAAAAGAGCACCTTATCACTTTGTAGAACTTCTCGGTGTTCATTACCGGTTAGCCTAGTTAAGGTTATTCCAACCTTGATGGGGAAGCTAGTAGTGGTAATCTGTGTGCATGATCGTGCCATGGATTCATACGAGTGATAAGAGGATTCATTTTGTTCAATCCAAGGTCAATGTTGCTTGATCTGATTGCTTTTAAGAAGTTGAGCTTGTTGAATCATCTCATCCAAGAGCTTGATTTCTCCCCTTTGATCAATCCTTCAATTTTTAGTTATTTTTAATTAGTAGCATTATAAGAAACCAACATCAATCTGTTTAGTCTAGACCTTAGTGACGAGTTTCAGTGGAAGCATAACGACATGAACCTTTGGACACATACGACAGTTGTATTGTCGAGCTAACTTTGCGGTTATTTTTGGCGATCATACCCCCTAAAAGCTATACAAATTTTTGAAAACTGGGTTTTTATTATTGAGTAATTCAGTTAATCCAAAGTATTTAGTATCTCATTTATAGTAAAATTGTAAAACAAGAGGGGAGTCCTCTGAATTGGAAACATTATTGAAGTATGTACTCCCTCCCTTAGGACGGAAAAAATACCCCGCCAGGACCATATGTTTTGAGCATAAGTGATAAGCGGATGTCTTTTTCGGTAGGTGTTGCATGGTACTAACAATATGCATAATTTTTCTCTTTATTTGGATTAGAAGACTCAGTAAATGTAACTGTCAGGTTTGGTGATCTAAAGTGTATTCTTGGCATCTTGAAGTAGACTTGAACTGCTAAGAATGTTATCCTCTTCCACCATTTTTTGAATTTGTTTAGAGTGTGAATAGTAGAGTTGCTTGACGACAAGAAATATTCAAGTGTGGAGGGATTTGATAGTACTAGGATTGGTAGAGATTATCTTACCCTATCTTAATGATTTTTGAGTGATTACTAGCTTGCTTGTGCCTGAATCCCATGTGATTTTGCATTTTAGCATTGTACGCCTAGATCCATTCACTTGAACCACTCCGGTCCATTTGATGTGTTTCTTTGAAATATTTGTTATTCACAAGTACTTTAGAAATAGGTGGTCTGGCTATGAGGCTATGGATGCGGAATAGAGAACGATAGGAGCTCAAATGGAAGGATGATGCAAGAATTTCTTAAGAAGAAGGGATGCACGTCATGTAGGCCCCAAAACCTCAATTGGCCTTATAGAAAAAGGGGGTGCACGGCGTGCACCTCCCTGTTCCAGCAGTTGCCATATAAAAGGGAGCGGTTTAAGGAAAGATTTAATAATTCTTTATCAACCAATTCCTCCAATTTTTACCCCAGTTCTCTCTATAAAAACACCATATTTCCATCCCTAGAAGTCCTATTGAAGATCAGAAGGAGTTTCCATTGAAGATTCAAGCTAGGATTGAAGCTAAAAGGCTAACAACGAATATTGGTGCGAGATCGATTCATTATCTCTTGATCGAGATGGTGGTTAGGTCTTTTCTAATTTTTATTCTTCTTGTGATATGAGTAGCTAATTCCTTAGAGTTTTTGGTTGGGTAGAACTTATAAGTTATCACTAATATTTTTTTTAGCTAAGAAATTTGTTGAATGAACAATGATTAGTATATTGTTAATGTATTATTTAACTAAAATTAGACTCATCATAGAGGTTTAATGAATGAAGTTTGAGTGGAGCTTCATTTTGGCTCATTAAGATTATTTAACAAGCCGGGCTCAAATAGCAGCAAGTTCGGCACGAGCAAAAAAATCTCTACCTCAAGCTCAAGCCAAGCTAGAGCACAGTGAAGTTTGTCTCGACTCAGCTCCGTTCGTAAACGTCCCTACTTGTAAGTTTGGGAAGAAGAGAAAAAAAGGTAGAAATGACAAGGGATTATTTTCCAACAACACAAGTACGCCATTACTCTTATATTTCTCTTCTTTAACTTCACCCATTTCAAAAATAACGGTTAGGTTATCTCGACAACATAAGTGTCGTTTGTGTCCAAGGGCTCGCTATGCTTCTACTCAAACTTAATAGCACGGTCTAGACTAAAATAATTTAGATTACTTTCTAATTATACCACTAATTCAATTATCACTGATAATAAAATAAAGAACTAGGTTTGAACAGAAGGAAAAAGACAAGTTCTTGGAAGGGATGATTCATCAAGGTCAACTTCCTATAGTCGGATTGAGGAAACGTTAGGCTTTGATTAAATAATACAATTCCTCTTGTCACTCGTATGAATCCACCGCACGATCATGCATGCGGATTACCACTACTAGCTTCCCAATCAAGGCTGAAATCACCTCAACTAGGCTAACCATTAATGAACATCGAGAAGTTCTACAATGTGATAAGGTATTCTCTTTGAATTAAAGGAAACGACAAGCAATTGGAAATAGTGTTAACTTGGTCAATCAATACCTAAGATTTCTTGGTCCATCAATACCTAAGCTACTGATAACTACACCCAACTTGGTTCATTAGGTGCAAACCAGAGCACCCGAAAATTACACGATGAACAACCTTTAAAACCAAAAGAATAAAAACGGTAGAATTGAGCTATTGGCTTACTCCACCGATAACATTCTTCTATCTCAGATTCTTATCATATGAATTTCTAAGTCGATCAAACAAAGGGTTTCATAGATTTGACCTAATTGAAGTTGAAATGAGAACAAGGTTGAAAACCAACAATCAAAGCAATCTTTCATTCCAATCCAATTATCCAACAAGCTTTGACCCTATACTTTTAGGGACAGTATCATGGCTCAAATCCTACATCCCAACCAAAAACTCTAGAAGATAAAAAAATAGAAAAAGATCTAACCATCATCTTGATGAAGAGATAATGAATCGATCTCGCTCCAATCTTCACTTTTAGCCTTCTAGCTTCAATCCTAGCTTCAATCTTCAATGGGAACCCCTTCAGATCTTCTATTAGACTACTAGGGTTGAATAGATGATTTCTTTGCAGAGGAAAATAGAGATAAAAACGATGGGAATTTGCTGAAGAAGACAGTTCTTTCTCTTTCCCCAAATAGCTCATTTTACTTGGAAATTGTCGGATTCATGATGTGCACAGTGTGCTGGGGTGCCACGCCGGCGCGTGCACCCCCACTGATGCACGGTGTGCAACCCTATTTCTTCACCAATTCTTGCATCGTCACTACATTCGAGCTCCAACTATGCTTTATTCCGCGTCTATAGCTTCATAGCCAGACCACCTGGCTCTAAAGTACATGTGGATAACAAATACTACAAAGAAACACATCAAATAGACCAAAATGGTCCAAGTGAAAGGTCTAGGCACACAATGCCAAGACATAACACCGTATTAAATTGAAGCACAAAGAAGCTAATATTAACTTTAAAAGCATGTTAGATAGAGATAGATAATCACTACAAATCCTAGCACTATCAAATCCCCCCACACTTGAACATTGCTTGTCTTCAAGCAACTTTACTATTCGTACTCTAAACAAACTCTAAACATGGTGAAAAAGGAAACAACATGCTAGTAGTTCAAGCCTACTTCACGATGACAAGAACACACCTTAGATAACCAAACCACACAACTACATTTATTGAATCTTCTAATCCAAATAATGAAAAAACTTATGCATATAGGTAATACCACTCAACACCTATCGACAAAAACACTTTTCGCCTATCACTTAGGCTCAAAATAAATGGTCCTGATCGCGTATTTTTCATGTCCTAAGAGAGGGAGTGCTTACTTTAATAATATATGTATTCTATACATGTCAATTGAATTACTCAATTAATTAGAAACCCATCTTTCAAAAAAAATTGCATAACTTTATGGGGGTTATCTTTCCAAGTGGGGATAGTTGTGACCCTTAACGAGCTAAGGCTCTCATCCACATAGATTGAGTTTACCTGGAAAACCCCGACCCGCAACTAGGAAGAGGTAAGAAGAGAAGCCTGAAGGGACTAGCTTACAGGCGGCAGACTAAAAGTCGCCATGTGTGTTGAATCGCAACTAAACCCCCCATGAGAATTTTGGTACATTGGCCTCTTTTGTACCTTATTCAGACCATCTAGTTACATATGACTTTAAAAAATACAACAAACTTGATAGGAGAATTAATTGTTCATAAAGTAGATAGGCATCAAGACCCAATAAACAAGTGCATAAATCTCTTCTAAAATCATTTTGAGAAAAACAGGAAGTTGTCCTAAAATGATCTATCATGCAATCCTATTCACCCTCAAGTAGCATTACTACACTAAGCACGCATCCTTGACATCCAAAATTTCAAGTTTAAGAGGAAATTTCAAATGTTGAATGACAAGAGTTCAATTAAAGCAATCAAGTGAAATGACTAGCACCCTAATTCATCCAAGAAATCCACAACATTACCCCCAAAGGGGTCGCATAAGAGAGGAAACTTGATACCGAAGTGAGTTGATGAAATGGAGTTTAGTTGTGAGATGCGATAGAAGAACCATTATTGAGACCTGCCAACCATAACAAAAAACACAAAAATAATGTACAAGTGTTATCATCCGTTAACAAGTATCCAGTTGAAGCATAGATGTTGACCAATCAATTAAAACCAACCCCCCCTACACACTTAGAATTTTTGCGTCCTCGCGAAATATCTAATGTGGAAGGCAGGGAAACAAACTCTGGGTAGTTGGTTTTTTTTAATATTATTTTGGGATTGGGGTGCACGGGTGCACGACATGCATGCCAATATTTGCTGAGGATAATTGCACAAGACACACAAACTAACAATCCTTGGTCTTTTATTCTCTATTCTAACAATGGATACGTAAGAGATGCCTCCCAAGAGCGCTCTTTCTTTTTCATCTTTGAGCTAGACGATACCTGGATTGCGCTCCCCAACTTAAAACCTCCTTGAATTCCATTAGCTTCTTCAACGATTGGAGTTGAATGCCAAGTAGCACCCTTCAAGAGAGTTGGAGAGCCAAAGCGGTTGTGAGCGCCAACTCTTTCCTTGTTGTGATTTCCTCCTTGTGATTGTGCATGCTTGAGGAGGGTATAGGTAGGTTGGTTAGTGGACATCAAGCTCTACAATGCTCCCCAAGCTAATGGTGGCACTTGGGCGGTCTATGAGGTCGTCCAACGGTGGTCCTGAGATGGAGGAGTCTGTTCTAGTCTTAAAGGGTCTCATTTGGTCTCATTGGAACCACAACTTGAGGAAAATGCCAAATGATAGGTTGCTCAATGGGAGGTTCAATGTTGAATTTGGGAAGCCCTATATCTTCATGTACTTCTTCCTTCCACTCTCCATCATCCTTCCTTTCAGACTCTTCTACCCCAACATTAAAGAGAGGTAGCTTGCCGTCAATGAAGGTTGATGCCTTCACTTCTTCTTCAACCATTTCCTCGGATGTCACACCCAAATCATGATCATTCATCTCAACATCTTCCAATTCTGGTAGGATAGGAAGTTCCTTCACAAGTCGTGTCAAAAGGCGAGTTTGTTAATTTAATATCTCTAGTCGGTGACGACCCTCCTCAAGTTTCATAAGGAGTTGCTCATGCACAGAATGAGGGGATTGATATGAATAATTGGGTCCTGAGCATTGATCTTCAAAAGGTGGATGATCTTGATTGTAGTCTTGGTGGAAATAGGGTGAAGGTGAGTGTGGGAGATAGTAAGTTTAAGGTAAGTATAGGTTGAACGGTGTTGGAGATTGGTGTGCACCCCAACTTGGCGTTACTCCATTGTTGTTGCTCTCCTTCATAGCTAGGTTGGTAGTAGTTTGTGGACCTTGATGCTCATAATTTTGGTGTTGGTTAGGATATGAGCTCCAACCTTCATCTCCATTACATGCACCATACAGACCTTGCCATTTTCCATTCAACCTATAACCTTGCATATGAACTCAAACACTAACAACCTAGGTAAATGAAGTGGGAGAAACGTCATGCATCTCCTTGTCTTCAGAATCCCGCAGAACTAAAAGGGAGGAACGACATGTAGTTGGCTACCTGCTTAGGGGTGTAGAAATCCATATTCTCTGCGAGTTCATCCGCCGAAAAGGAGAACGGTCGACCTCCAAGCCAAAATTTTGATGCCACCCGCCTCTTGGGTAGAGGTGTATCTCGCTATCTTCACTGTAGAGTAGAACTCCCTAGTCGTATGCGGGAGTTCTTGATCATCAAGCCGACTAGTTGCCAAATACCTACACTATCACAGTACACCATCAACCAAGTGCTCCACCCTTCCTCCAAGAAACTCTGAAAGTTAGCGTACCCCTGTGGTGCAACTGACCAAGTCCGATACACTGTATCGGCCGGGGAACTAACTTCCTGGCTCAAACTTAAAGATTGAATAATCCACATCTGGGGTCGGTAAAGCAGTAGCAGCGGCTGGAATGGTATCAGATGGTGTCTCCTGTAGAGCAACTAGAGCAGCTCGCTGTGGATGGGGAGGATTAGGCTCCAGCCCGCTGTTGAAGACTAGAAGTAGCAGCTCGTGGTAGAGATGAAGGTGGAGTAGTCCCTATAGAAGAAGGCTCTGAAGAATAGTTTGGTCGCGGCCTCTTCCCAGGCTAGTAACCTTCCCTAGCCTTATGGCAGGTGTCTTCTTCCTATTCATCCTGCAAAACTACAACAAACACCATTCGAAATAGTATTGCATCTTGATTAACATCCATAACAACCCAAGTAATCAACAGATCCCCCCCCCCACACACACACTTAGAATATTCACGTCCTCGTGAAACCAAGAACAATGTCGGAATCAAGGTAAGGCACAATGGATGCAATAAAATCAACCAAAGGACAGGATTGAGTAGTTAGGCTAGAGAAGAAGCAACTAACACACCTAGGCCAAAGGAGGAACAAAAAAAATGAGCATCCATTGTACGCAACTTTCCCATGATAAGTAATGGTGCACAACAGATTATAACAACAACAAGGGAGGCAAAGTCCAGCAATCACAACAACCATCATTAGGGACACAAGCCTCAAGTGCAAAAAAAAATTCGAAGGATGGAACAATGTAAATCAACATCCGTTAAGAGTATCAAACCTAGCACCGGAGCAAAATATAGCAGAACAACATCCATCAAACATAATCCACATATACTAATTCACAACCTTCACTAAACGTCGGGTGAGCAACACATAAGTAAAAATAGCAAATTCTATGGAGCAACAAAAGTTAGAGCAAACGAGCATGGAAAAGACATAGGATAGCAACAACAAAGCATATTAAACACCAGGAAAGCATCAACAACTTGAAATTTCAGATTGCCAAAAATCGGCCAACCTCGAAAATTCGACTTATATCGAAAAACCGAAATTTCAAGTAAAGGTCAAGTTCTATGGCACAAGAAAAATCCTAGGCAGTCAAAGAAAACATCCTAAGCACAAGGTTCACATTAAATCTACGCAATTGACCCAAATCCAGAAAATAAAAAATTTTGACCTAAAAATTCGAGCACTATCTGAAATTGGGGCTTGGAGAATGAGATTAGGGAGCCACTGAGTTGAGCCAGTCGGCGCATGGGGAGGAGGGGGAGAGGGAGGAGGAAGACGGAAGGAGGGAGGAGAAGTAGGAGGAAGAAGAGGGAGAGAGGAAGGACAAGAAGGAGGAAGAAAGGGGGCGGCGGTGGTTGGAAGGGGAAGAAGGAGGAGGAAAACCCGATGAGAGAGAAGAGAGGAGAGGATAAGGTTTGGGGGGTTGGTGTTTTTTTTCCGAAAATAGGGTGCATGCAATTCCTTATTTTTTGGTACGCCGGTATTGGACGAATTTGAACTGCAGGCTATGCAGGGGTGCACGCCGTTCCTGATTTTAGTGGCCGCGGATTTCTAGAAAACCGATCCCGCACGGTGTGTAGGGTAGTTTTACAGCAACTATTTCATTCTCGTTTCAAGCAATTTCGGCACACAGCGACCAATAAACACAGGTCTCCTAGCATTCATTTTGCATCAATCATGATCTAGGGTATGATCAAATGACTCAAGACTTGACTCGAACACAAAACTCAGACAAAACATGCATCAAAAGACTCACAAATTACCATCTAAGGTCTTTTGTTCTCTATTCTAACTATGGATATGCAAGGGTTGCCTCCCAAGAGCGTTTCTTTATCGTCTTTAGCTAGATGTCCTCTCATGAGCAATTCAAAATGGGAAACAATCCACCTCGTTGACAACACCAACGGTATCACGAGCTCCACAAATTTTCAAACGGTGACCGTTCACTTTGAAAGGTTCAGAGGTGGGTGATGTTATTACCTCAATGGTCCCATCAAGCGACCTTAGTGACGGTGAACGGACTACTCCATCGGGATTGCTGCTTTTCGGAAAATAGCATGAGCCTTGAATTGAAAAGGAGGAGAGGTCTCCTTCCTTGAATTCCATGATAGTCCATACACGGGAGTCATGGTACCTTTTGGTCCACTCCTTGTATATCCTAGAGCTCTCATAGGTTTGGTGACAGAGCTCCTCCAGCTCATGTGTCGGAAACTTCGTTGTTCACCTACAGCACTAGCATCCATGTTGAGAAACTTTAGAGCCCAGTAAGCTCGAAGCTCAAGTTCAACCGGTAGATGACAAGATTTGCCATAGACAAGTCTATAGGGAGTGGTACCTATAGGTGTCTTGCACGCGGTGCTATATGCCCAGAGAGCGTCATCGAGCTTACTCGGCCAATCTTTGTTTGATTGGTCCACAGACTATTGTTAAATTATTTTCAGCTCTCGGTTCGTCACCTCAGCTTGCCCACTAGTCTGAGGGTGATAGACAGTAAACAACTGGTGTGAGACACCTAAGCGGTGGCACACTCGGTCGAACTGACCCTGAAAATGGGTGCCCCTATCAATAATGATAGCACGAGGTGTCCCAAATAGAGAGAAAAACTTAATCAAAAATTCCCTGACGGTTCTAGCATCATTAGTGAGAAGAGATACGGCCTCTACCCACTTAGAGACATAGTCAACTACAGCAAGGATTTATTTGAGGCCATTAAACGGAGGAAATGGTCCCATGAAGTCTATCCCCCAAACATCAAAGAGTTCACATAGAAGACTAACAATTTGAGGCATCTCATCCAGATTAGAGATGTTACCAGACCTTTGACATTTATCACAAGATTTCACATAATCAAAACTATCCTTATAGACATTAGGCCAATTCCTCCAACCGAAAGTAGCCTCTTCCTTGTCAACACGCAAGGTTAGAGTTCCCTCAAATTCATCTATGATTGGCTTAGATGTGTTGAGGAAAGGTCTACCCAAGATAAGAGATAAATCAGTATCTCCGGTATCGACCACCACAAAATCAACTAAGAACACAAAATTTCCAATTCGTACATAGAAATTTTCTACCACTCCTCTAGGTTATTTTAGGGACTTATCTGCTAGCTAAATTCTCATTCTAGTCGGTTTGAGTTCATTTAGGTCTAGTGCTCTATAAACAGAATATGACATTGTGTTTATGCTAGCACCTAAATCAGCTAAGCCCTTTTCAGTATCCAATTCACCAATTCTACAAGGGATATGGAAACTACCCGGATCCTTGTTGAGCACTGCTTGTTGAGGGTGACGTTAGTAGCTTCCGTCAGCTTTCTCTTGTTGGTGAAGATCTCCTTCAAAAACCTGACGTACATCAGCATCTTGGCAATGGCTTTAGTGAAGGAAAGTGTGAGTTGGACTCTCCTAAGCATCTGTACAAACTGGGTGAAGCTCCAGGCTTGAGAATCTTCAACAAGCCGGTTAAGATATAGGGCCTTTGGCATGTAAGGTGCCAAAATCGATTTTGAGCTAGAACTAGCTCCATTGGTCTTTGCTGACCCCTTATCCACTAGAGCTGAGAGCATTTCTTCTTCAGCCTCTTTGTCTTCATCTTCAATATCATTAACTCCAACCTTGTCCGCTAACCCTTCCTCCTTGAGTCCTTCATCTTCAGCAACCAACTTCGGAGGGACCGTCACAGGAGGCTTCACTAATGTGGGAATGGGATTTATTTGTTTCCTACTCCTAGTAGTGATGGTCTTCAACTCAGCATATTCACCTTTGGGGTTCTCCTTAGTATTTCCAGGTAAGGTACCCGGCTGTCGAATGGAGAGGAGGCGTCCCATGTGAGCTTCCAAATTGTTGATGGAAGTTTGTTGGTTCTGAATGAGAGTTTGTTGGTGTAGCATGGCGTTGTTGTCTGTCGGAGGCACTGATGAGGACGATGGTCCAACTTGAGGCGCAGATGCCTGTGGGAACCGGGGAGGAGGTTCTCGAAGGGCTGGATAACCCTGCTGATTAATACCATGTTGTTTTCCGTGGGGTGGATACCCCTCTGATTTTCCTTACGGTAACCTTGATTTCCTTGGAAGCCTTGGTTGTACCCTGAATTTGACTACCATTGAGGTCTTTGAGGAGCTGCCTCCGGCTGGTTTGGAACCTATCGTTGAGGTCCCGACCCTTGTTGATAGTTCGGGTAGCCTTGACTGTTCCGTGGATAGTTGTAGTATCCACCTTCGTTGGGTCGGAAGTTATCCTGGTAACCACCTGATTCTGATCCCCATGGACATAAGTCACCTGCTTGAAATTCTCCACATCTCCTTCCGGAGCAGCTTCCTCTGAAAAGAGTTGACATGATGAAACATCATTTCCTTCATGTCCATAACCCTCGCAGTAGTACACCATCACTGTCTTCCGTGGTTGAGGTTTTGGAGGTGGTGCGGCCTCTTTGATGGGCGCCTTGGGCAAGGCCATGCTATTCATCTGATGCACCAATGCATCAACCTTGGAGTGGAGAAGATGGAGGGATTGGTTAGAGCTGTCGTCGAGAGCTTATTGTGCCTTGCTTGATGATGGTGGTGCACTTAGTGCTTGTTCCTTGGCGCTTGTTGGCGCACCCAACTCTTGGTCTTGGTAGCCATTTCCTGAATAGCTGTAGACACCTCACTGGAGTGAGCGACTTCAGATCACCATATGTAGCTTGATTGATCATTTGCATGTTCTCATAATCAAGAGCATGCACGAAGATGTCCTCCAAAGTCCAATCCTCCATGTTGTTATGGGGGCAGGAGTACAAAAAGTATTGGAAATGGTCCCAAGTCTAATGCTAGAGCTCTCCATATCACTGCTGAAAGTTACTAATCTGAGCCCGGATTGCATCTGTCTTATAGGGTGGGAAGAACACTTTTAGGAATGCTTTAACCAAAGCATCACAGGTCCAGAAAGAATTGATTGGTTTATTATCCAGCCAATCTTTTTCCTTCCCTTGGAGTGAGAAGGAGAAAAGCCTCATGGGGACGACATCTGCCTGAACCCCATTGAATTTTATGAGCCCTACAATTTCGGTGAAGTGTCTCTGATGCTGACTGGGTCACTCGTGATCGTTGCCGGAATATGGTCTCTGCTGCACCATCTAAACATATGGAGTACTCACTTCAAAATTCTGGTTTTCAATTGGTGGAGGGACTATGCTCAAGCCAGTGCCTGCAAGTGTGGGTTTAGCATACTCCCTAAGTGTTCGGGCTGCGTCTCCCATTCTCGTTGGTTCTTCAAATTCTTCTTCTTCGCTTGAAGAACTGGACTGAGAAGAAACCGTTGGTGACGAGGAAGACGCTGAAGGTGGTGAACGAGGTTGTGAAGGCGCTGGTAAGAGAACCTCTTAGTTGATGATGGGTTAATGTTGAGGACAGAACACAGCTCGAGGTGGTGCGAGATTACTCTGCAGATTCTGAAGTCGTAATTCACGGATCCGACTACATTGTCTCATATACTGCACCTAAAGTCCTGCACATCCAAAAACAAAAAACCAACGTGGAACCCAAAAAAACAACAAAGAGAGGGGAAAAAACTAAAATGGAGTTGAATGCCTAAATTGGCGCCGACTAAGTCCTTTCGAAGGAACTATAGAGAGTCCCCAACAACGGTGCCAAAAACTTGATCGCCAAAATAACTTTTAAGTTCTCTGAACAACAGATGTGTCGTTTGTGTCCAAGGGTTCCTCTCGCTACGCTTCTACTCAAACTTAACAGCATGGTAGAGACTAAAATAATTGAGATTGCTTTCTAATTATACCGTTGATCACCAAAATAACAGTGAAGTTAATTCGACAACAAAAGTGTCGTTTATGTTCAAGGATTCCTCTCTTTATATTTCTACTCAAACTATTCAACACGGTCTAGACTAAGAGAATTGGTTTTGGGTTTTAATTTCTCTAATGATTAAATTAAACTAACAATTCAAAGTTTGATCAAAGCGAGAAAGCAAGTTCTTAGAAGAGATGATTCATCAAGCTCAACTTCCTAAACGCACTCAAACCGAACAAATATCGAACTTGGATTGAATAAAACGAATCCTCTTATCACTCATATGAATCCGTGGCATTATCATGCACGTGTATTACCATTACTAGCTTCCCAATTAAGTTAGAAACAACCTTAATTAGGATAACCGGTAATGAACACCGAGAAGTTCTACAAAGTGATAAGGTGTTCTTTCGAGATTCAAGGAAATCACGAGTAATCGGAAATAGCGTTAACTTAGTCCATCAACGCCTAAGGTACTAACAACTACACCCAACTTGGTCCATTAGGTGCAAATCAGAGCACCCGCCAATTACAAGATGAATAGCTTTTAAAACTAGAAGAAACACAAAATGTGGAATCGAGCTATCGGCTTACCCTACCGATAACGTTCATCTATTTTAGATTGTTAATCTTATGAATTCCTAAGTATATCAAATAGAGGAACTCATAGATTTGACCTGATTAAGGGCGTGATGAGAATTAGGTTGAAAAACTCAACAATCAAAGCAAATTGTCATTCATATCCAATTATCCAACAATCGTCGTTTCTAAACGTTTAAGATAAGTATCATGGCCCAAATCCTACATCTCAACCAAGAAAATCTAAAGATTTAGCTACTTATAACTCTAGAAGATGAAAACTCAGAAGAAACCCTAACCATCATCTTGCTGAAGAGAGAACGACTTGTTCTTCCTCTAATCGTTGCTTTTAGTCCTCTAGCTTCAATCTTCGATTGGGACTCCGTTGGATCTTCAATTGAGCTTTAGGGATGGAATAATGTTGGTTTTTACAGAGGGAGGTCATGAAAAATCCGGGGAATTCGTGTTGGAGAAGAAGCTCCCTCTTTCCTCAAAATCTGCCCTTTGATAGGAAGCTGCCAAAATTGGAGGGTGCATCATCTTCAAAATTCCACGTACCTGAATGGAAGAAATGGCGTGCAGGGGTGCACGTCATTCCCTTATTTTAGGGCCGAGATTTTAGACCATCTTACGGCTACACGACATGCTGAGATACACGACGTGCAACCCCGCTACTCCTCCATTTCATTTCTCTATCTTCTGTTCAAGCTCCAACCATGCTCTACTTCACGTCCATAGCTTCATAACCAAACCACCTATCTCTAGAGTACCTGTTGACAATAAATACTACAAAGACACACATCAAATGAACCGAAACGGTCCAAATGAACGGGTCTAGGCACATAATGCCAAACACAAAACCACACGAGAATGAAGCATGAACAAGCTAATATCCACTCAAACAGCGTGCAAATAAGGATAGATAATTACTAAAAATCCTAGCTATCCCATATGACACAATATATTCCTTCCACTAATATGCTGGATTCCCCAACCCATGTACAGCCATCTGCAGCTTTTGACCTGTAGTTTTGGGCAACTGTGACAGCTTTAGACCACAGGTTGTATAGCTTTATCATTTACTCAGGTTTTGACAGTTAGGATCAAAATAAATTAATTTACTATAACAATCTGAAACACAACCGAGTTATTAATTCTTTTATTCAACATTGCATAACAAATACATAAATATTACTCCACCCTAACCCTTCTAACCTTCATATTTGCAGCCTTCAAGTCTTCAACAAGAGCCTCAATGTATCTATCCTTTGACCATATGATGCCTATCCTCTCATGTTGCCATTTAGAACGATCATATGCCAGCTCAACAACAATAGCTTCAATCTCAGCATCCTTCTCACAAGCTTCGCCTCCATTGTAGCTCTCATCTCGCGCATGGGCCGTTATCGAATAGTAGCTTGTAATTTTTAAGCATTAGTTGTCCAACACTCATAAGATTTTGAGGTAATTCAGGAACGTACAAAACTTCTTGGATTAGAGTTTTTTTATCGCCCTTTCCTTGTACGATGATTGTACCTTTTCCTTCCACTTCCAATTTTTACCGTCTCCAATCTTCACGTGGGACTTTTGTGTTTTTCCAGTTTTAAACGATATTAATCTTGTAATTGGCGGGCGCTCTGGTTTGCACCCAATGGACCAAGTTGGGTATAGTTATCAGTAGTTTAGGTGTTGATGGACCAAGTTAATGCTATTTCCAATTACTCGTGATTTCTTTTAATTCCGCAAAAACACCTTATCACTTTGTTGAACTTCTCGGTGTTCATTACCGGCTAGCCTGATTAAGGTTATTTCTACCTTAGTCGGGAAGCTAGTAGTGGTAATCCGCGTTTATGATTGTGCCGCGGATTCATACGAGTGATAGGAGGATTAGTTTTATTTAATTCAAGTCCATATTCGTTTGTTTTGAATGCATTTAAGCAGTTAAGCTTGATGACTCATCTCTTCCAAGAACTCAGTTTCTCCATTTGAATCAACCCTTAATTTGTTGGTTTAATTTAATCATTAGTGTTATTGAAATCAAAAACCAATTAGTTTAGTCTAAACCGTGTTGACGAGTTTGTGTAGAGGCATAACGGGAAGAACCTTTGGACATAAACGACATTTGTGTTGTCAGAATAACTTCACTGTTATTTCGACGATAATGTTCTTGGCGCCGTTGCCGGGGAACTTCTCTCGTTCCTTCGAAAGGACTTAGTCCTTAGGCATTCGACTCCATTTTAGTTTTGTTTCCCCGTCTCTTGGTTGTTGTTTGGGATTCACTTTGGTGTAATGTGTTTGGATGTGCAGGAGTTTAGGTGCAGTTTATGAGACAGTCTAGCCGAATCTGTGAGCGACGACTTCGGAATTTGCAAAGCAATCTCACACCGCCTCGACTTGTTGTCCATCCTCAACATCACCCCATCCTCAACTTAGAGATTGTGCTACCAGTACCTTCACCACCTCATTCACCACTCTCAGCGTCCTCCTCATCACCAACGGTTTCTACTCATTCCAATTCTTCAAGCGAAGAAGAAGATTTCAAAGAACCAATCATAATGGGAGACGCAACATGCACACTTGGGGACTATGCTAAGCCTACACTTGCAGGCACTAGCTCGAGCATAGTTCCTCCGCCAGTTGAGAACCGGAATTTTGAGGTGAAGACCCTATATGTCCAGATGGTGCAGCAGTGACCATATTCAGGCAACGATCATGAGTGCCCGAGTCAGCATCTGACACACTTCACCAAGATCATAGAGCTCATGAAGTTCAACGGTATCCATGCGGATGTGGTTCCCATAAGGCTTTTCTCCTTCTTGCTCCAAGGGAAGGCCAAAGCTTGGTTGGACAACCAAGCGATCAACTCGTTTCGGACATGGGTTTCCAGATAGATCAGACTGAACATCAAGCATAAGTTACTCCGCTCATGGGAGTATCTACGGTGAAGAGGATGTCATACGAGGAGCCGCCCGAGCTCGAGCTCAAACTGCTTCCAGGCCATTTGGAGTACGCGTTCCTCGCGGAAGGCTCCAAGCTACTAGTCATCATCAACTCATCTCTCACACCGGATCAAAAAGAGAGGTTGGTGAATCTTCTCCGACATCACAAGGAAGCGATTGCATGGAAAATTTCAGGTATCAAGGGCATCAACCCCAACTTTTGCACACACAAGATTTTGATGGAAGATAACTTCCGTCCGGTAGTTCAGCCTCAACAGAGACAGAATCCAAAGTTGCAAGAGGTTGTCAAGAAGGAAGTTATGAAGCTGATGGATGCTGGCATCATTTACCCCATTTCAGACAATGAATGGGTTAGTCCGGTTCACATGGTGCCGAAGAAAGGAGGCTTCACAGTGGTTAAGAATGAGAAGAAGGAACTCATCTCCACCCGTACTATCACCGGGTGGAGTGTTTGTATTGATTACAGGAGACTGAACGATGGCACCGTAAAAGGACCGCTGTCCGCTCCCGTTCATGGACCAGATGCTCGAACACCCCACTGGCCAAGAGTATTTCTGTTTCTTGGATGGGATGTCGGGATACTTCCAGATCCCGATAGCGCTGAAGGACCAGGAGAAGACAACGTTTACTTGTCCTTTCGGCACCTTTACATAAAGAAGGATGTCGTTTGGATTGTGTAATGCCCCCGCCACTTTTTCAGAGATGTATGCTGGAAATATTTGTGGATTTGGTGGATTACATCATGGAGATCCATATGGATGACTTCTCAATGTATGGAGATTCTTTTGATCATTGCTTGTAGAACCTGAAAAGAGTGTTACACCGATGCGATGAAACTAACTTAGCCTTAAGTTGGGAAAAATGCCACTTTATGCTGCGTGATGGAATCATACTTGGGCATAAGGTATCAGGTAAAGGGATTGAAGTGGATAAAGCGAAGCTCGAGACGATAGCAAGTCTTCCACTCCCTTCTTTTTTCAAAGGTATGCCGAGTTTTTTGGGCCACGCGGGATTCTACCACAGATTTATCAAGGACTTCTCCAAGATAGCAACACCTCTGAACCGCCTTCTGGAAAAGGATGCTGCATTCACCACCCCTGATGAGTGCACGCATTATTTTGAGCTACTAAATGAAAAGCTCACAAGTGTGCCAATTCTCACATCCCCGGATTGGTGTCTCCCATTTGAGTTGATGTGCGACGCCAGTGATTTTGCCTTGGGAGTTGTTTTGGGACAAAGAAAGGGTAACCGCTTCCACCCTATCTACTACGTCAGCAAATCACTAAACGATGCCCAGAAGAACTACATTACCACAGAGAAAGAGCTGCTAGCTATGGTGTTCGTGGTCGACAAGTTTAGATCTTACCTCACACTGTGGTTTTCACTGAGCATGTAGCTATTAGGTACTTGTTGAGCAAGCCAGATGCTAAGCCACGCCTTCTCCGATGGATCTTGTTGTTGCAAGAGTTTGATCTAGAGATTGAGGACAAGAAGGGCTCCAAGAATGTTGCTGCAAATCACCTCTCCCGATTGATGGAAGAGGAGCTACGGAAACCAGATGGGATTCCCATTCAGGAGTGCTTCCCAGATGAGAGACTCTACATGGTTGTTGCCCAAGTTGTGGAAGGACCAGGGTTTGCGGACATATCAAACTACCTCGCCACTAGATCCTTCCCAAAGCACATCACACCACAAGGGAAGTAGAAGATTTTGACGGACATGAACAACTATTTTTGGGACGATCCGTATCTCTTCTGTAGGGGTGCAGATCATACGATTCAACGATGTGTTCCTTATGACGAGGCCAATTCTATCCTCAAGCACTGCCACACCGGGCCAGCCAGAGGACATCTCGGTGCTGGCCACACCGCCTGAAAGGTATTTGATTCTGGGTTTTATTGGCCTGTTGTCTATAAGGATAGTTTTGATTATGTCAAATCATGTGATAAATGTCAGAGAACTGGAAACATCTTTAATTGGGATGAGATGCCCCAAAATAATAACCTTGTATGTGAAATCTTTGATGTTTTGGGGATAGACTTCATGGGGCCATTTCCTCTATTTAATGGCCTCATATATCTTTGTCGCAGTTGACAATGTTTCTAATTGGGCAGAGGCCGTGGGTCTCCCCACTAATGATGCTAGAACCATAGGGAAATTTTTGATTAAGTTTTTTCTCTCAGTTTGGAACACCTCGTGTGATCATTAGTGATAGGGGCACCCATTTTCAGGATCAATTCGACCGGGTCTGCCACAATTTTGGTGTCTAAAAATGGTTGTCTACTTCCTATCACCCTCAGACTAGCGATCAAGCTGAGGTGACGATTCGAGAGCTTAAATGAATTATACAAAAGTCCATCGACCAATCAAACAAAGATTGGCCGAGTAGGCTCAATGACGCTCTATGGGCTTATCGTACCGCGCACAAGACGCCTGCAGGGACCAGTCCCTATAGACTCATCTATGGAAAATCTTGCCATCTACAAGTCGAACTTGAGCATCTAGCCTACTGGGCTTTAAAATTTCTCAACATGGATGCTAGTCCTGCAGGTGAACATCGGAAGTTTTAGATACATTAGCTGGAGGAACTTCGTCACCACGCTTATGACATGTGAAGGATATACAAGGAGCGGACCAAAAAGTACCACGACTCCCGCTTACAGACTATCAAGGAACTCAAGGAAGGAGACCTCGTTCTCCTTTTCAACTTGAGGTTCAGACTATTTCCCGGAAAGCTGCAATCCCGATGGAGTGGTCCATTCAACGTGACGAAGGTCTTCCCTTATGGGACTATTGAGGTAACAACATCACCCTCCTCTGAACCTTTCAAAATGAACGGTCATCGTTTCAAACTCTACCGAGTGGGTGACACCGTAGGTGTTGTCGACGAGGTGGATTGTTTCCCACTTTAAATTGTTCATGGGAGGCCGTCTAGCTAAAGACGATAAAGAAGCGCTCTTGGGAGGCACCCTTTGCATATCCATTGTTAGAACAGTGAATAAAAGACCTTAGGAGGCACCCCTTGCGTATCCCCTTGAATGTGTCCTTAGCGATTATTGATGCAAATTGAACCCTAGGAGAGCTATATTTGTTGGTTGTTGACTGCTGAAATTGCTGGAAATTGAATAAAAATGTTGTGAAAAACACCCTGCACGCCGTGTACCCATGCACGCCGTGCAGGGTTTGTTTTTCAGAAATCCGCGGCCACCAAAGTCAGGAACGGCGTGCACCAGTGCACACCGTGCTGCCCAAAATCACCCGAGACCAGCGTACCCAAAATTGAGGAACGGTGTGCACACCTGCACACCGTGCACCCCAAAATTGGCTGATACCTGCGTCTATCAAAATAGGGAACGACGTGCACACCTACACGTCGTGCACCCTGTTTTGAATCCGAAATTCAACTCTTTCTCTCTCCACGGGTTTTCCTTCTTTTCTTCTTCTTTCTCTTCGCCGCCCCCTCCTTCCCTTATCTTTTTCCTCCTTCTGCCTCTCCTTCCTCCCCCCCTTCCCCTTTCCCTCCCCTACCCCTTTTCCCCTTTCCTCCTCCTCTCCTTCCCTTCCCTCCTCCCCCTTCCCCCTCCCCCTCCACCTCCCCGCGTCGCCCCGTTCCTCCTCCCCCCGCTGCCGGCCGACAATCCTCCCTCCACTCCCCCCAACCGTCGCCCCTCCCTCCTCCTCCTCCTCCACACATCCCTACACCCTTCCCCTACCTTTCCCCTCCCTTTCCCCTCCCTTTACCCTTTCCCCACAACCCACTATCTTCAAAACCACCCAAAAATACCAAAAACCACCAAAACACCAAAACTTCAATTCCATTTCAATTGGGGTGAGTCAGGGCTTCTCGTTGGTCTTCTTTAACTTGGTGGCTACCCAATTTCATTCTCCAACGCTCAATTTCGATTTTCCCCCAATTTCGGTTAGTATTCGAATTTTTAGGTCAAAATTATGACTTTTTCTGAATTTGGGTCAATTGGGTAGATTACATGTGAACACTGTGATGTAGGTAGTGAACTTGTATACCTTGATGGATGATTGTGCCATAAACTTGAGCCACGCTTGAAATTTTGGATTTTCAATAACGGTTGAATTTTCAATTTTGGCCAAAATTTTGAAATTCTGAAATTTCAAGTTGTTCATACTTTCATTGTGTTCCATGTGCTTTGCTGAGGATTTCTTATGCCTATGCGATGCTCCATTGCCCCCGCTTGTGTTGCTCCATTGAGTACATTATTTATGCTTGTGTTGAGTAACCGAAATTGCGTAGAGGTTATGTCCATTGGATGTAAGGTGGCTTATGTTCTTGATGGTTTGGTGCTTTCGTTGGTGTTCTAGGAAATCGTTTATATGCTATGTACGCTTGTTTTCCATTGTTTAATATATTGTCTATCTTATGTTGGAGCTAATGTCACTAGTATTGGTTGTTATGGTAGCCTATCGTGAGATAATTGGATTTGGTGGATGTCCTTTGTGGTTACTTTCCCTCTACGCCTTATACCATGCCTTGTTCTTCAATTCACGAGGTCGTGAACACTTTAAGTGTGGGGGGCATATTTTCATTATGTGGGATGTTGGAGTTATAAATAAAATGCAATTTTGTGCGACTTTTGCTTGTGATAGTTGTGCACGATGAATAGAAAGAAGACACCCGACATAGGCCTAAGGAAGGTTACCAACGTCAGAAAGAGGTCGAGACCAAATCCTTCCATAGAGCCTTCATGTGTTGGGACTAGTCCACCATCATCTCCACCATGTGGTTCTGATTCCAGCCATCCATAGCGGGTCGGAGCTTCATCTTCGGCTAATCCTCGCCGTTCGCGGCACCTTCTCAGCGATAGACGACATCATATCCCATTCCAGCCACTGGTACTGCTCTACCGAGCCCAGAGGTAGAGCAGGCGATCTTTGATTTCGAGCAAGGCAGTCAGTTTGCCTGCCGATACGGAATGTATCGGACTTGGGCGATTGCACCTCAGGGATACCTCGACTTCCAGAGCTTCATGGAGGAAGTGTGGAGCACCTGGCTGATGGCATACTGCGAGAGAGCAGGTATTTGGCCGCTGGTACGACTCGATGATCAAGAGCTCCCGCATGCCATCAGGGAGTTCTACTCCACACTGAAGATAGCAAGGTACACCTCGACTCAGGAGGCGGGAGGCATCAAATTCCGGCTTGGAGGTCGGACGTTCTCCTTTTTAGCGGTTGAGCTGGCAGAGAACATGGGTTTCTATAACCCGGAGCAGGTGCCCAACTTGGAGGTCATGTCACTGGCCACCATGGATAGGAAGCCAGTTCCGAGCCTGGGGGAATTCTGGAAGGACATCGCTTGGGACAATGCTCCCTATTCTGCTCGGTCCTTGAAGGCAAAGTGGATTAAGATACCTAGGATGAGGCTTCTTCACCTGCTCTCCCGTCGCGCCATCACCGCTAGGAAGCAGTCTAGCAACGAAGGAGTAGTAAACCCCATAGACTTGTGGCTTTTCTACTGCCTCGAGAAAAAAGTGAAGGTCCATCTTGGGGACTTGGTCGTAGGCCTGTTCAGACACATCTCCGAGCACAACGGAGTTGGAGTTCTGTTTGGGGGGATGCTTCATCGCACGGTTGGTGCGCAGACTTGGAGTGATGTATGCCTTCGGGGCGGACCCACTATTTTAGCAATAGTTTCCTATCACAGTTCAGAATCTCAAGGAGCATGGAGGCACGAACCTGCTGGCTAAGATAGTGCAAGAAGGGCCAGATGTTAGAGAGGGGGGAGGAGCCGACTTCCCTCCATGTACTGTGGAGACTCTTGCAGCACAGATTGGAGGTCTGCAGATGAACGTCAGTGACATTCTTGATAGTCAGACCTTCCTCAGCTAGGACTTCCATCAGTTTGACAGACATAGTAGAGCTGCTTGGGGTAACCTGGACCAGAGGGGCGAGAGGATTGAGAGCGAGGTGCGAGGACTACGCCAGGACTTCCAGTACTATGTCACCGAGAGCAAAGAGGCAAGGACTCGTCAGGGGTGACGGGACAACAAGTTTGCTGAGGCTCAGGCTCATCAAGGCCAGTGGATCCAGCAGTAGGGACACTAGATCACATACATCCATGAGCGGCAGCATTGGCAAAGTGGACACAAGTCCTACTACCAGGACAATTACTTCCCGTGAGCTACCTACCCACCTCTGTGGCCAGCGTATCACCACAACCGCAATGGCCGATGAACGATCCATACCCTCAGTTCTCGGGGTATCCATACCCTCCGTCAGATCAGTGATTGCTTGGGACGTATCATGACTCAGACTTTGTGTTTTTATTCTTATTTTGAGACTATGTCACTTTTCTTTCTTTTCCTTAATTTTTTGCTTTGGCCTGTATAATGGATGATAACTTCAGTTGCATCTATCACTAGTACTTTGTTTGTGTTATGGTTGGCAGGTCTCACCATCTCACCATCAATCTTTGTTTCATCTGTATCACCTTCTTTCTTCTCTAATGTGACTTCTTGTGAGGATAGTGTTGAGAGTTATGGGATGACTTAGGATGCTAGTATTTCACTTGATTGCTTAGATTGAATCTTTGTCATTCAACATTTGAAATTCTATATAAACTCAAAATGATGGATAAAATTGGACACATGTTTAGCATAGTATTGCTGCTTAAGGGTAAATAGGATGCATAATAGATTATTTTCGGGCCACCTCACATTTTTCTCAAAACGAGTTTAGAATAGATTTATGCACTTGGTTACTCGATCTTGATGTCTACTGACTCGTGAACAATTAATTCCCCTATCGAGTCGCTCTAGTTGTTTAAAGTCTTATTTAGCTAGATGGTCCGAATAAGGTGTAAAAGAGGCCAGTGTGCCCAAAGTGTCATGGGGGTTCGGTTGCGATTCAACACACTGGTGACTTTGAGTATGCCGCCTGTAAGCTAGTCCCTTCAGGCTTCTCTTCTCACCTCTTCCTAGTTGTGGGTTGGGGGTTTTCAGGTAAACTCGGTCTATGTGGATGAGAGCCTTAGCCCGATCAGGGTCGCAAGCACCCACATTTGGGAAGATACCCTCTAAAACTATACCAAAAATTTGAAAAGTGAGTTGCAATTAATTGAGTAATTCAATTGACTCACATGTGTTTGTTATATCATGTATAGTTAAATTGCAAAAGAAGAGGGGAGTGATTTAATCGAACACATTATTCCCTCCCTTAGGACGGGAAAAATACCCGACCAAGACCATCTTTTTCTAGCGTAGGTGATAGGGGAAATGTTTTTGTCGGTGGGTGTCGAGTTGTACTAACTATATGCATAAGTTTGCTCTTCACTTGGATTAGAGAACTTCGTAATTACAACTGTGTTTGTTTGGTGATCTAAAATGTATTCTTGGCATCATGAAGTAGGCTTGAACTGTTAACATGTTGTTTCACTTTTTTACCATGTTTAGAGTTTGTTTAGAGTGCGAAAAGTAAAGGTGCTTGAGGACAAGCAAGGTTCAAGTGTGGGGGATTTGATAAGGCTAGAATTTGTAGCAGTTATCTATTATTTTCATGCATGCTTTTGAGTGATTATTAGTATGTTCGAGATTCATTTCCCTATGATTTTTTGTTTTTGCATCATGTGTATAGATCCGTTCACTTGGACCGTTTTGGTCCATTTGATGTTTTCTTTGTAGTATTTTTCACCTACAGGTATTGTGGAGATATGTGATCTGGCTATGAAGCCAAGGACGTAGTGTATAGTGTGATTGGTGTTTGAATGGGAAGTTGTGAAAGAAAATGGCGCAGCAGAGGGACTGCACGCCGTGCACCACTGCACGTCGTGCAGTCTGTGATCATGTCAAGGAGCTCGGCCTCAAAACAAGGGCACGGCGTGCACCACTGCACGTCGTTCCTCCCTTTTTTTAACGAGGAACCTTGAAGAACAGGAGGTGCACGGTGAGCACCAGTGCATGCCGTTCCCTCCTTTATTCTACACGGGACAGTGAAAACAGGGAGGTGCACGTTGTGCACACCTACACGGCGTGCACCCTCCAGTTTCAGTCTTTCCCTATAAAGGGTAGATTTTGAGGAAAGAGAGGAGGCTTCCCCAACTTCGTTTTCCCAATTTTTCACGAGTTTCCTCTCTAAAAACCAGCACCAATCTTCCTCTAGAAGGTTTATCCTCTTCTTTTACAATTTTTCTATACACGACATGTTAAACACTTGGGTCAATGGAATTACTCAATTAATTGCAAACCCATCTTTCAAAATTTTTGTATAGCTTTTGGTGGGGGTAATTGCGACCCTTGTCGGGCTAAGGCTCTCATCCACATAGACCGAGTTTACCCAAAAAACCCCGATCTACAACTAGGAAGAGGTGAGAAGAGAAGCCTAAATTGACTAGCTTGTAGGCGGCATACTTAAGGTCGCCAGTGTGTTGAATCGCAACCGAACCCCCATAAAAATTTGGGCACATTGGCTTCTTTCACCTTATTCGAACCATCTAGTGAAATGTGACTTTCAAAAACTAGAGCGACTCAATAGGGAATTAACTATTCACAAAGTCGGTAGATATCTAGACCCGTTCACTTGGACCGTTGTGGTCCATTTGATGTGTTTCTTTGTAGTATTTGTTATCTATAGGTACTTTAGAAATAGAGGGTCTGGTTACCAGTCTTTGGATATGAAATAGAGCATGATTGGAGCTCGAACGGAAGAACAAGACAAGAAATGGTGGAGCAGAAGAACTGCACGTCGTGCATGCCTAAATTGCAAAATAGCCTCGTACCAAAAAGAGTTGCACGACGTGAACCCCTAAAAGGCGTGCACAGTTTTTCAGGGCGTGACCAATTTCAGCACAAGGGGTGCACGACGTAAACCCCCAAGATATGCAGTTTCCCATATAAAAGCCTAATTTCGAGGAAAGAGAATCCTTAGACTTTTACACGATCTCCCCTCTGCAAAAACACCATTCTCCAACCCTAGAAGTCTAATTGAAGATCAAAAGGAGTCCCCATAGAAGATTGAAGGTAGGATTGAAGCTAGAATATTAAAAGCGATAATTGGAGCAAGATCGATTCATCGTCTCGTCATCAAGATGGGGGTTAGGTCGAATTATGATTTGTCTTCTTCTATAATCATGAGTAGCTGATTTTTTGGAGTTTCTTACTAGAGATGTCGGATTTGATCTATGAAACTCTCCCTAAAATTATAGGGTCGACGATTGTTGGAAAATTGGATTCAAATGAATCATTGTTTCGATTGTGGGTTTTCAACCTAGTGCTACGGCTTAAAGTAGGTCAAATCTATGAAATTCTTTAGTTGATATATTTTTTAACTCATATGATTGAAAATATAAGATAGATGAAAGTTATCGGTGCGGTAAGCCAATAGCTCGATTCTATCTTTCGTGTTTCTTTTAGTTTTAAAGGTTGTTCATCTTGTAATTGGTGGGCGCTCTGATTTGCACCTAATGGACCAAGTTGGGTGTAGTTATCAGTAGATTAGGTGTTGATAGACCAAGTTAACATTAATTCCAATTACTCATGATTTCTATTAAATCTGAAAGAGCACCTTATCGCGTTGTAGAACTTCTCGGTGTTCATTACCGGTTAGCCTAGTTGATGTTATTCGAACCTTGATTGGGAAACTAGTAGTGGTAATCCGCGTGCATGATCATGCCACGGATTCATACGAGTGATAAGTGGATTAACATTATTTAATCCAAGTCCAAAGTTTGTTTGATCCAACTGCTATTAGGAGTTGAGCTTGATGAATCATCTCATACAAGAGCTTGTTTTCTCCCCTTGGATCAAACCTTAATTGTCTGTTTTAATTGAATTATTAGGATTGTTAGAAACCCTTTCCAATATGATTCGTCTAGACCGTGTTGACAAGTTTGAGTAGAAGCATAACAAGAGGAAGCTTTGGACACATATGAGACTTCGATTGTCGAGATAACTGGGAACTTATTTTGGCGATCATCGAATCAAGTTCTTTGGCGGGAATCAACGAAATTAGATTTTATTTCTTCTTGTAAACATAACTTCAATTGCTTCCTTCTTTTATTTTGATTTGTTCTTCATGATTGTGAGTAGCTTAACTCCCCGTGCTTATATTAGATGAACCCTAGGTAAGTCCTTATCAATGGATGATTGTTCGACTTTGACAATTTATGCCAGTTTGATGGATTTTGGTTGATGTTTAATTTCCTTTCCATTATTATTATTGCTTGGCCGTCTGGAATAGAACCTTGTTAGATATATCTTCATGTCGAAAGAGCTTGCATATCTAGAAAACCAAAATTAATCAACTAGGTTAGGCGTTAACCCTCATCTGGGAGCGAATAAACTAGTCCGTCGTGTGAGTAGTTCTCGTTTGTTTTGTCGCCTAGCAGATTTCAGATCTTCGTCTCAAAAGAGCGGGATGGGATAGTAGATAAGTAATAGATTAGGAAACCTGAAAGGGCTTTATTTGATTAGAGAAGAATTGCGACGGTCAATTGAATATGTCTTATTTGTTTAAATCGTGGAATTTGTCTGTCATTGGTGAATTTGGATAGCCTAAGGGGATTTGAAGTCTAATAAATTTTTTCCAGTTTGGTTCAACCCTTATATCATGCAGTCTTGAAACCTTTATTTTAGGTTTTAGTTTATAGAAATTTCATTTTCTTTTCGATTGATTGATTCTCGTGGCACCTAAACCCCAAACTTGTTAGCCGAATAACACTTTTCATAACTTTGAGTAGTCACGATAAAGAGACCCTAGGGAAATTCGAATTTAGTTAATTCATTAACTAGGTTTATTTTGATAACGAGTAAAATCCATTCATCAAATTGGAACCATTGCCGTGGACTTCTTTGTTGTGTTTGAAAGGAGTTAGTTTACTGTTAATCATTCATTCATTGCACATTTCCATCTTTTGTATATTTTTCTTTTATCGGTTTCACCTTGGTAGTTTTGTTTGAGTGTGATGATGCAAGATTACAGAAGATACAACCAGCGGTGGAGTCACAACAAGCCTCAACCATCACCATCTTGTTATCATGATCCTTACACAAATTTATACCACCAAGAGCCTGCACGAAACTATCACATTCAAATTTGTCAACATTATGAAGAGCCATCACAAAACCATTACATTTCGGATATCAAGGAAATGCTTGCAGCCTAGGAGGAAAGGCTTGCTGTCCAGGAGGAAATGCTTGCAGTACATAAAGCGATGATGAAGAGAATGGGGCTTTTGCAGAACTATCACTTTCAAATTCCTCAATATTATGAAGAGCCATCACAAAACCATTACCTTCCAGATATCACAGAAATGCTTGCTGCCCAGGAGGAAACGCTTGCTGTCCAGGAGGAAATGCTTATTGTACAAAAAGAAATGATGAAGAGAATGGGGCTTACACAGAACTATTACTATCAACCGCCTATAGCTTATGAAGAACTAAACAAACATATTCAAGACAGTGCAGTTAAAAACATATTGTGGTTTGAGGAATTGATGGAGGCCCATGAAGCATTTATGAAGAGAAGGGATGTCGCAGAAGAGGTGATTTCAAGGATAGAGCTCACTAACACTGTCTTTAACAAGGATGAGATGCTCGATGATGATGAGGAAATTCAAGAGGTAGTCGCTATTACAATACACATGGTGGTCATAGAGGAAGAAGGTGAACCCATCCTTGAAGAAAATGTAGCTGACCATGATGAAAAGCTAGAAGATTATGAATGGGACAGGAGTGAATTCCGTTTCCAATTATTAGAGGATGAAGATGAAGATCCACAAGATACAACAATCATTAGAGAATTTCGTGTTGTATGTGATGGTGAACTTGGAAAATGCAAATGGGATGGGTCTTATTCAAGCTTTTGGGATGACGATGAAGATATGCAGGAACAAGTCATTGAGGAAATTCAAACTTTCTGCAATGAAGACCTAGAAGAATAAGATGACAATGAATATCTCATCAAAACATTGTGGGAGGATGAATCTCATATTCAAACTTTGGTGATAAAAGATATAAACTGCTCCATCTACAAAGACATCTCAGAGATTATGGTTCCACCAAAAGACACATAGATTCTTCAAAATTTTGGCCTGATCATGAAGTACTTGTGTTAGGAAACTAATAGCAAGCACCTAAACACCAAGGTTGAATAGGTTAGAGAAGAGGAACCACTCGTGCTCAAATTAGAAGACTTTTCAAGTGGCATCATTGGTGTGAAAAGGTTGAGGTTGTTGGTGGTGAAACACCTTTCTATCTCTTTCCTCCTCAAGCATATTAATTCAAAAGGAGAATATTATTATGGGATGGCAAACAGAGTTCAAGCAAGCTACTTGGGTTATTCCATAATCTACTTCAGTTGCTACTCGACACCAAACTTTTCACCATGAAGAAACCGATGGCATTCAAGGAGGTGCTTAGTTGGATTTCATAACTTTCCAGGTATTGTCTAGCTCAAAGAAGTTAAAAAGGGAGCCTTCATGGGAGGCATCCCATGTCTGGAGTCAGCCTTTTGTATTTTATTTGAGTCAAATTATATGTTTAGGTGTTAATCGTTCTACTTTAGATCTTTTTTCTTTCTTTTTGGACATAAATCCATCTTGTTATGTGTGGGACTTAGACACTTGTCCTAGTTCCTTTTCACTTTTATTTTTGGTCTTATACGTGTGTGTATTTGAGTGTGTTTTAGGAGTTAGTTGGGTGCCGAGTTTGAACTTCAGGCATCATGTATCGAGCCTCTTGGATTTCTCACGACGTCCAGGTATCCCCATGCAACTTTTCTGTTTCGTTCAGTGAGGACACTGTCCAAAATAAGTGTGGGGTGAATTTGCATAGGATTCGTGTTAGCTAGTCTTGATGGGTACTTGTTGTCTTGCATATTAGTCCAAATCTCAAGCATGTTAGAACCATCTTTGAATCAAATACTTGACATGCTCAAAAGGTTTTCCTGTGAATTGTGCACTTGAATTGTTGATTTACTTGTGAACCTAAATGTCATAGGAGTTTAGGCTAGTGATTAAAGTTTATTGACTCATTTTGTAGACTTACGTTGATGTGTTTAAAGTAGCACGAACTCTCCAACTTGATGTGACCAGGCATGCATGTTACTGAATTACCATCTAGCAAAACGATGCGAGGCCGAAAATATCATTTTGTAGTATAGGTTATCTGCTTCATTAGTAGATTTGTTCTGGAAATAAAATTGATTTAAGTGGTCCTCTCTGTTTGTAGTTAATCCGATACATGCATGATACCGCTCTGAATTTTCTCGGCTCTGATGCCCTAAAATGATAGAGGCACTTAGAAAAGGTCCACCGAAAAATATCCATCATGTCTTTATATTTTCCCCTGGATAACCCAATCATAGCCAAAAAGCCATTTCCAGAACCCCATAATATCGTATCCCCTTTCTTTCAAGCCTTCATTTGATCATCTATACATTAGTGGCATGTAATCTTGTTGAGTCAAGGAGTCAGAGTTGCTAAGTTTTGAAGAATGTAGGATTATATAGTCTCCCTTGATCAGTTTTATGTGTATGTAGAATTTCATAAAATGAGAAAGAGAACAAAATATTTGAAAAACCCAGTCTCGAGATAAGAAAAAATAAAAAAGTCGAATAGAAGGCCAAAAGGTCTAGAGTTAGATGAATAAATAGACACAAAAGCTCAAAATAGTAGTTTGTGCATAAGGGATAAACGAGCTAGTTTGAAGCTCTTGGTAGAATTTCCTCCTTGCATAGCATTATTTGTAATTAGTAATTTAGCTCCTGAATAGAGTAGACCGAGTCGTTCGCCGGTATCTACATTTGCCACCAGAGTCATTTTACCTTCTTTTCTCTTTTCTATCCGCATTAGAAAGCCGAATAAAAGACCTTTGGATTAGTGTTTGAAGTGATTTGATGTGATGAGTCAGAGTAGCTTGATATGCAAGTGTTGGAAGAGCACTTCAGAGTTGATGATGAGCACATAAACACTGTCCTTAAAACACTATGAGTGAGTTCACTATTGGCTTCATCTGATGTCAAACTTCAAGAAGCTTGGATCTCAACTTGATGTCGTTTGATGTCGTTTTCGAGTGTCATTGATAGATTTAAGGTAAATAATGACATCGAGGCATTAATCAGGGAGATACAGTGTGTGTGGATGGTCTAGGATAGGCAATAGGAAGCATTTTGACATCTTCAAGGAGCTTCGATCTTGACTTGGTCGGAAATCGTCACAGTTTTGTATTTTAGACATATCTCCTCGCTCATAAATCTGATTAATCCAAGGTTAGCGGCATTAGAAAGCTCATTTAATTTCATACAACCTAGGTCAGGGAGGTATGTCAAGATTGGCGCTATGGATCTGTCAAACTTGCTGGTATGACCATAGCGGCAAGATTTACATTTCATAACGGCAAACATGACAACTCTCTCTGGAAACAAGTGAAGATTGCCTCTATGGATGTGTCAATCTTGTCGCGATGTACATAGAAGCAATATTGATATTGAACCATAGCGACGACATTGACATTCCAGAAATTGAAGGATTTTTTGGAACTTCTATTTTTAGCCCGTTCCTCCCACATTTTAGGACATACCCTTTTGGACGAAAGTTAAAGGATAGTTCAGAGACTTCAGAGCGACAAAAAGGCTTCAACTTCAAGGAGATCGGATCGGAAGACATAATCAAGATTAGCAAATCTAGTTCTTCGGCGGGAATCAACGAAATTAGATTTTTTGGATTTCTTCTTGTAAATATAATTTGAATGAATTCCTTCTTTGATTTTCATTTTTTCATCATGATTATGAGTAGCTAAACTCCTCATGTTTAGATTAGATGAACCCTAGGTGATTCTTTATCAACGGATGATTGTTCGACTTTGACGATTTATGTGAGTTGGATGGATTTTGGTTTATGTTTAATTTCGTTTCCGTTCTTATTCTTGCTTGGCCTTCTGGAATAGAACCTTGTTAGATTTTTCTTCATCTCGAAAGAGCTTCCAAAATTAATCAACTAGGTTAGGCATTAACCCTCATGTGGGAGCGAATAAACTAGTCCGTCATGTGAGCAGTTCTCGTTTGTTTTGTCGCCTAGCAGATTTCAGATCTTCGTCTCGAAAGAGCTGGCTGGGATAGTAGATAGGTAGCAGATTAGCATACCTGAAAGGGCTTGATTTGATTAGAGAAGAACTGCAACGGTAAATTGAATCTGTCTTGTTTGTTTAAATCATGGAATTTGTCTGTCATTGGTGAATTTGGATAGCCTAGGGGGATTCATAGTCTAAACAATTTTCTACAGTCCGATTCAACCCTTATATCATGCAGCCTTGCAACCTTTATTTTAGCTTTTAGTTTATAACACTTTTATTTTCTTTTTGATTGATTGATTCTTATGAAACCTAAACCACAAACTTGTTAGCAGATTAATAATTTTCATAACTTTGAGTAGTAAAGATTAAGACACCCTAGGAAATTTCGTCTTTAGTTAGTTCATTAATTAGGTTTATTTTGATAATGAGTAAAATCCGTTCATCACCTCACAAGAAGTCATATAAGAGAAAATCAAAGTTGATACCGTGTATGAAATGGAGTTGATGGTGAGATGTTATAGAACAACCAAGTTAGTCCGAGACTTGCCAACCATAACACAAACAACATAATTGTGATAGATACAACCAAAGTTATCATCCGCTATACAGACCAAAAATAAAAATTAAGAAAAAGAAAAATAACAAAGTCTCAAATGAACGAAAAACCAACACAAAAGTCCGAGTCACTGATACGTGCCAAGGGATCACTGATCTGACGAATGATAAGGGTACCCCAGAAACTGAGGGTACGACTCGTATTCCGGCCACTATGGTGCTTGCGGATATGCTGGCCACAGAGGGGGGTACGTCGCTCCGATGAAATAGCTGTCCTAGTAGTAGGTTATGTGTCCACTCTGCCAGTGCTATTGCTGGTGGATGTATGTAGTCTGATGTCCCTACTGCTAAATCCACTCTCCTTGCTGAGCCTGAGTCCGCTCAAACTGCTCAGGTTGTCGGTCTTGATGGCTCCTACCTCTCTACTCTCGGGGAAGTATTCGTAAAAATTCTGGCAAAGTCCTTGCACTTCGCTCTCAACCCTCTAAGTCCTCTGCTCTATGCTCTCCTAGGCAGTTCTGTTGTGTCCGTCTAACTACTAGAAGTCATACCTGAGCCCTCTATGACTGTCCAGACCATCACTCACACTCATCTGCAAACCCTCTATCTGGGTTGCGAGTGTCTAAACTGACTCCGGAGGGAAGCCTGCTCCCTCCTTCTCTCGTACATCTGGTCACTCTGGGACAAAAGTAGCTCAAAAATTGGGAACTCCATGCTCCCAAAGAGTCTGAAAAGTGATGGGAAACCCACGATGATACAACGAGTCCACCCCAAAGGCATCTAATACTCCAAGCCTTCGCACCAGCCGTGCGATGAAGCTCCCTCTGAACAGAACGCAAACCCCTTTCTGTTTGAGGATATGCTTGAAAAATTTTACCACCAAATCCCCGAAATGAACCTTTACTTCATTCTCGAGATAGTAAAATAGCCACAAGTCTATGGAGTTAACTAGTCCTCCCCTATTGGCCTTCTTCCCAGCATTAATGGCGCGTCGAAAAAGCAGGTAAAGAAACCTCAGCCTTGATAACTTAACCAGTCTTACCTTCAAGGAGCGAGCAGAATAGGAAGAATTATCCCATGAGATATTGTGCAAGGAATCTATTGGATCCAGAACTGGCTTCTTCTCCATGGTAGCCAACGACATAAGCTCTAAGCTGGCCACCTACTCATTGGTGTAAAAACCCATATTCTTTGCTAGCTCATCTGCCGAGGATGGTCAACCTCCAAGCCGAAATCTAATGCTACCTGCCTTTTGAGTAGAGGTGTATCTTGCTATCCTGATTGTAGAGTAGAACTCCCTGGTCTCATGCGGGAGCTCTAAGTCATCGACCCGTACCAATGGCCAAAACCTGCCCAGTCGCAATACACCCTAAACCAACTACCTCAACCTTCATCGACAAAGCTCTGAAAGTCAAGGAATCCCTACAGTGCAACTGCTCAAGTCTGATACACTCCGTAGCGGCGGGAAAACTCGTTCCCCTCTTTGAAGTTGAAGATCTGCTACACCAAATCGAGGGGGTAGTAAGGCTGAGGCAGCAATTTGAATGAGCTCTGGTGGTGGACCTTGGGGAGCAACGGAAGTCGAGGCTGCAGCTTGCTGTGGACGGCAAGGAGTAGCAGCGGGTGGTGGATATGTCTTTATAGGACGAGGCTCTGAGGGAGAGCTTGGTCGCATAATCTTTCCCGTGCCAGTCTTTTTCCCACCCCTTCACGACATGCTTCTCTCTAGGCATCCTACTAGTCTATCACAAAACATCATTCGGAAATAGGATTTCAGTTTGGTTAGCAACACAATATCACAAAGCAAGTAAGGCATCACGAATCAATTTGCCCCCACACTTGGAATGTTCGCGTCCTCACGGAATAAGGAAAAGCAACCAAATCATGCTTAGGCAAGCTCAATGAAGAACATTAATCAAAGGACAAGATAACTAGTTACTCTTAAGAAAGAACAACTACCATCCTATCACAATTGAAGAACAAGCTAACCAAATGAGCATCCACAATATGTAAACTCGCTCATGAATCATGAATAAGGCTGAAAAGGCATAGCAACAGGTAGGGGGTGAAATCCAGCAACCACAACAAGTTTTTATAACATGTGAAAGCTGTCAAGTGCAAAGTATTCGATGCTAGTGACAATTTATAGCAATAACATGAATCATAAAAACATCCATCATTATCATCAAGTATGTAGTCGAAGCATAAGAGAGCATAGTAACATCCAACAAGTACATCTCACATAATCAAATTCACCGATTCCACAAAATGTGGGTATCCCAACCATTAAGAAAAATAGCAAGTTTCACCTAAACAACTAGGGGTTGAGAAAACAAGCAATGCAAAGGCATCACACATGCATAGGAAACACCAGAACAACACCACTAACATGAAATTTCAAATTTTTGAAAATTGGCTAAACTCAAAAAGTCTACCGATATCGAAAAACTAAAAAATCAAGAGAACAACAAGTTCTAACACATAAGCAACATCCTAGGAATACATAGAAAACATTCCAAGCATAAGGTTCACTACAAGTCTACCCAACCGACCTTAATTCTTAAAATTGAAAATTTTGACCTCAAAATTCAAGCACTAACCGAAATTGGGGGAATGGAAACTGAAGCTTGGAGGATGGAGTTGGGCAGTCCCTGAGTCGAGGAAGACCTATGGGATGCTTAGGATAGGATGATTTGGTTGGAACTGAGTGTGGTCATTTTCGCCAATTTATGGTGGTATTAGGGTATGTCGAGTGAGTGGTTGAGGGCAGGGGAAGTAGCGGTTGGGGGATGAAGGAAGAAAGAGGATGGGGTCGCTGGCGGTCGGGGAAATGACCGATGATGGTTGGGGGTGCGGGTTGTGGAAGGGAGGCGTTGGATGGGGGTTTGGGCAATGAGGATCGTGGAGTAGGAGGCGGAACGGGGTGTGTGGTGGTTGTTGGTGGCACGAGGGAGAGGTAAAGGATAGGGGAAGGGCGGCGGTGAGCAACGTCGATTAGTGGTAATGAGGGAGGATGAGGGCGACAGTGGTTTGTGTAGACATGGTGGCAGTTGCAGGCGTGCGAAGGAGAAGAGGGGAAAGAGAGGGGAAAGAGAGGGAACATATAGGGTTTGGCTGGTGGGCTTTAAGTTTTAGGGGGTTCTTTTTTATAAATAGGATCCACGGCATGCACTAATGCACGTTGTTCGCCCTATTTTACTACGTGACTATTCTCACAAAAGGGGGGTGCACGGCGTGCAAGGGTGCATGCCGTTCCCCACTTTAAGCTACCAACGGTTGTGAAAAACTGACCCTACATGCAGGTGTGCATGACGTACATGTCAGTTTTACAACACCATTTCATTTTTGAATTTCGACAACTTTCACACTCAACAACCAACAAACACAACTCCCTACCATTCAATTTGCCTCAATAATAAACTAAGACACAATTTAATGACTCAAGACTCGACTCAAAGAGAAGGCTCACACAGAGCACACATACAAATCACAATCTATGGTCTTTATTCTTTATTCTTTATTCTAACTATGGATACACAAGGGGTGCCTCCCAAGAGCGTTTTTTTATCGTCTGTAGCTAGTCGTTCTCCCATGAATAATTCAAAGTGGGAAACAAGCGAACTCGTCAACAACTACAACGGTGGCACCAGCTGGGTAAAGTTTCAAACGGTGACCGGTCAGTTGGAAAGATTCAGAGGAGGATGATGTTGTTACCTTGATAGTACCATAAGGGAAGACCTTGGTGATAGTAAACGAGCCACTCCACCGGGATTGCAGCTTCTTGGGAAACAGCTTAAGCCTTGAATTGAAGAGGAGGACGAGGTCCCCTTCCTTGAATTCTTTGATGGTCCTCACGCGAGAGTCGTGATACTTCTTCGTCCGCTCCTTGATATCTTGTATTTCTCATAGGCATGGTGTGGGAGCTTCTCTTGCTCATGTATATGAAATTTTCGATGTTCACCTATAGCACTAGCATCCATATTGAGAAACTTTAAAGACCAGTAAGCTCGATGCTGAAGTTCGACAGCGATCGATGGCAAGACTTGCCATAGAAGAGTCTATAGGGAGTGGTTCCTATAGGTGTCTTGTACGCGGTATGATACACCCAGAGAGCATCATCAAGCTTACTCGGCCAATCTTTGTTCAATTGGTCGACAGACTTTTTTTAAAGTTCTTTTCAGCTCTCCGTTTGTCTCTTGGGCCTCACCACTAGTGTGCGGGTGATAGGCGGTAGAAAACCGGTGTGAGACACTTAAGCGGTGGCACACTCGGTCGAACTAACCCTGAAACTGGGTACCCTATTACTAATGATAGCACTAGGTTTCCCAAACCAAGAGAATAACTTGAATAAAAATTTTGCCAACGGTTCTAGCATCATTAGTGGGAAGAGCTACACCCTCTGCCCACTTAGAGACATAACGAACTACTACAAGGATATATTTGAGACCATTAAATTGAGGAAATGGTCCCATGAAATCTATTCCCTAAACATCAAAAATCTCACGAACAAGATTAATGTTTTGGGGCATCTCATCCAAGTTAGAGTTGTTGCGAGACCTTTGGCATCTATCACAAGCCTTCACATAATCAGAACTATCCTTATAGACATTAGACCAATAGATACAAGAATCAAATACCTTCCAGGCGGTGCGGTCATCACCAAGATATCCTCCATTTGGCTAGGCGTGGTAGTGCTTGAGGATAGAGTTGGTCTCCCTATAGGTCACGCATCATCGGATCACCTAATCCGCATCTCTGCAAAAGAGGTACGAATCATCCCAGAAATAGTTCTTCATGTAAGTCAGAATCTTCCGCTTTTGTTGTGGGGTGACATCCTTTGGGAAAGATCCGTTGGTGAGGTAGTTGGCTATTTAGCAAACCATGGACCCTCTACAACTTGGGCGACGACCATGAAGAGCTTTTCATACGGGTAGCATTCCTGCATGGGCATCCCATCTAGCTTTTGTATCTCCTCTTCCATCAAGCAGAAGAGGTGTCTCGAGGTCAAACTCTTGCAGCAAAAATATCACCGTAGAAGACGCGACTTTGTGTCTAGTTTGCTGATCAAATATCGAATAGTCGGGTGGTTACTAAAAACGACGGTGTGAGAGAGCATCAGATAGGATATGAACTTGTCAACTGCAAACACCATAGCTAACAACTCCTTTTCTATGGTGATGTAGTTCTTCTGATCTTCATTCAGTGACTTGCTCACATAGTAGAAAGGGTGGAACTGGTTACTCTTCCGTTGTCCGAAAATAGCTCCCAAAGAAAAATCACTAGCATCGCACACCAACTCAAATGGAAGCGACCAATATAGAGTGGTAAGGATTAGTGCACTTGTGAGCATTTCCTTGAGAAGCTCGAAAGACTGCATGCACTTAGTGGTGACTGTGAATGGAGCATCTTTATCAAGGAGGCGGTTCAAAGGTGTAGCAATCTTGATAAATCGATGGTAGAATCCAGCATGGCCAAGAAAGCTACTGATAGTGCAAGGATTTGCAGTGATATCTATACCTATCTGCATGCGTTTTTAGTGAATATTACCTTGTTCGTGTTTCAATTCTGTGTGGTTTCATGTTTTGGCATTATATGCCTAGATCCGTTCACTTGGACCGTTTCTGTCCATTTGATGTGTTTCTTTGCAATATTTGTTATCTATAGATACTCTAGAAACAGTTGGTCTAGATTTGGGGCTATGGACATGGAATAGAGCATGGTTAGAGCTCGAACGGAAGAACGGAACAAGAAATGATGAAGAAGTAGAGCTGCACGACGTGCATGCCTAGATTGCAAAATAGACTCGTAGCAAAAGATGTGAATGACGGGCATGGGTGCATGACGTTCACCCTTATTTGCAACAAAAGTTTCTTTCAGAAAAGGGGGTGCACGATCGTGCACCTCTGAATGCCGCGCACCTCCCAGATTCGACAGTTTCCCTATAAAAGGCTAATTTCGAGGAAAGAGAAAGTAGATCTTCTCAAGTCTAGACCATGTTGATAAGTTTGAGTAAAAGCATAACGAGAGGAATCCTTGGACACATACGACACTTGTATTGTCGAGATAAATGTGAAATTATTTTGGTGATCAAGTTTGTAGTGCCGTTGCCAGGGAGCTCTCTCTGGTTCCTTTGAAAGAACTTAGTGAGTGCCGCATTAGACATTCGAACCCCATGTATAGTATTATTCTTTTTTTGTTTTCCCCCGCTTGATTTACATAGGTTGTTAGTGTTTGAGTTCATATGCAAGGTTATAGTTGGAGTTGAGAGCTCTATGGTGCAAATAATGAAGATGAAGGTTGGAGCTCATATCCCCTCCTTCTATGCATGAGCAACTTCTTATTCAACTTGAGGAGTGTAACCGCCGACTAGAGATATTAAACTAACAAACTCGCCTTTGGACACGAGTTATGGAGGAAATTCTTCTCCTACCACAATTAGAGTAGGTTGAGATGAATGAACACGACGTGGGTGTCACATCCGAGGAAATGGATGAAGAAGATGTGAATGCATAAGTCTTCCTTGAGGGCAAGCTACCTCTCTTTGATGTTGGGGTAGAAGAGTCCAAAAAGAAGGATGTTGGAGAGTGGAAGGAAGAAGTACATGAATATATAGAGCCTCCCAAAGTCGACGTTGCATCTCCCATTTAGAAACTCGAAACTCACAAGGAGTACTTCCCACACCAGTCTAGAACGGCATCTCGGGAGCAACCTTGGATGACCTTACCGATCGCCTGAGTAGCACCATTTTCTTAGGAAGCATTATAGAGCTCGATGTTCACTCACCAACCTACCTCTGCCCTCCTCAAGCAAGCACATTCACAAGGAGGAAGCCGCAACAAGGAAAGAGTTGGCCCTCATAACCGCTTTGGCTCCTCCATCTCTCTCTAAGTTTGCTACTTTGCATTCGACTCCAGTCCTTGAAGAAGCTAATGGAATTCGAGGAGGTTCTAAGTTGGGGAGCATAATCAAGGTATCATATAGCTCAAAGATGAAAAACAAAGAGCACTCTTGGGAGGCACCAGTTGTGTATCCATTGTTAGAATAGAGAATAGAAGACCGAGGATTGTTGGTTTCTGTGTCTTGTCTTTTGTGTGAGTCTTGTGATCGAGTCATGTTTTGAGCCCGTTGATAGTTTCCTACCTCATAGCTGTTACCAAATGAATGGTAGGGAGTTGTGATTGTTGAGTGTTTGTGTTCGACGAGTGTTGTCGAAGGTTGAATTAAAAATGTTTTTGTAAATCAAGCCTGCACACCGTGCACCCATGCACGACGTGCATAGCTAGATTATTTAAAAACCTTCATAGCCAAATGGTATGCATGCCGTGTACCCTCGCACGCTGTGCACCTTTATTCAGAAAAAACAAAATCCAACAACTGATTACCTTGAGTTTGTTTCCCTGCCTTCATGATTAGATATTTTGCAAGGACATGACAATTCTAACTGTAGGGGGGATTAGTTTTGATTTATTTTTCAACATTTGTGCTTCAATTGGACCGTCATTAACGGATGATAACACTTGTTACATCTATCACTAGTACATTGTTTTTGTGTTTTTGTTATGGTTGGCAGGTTTCGATATGGTTTTTCTATTGCATCTCACCACCAAAATCCATTTCATCAATTTTCTTCGGTATCAACTTTCCTCTCTTATGTGACCTCTTTGGGGGTAATGATTGTGTTTTCTTGGATGAATTAGGGTGCTAAGCATTTCACTTGATTGCTTTAATTGAACTCGTGTCATTCAACATTTGAAATTCCTTCTTAAACTTGAACAGTTTGAATGATATGGATGCATGTTTAGCATAGTATTCCTAGTTGAGGGTGAATATGATGCATGATACATCATTGTTGGGCCGCCTCTCATTTTTCTCAAAACTAGTTTAGAAGATTTTTATGCACTTGGTGACTCTGTCTTGATGCCCACCGACTTTGTGAACAATTAATGTCCCTATCGATTTGCTCTAGCTGTTTAAAGTCGTATTTGACTAGATGATCCGAAGAAGGTGCAAAAGAGGCCAATCTACCTAAAGTGTCATGGGGGTTCGGCTGCGATTCAACACACTTGGCGACTTTGAGTCTGCCGCCTATAATCTAGTCCCTTTAGACTTCTCTTCTCACCTCTTCCAATTAGTGAGTTGGGGTTTGTTTAGGTAAACTTAACCTATGTGGATGAGAGTCTTAGCCCGATCAGGGTCGCAACTACCCCCTCTTGGAAAGATACCCTCAAAAGCTATGCAATGTTTTTGAAATATGGCTTTGCAACTAATTGAGTAATTCAATTGAGCCAATGTCTTTAGCCTTTCATGTATAGAAAATTTGTAAAAGAAGAGGGGAGTGCTCTGATTTGGATAAAATATTAAAGTAAGCACTCCCTCCCTTATGACATGAAAAAGGGCCATCGTTTTTGTGAATAAATGATTGGGGAAATGTTCTTGTCGGTGGGTGTTAAGTGATACTAACTATATGCATAGGTTTGTTTTTCATTTGTATTAGAATACTCGGTAAATGTAACTGTGTGGTTTGGTGATCTAAAGTGTGTTCTTGGCATCGTGAAATAGGCTTGAACAACTAGCATGTTATTTCCTTCTCACCACGTTTAGAATTTGTTGAGAGTGCGAATAGTAAAGTTGGTTGAGGAAAATCAAAGTTCAAGTGTGGTGGGATTTGATAATGGTAGGATTTATATTGATATCTATCCCTATCGGCATGCTTTTTCAGTGAATATTAGCTTATTCATGTTTCAATTTTGTATGGTTTCGTGGTTTTGCATTGTATGCCTATATCCGTTCACTTAGACTGTTTTGGTCCATTTGAAGTGTTTCTTCATAGAATTTCTTATGAAAATATACTCTAGAGACAGGTGGTCTAGATATGGGGCTATGGACGCGTAATAGAGCGTGGTTGGAGCTGGAACGAAAGAACGGAACAAGGAATGATGATGAAGAAGGGTTGCACGCCGTGCAGGCCTAAATTGAAAAATGGCCTCGTAGCAAAAAGTGGTGAACGGCGTGCATCGGTGCATGCCATTCAGTTCTATTTGCAGCGAAAGTTTCTTTCAGAATGGGGTTGCACGACTGTGCACCCGTGCAAGGCGTGCACCTCCCAGCAGCAGTTTCCTTATAAAAGGCTGATTTCGAGGAAAGAGAAAGCAGATCTTCTCCAGCAAAATTCTTTCAATTTTTCTACGGCTCTCCTCTATAAATCACCATATTTTCATCCCTAGAAGTCTGATTGGAGATTCAAAGGAGTTCCCACTGATGATTGATGCTTCAAGATCAAAAGCGAAGGTTGGAGCAAGTCTGATTCATTCTCTCTTAATCAAGATGGTGGTTAGGTCTTTTTCTATTTTCTCTTCTTTTAAATTTATGAGTAGCTAAATCATTAGAGTTTCTTGGTTTGCATGTAAGAACTGAGCCATGATACTCTCGCGAAAAGTATAACGTTGACGATTGTTGGATATTTGGAATTGAACGAAAGATTGCTTTGATTTTGGTTTTTCAACCTTGTTCTTGTTACGAGTTCAGGTTAAATCTCTGAAATCCTTTTTTTGATCGATTTTGGAATTCATATGATTAAAAATCTAAGGTAGAAGAAAATTATCGATGGAGTAAGCCACTAGCTCGAGTCTACCTTTCGTGCTTCTTTTGGTTTTAATGGTTGTTCATCAAATAATTGGCGGGCGCTCTGGTTTGCACCTAATGGACTAAGTTGGGTGCAGTTACCAATAGTTTAGGTGTTGATTGATCAAGTTAACACTAATTCCAATTACTTGTGATTTCCTTTAATTCATAATGAGCACCTTATCTCTTTGTAGAACATATCGGTGCTCATTACCAGTTAGCCTAGTTGAGGTTATTCCAACGTTGATTGGGAAACTAATAGTGGTAATCCGCATGCATGATCGTGTCGCGGATTCATATGAGTAACAAGAGGAATCGTATTATTTACTCCAAGTCCAAGATTTTCTTGATCCGACTACTATTAGGAAGTTGAGCTTGATGAATCATCCCTTCCAAGAACTTGCCTTCTTCTCCTGATCTAACAATATTTGATAGGTTTAATTGAATCTTTAGAATCATTAGAGACCCTTCCAAAAATTTTAAGTGTAGACCGTGTTGATAAGTTTGAGTAAAAGCATAATGAGAGGAATCCTTGGACACATACGACACTTTAGTTGTCGAGATAACTTTGAAGTTATTTTGGCGATCAAGTTTTTGGCGCTATTGCCGGGGAAATCTCTCTCATTCCTTTCAAAGAACTTAGTCACTGTCGCTTTAGACATTCAAATCCCATGTATAGTGTTACTCCTTTTTGTTTTCCCCCGCTTGATTTACTTGGGTGTTAGTGTTTGAGTTCATATGCAAGGTTATAGTTGGAATGGAGAGTGGCAAGGTCCATATGGTGCAAGTAATGAAGATGAAGGTTGGAGCTCATATCCTAACCAACACCAATATTATGAGAATAAATGTCCACCAAACTAATACCAACCTAGCTATGGATGAGAACACCAACAATGGGTTAACTTTTGGCATGGAACAATGCCAAGTTGGGGTGCACACCAATCTCCAACACCTTTCTACACAGACTCACCTTCAACTTACTATCACCTAGACTCACCTTCAACGTACTTACACCAACACTACAATCAAGATCATCCACCTTTTAAAGATCAATGCTCAAGACCTGGTTATTCATATCAATCGCCTTCTTTTGGCAATGAGCAACTTCTTATGCAACTTGAGTAGGGTCGCCGCCGACTAGAGATATTAAACGAACAAACTCGCCTTTCGACACGACATATGGAGGAACTTCTTCTCCTACCACAATTAGAGTAGGTTGAGATGAATGATCATGATGTGGGTGTGATATCCGAGGAAATGGATGAAGAAGAGTGAATGCATCAACCTTCCTTGAGGGTAAGCTATCTCTCTTTTATGTTGGGGTAGAAGAGTCATAAAGGAACGATGACAGAGAGTGGAAGGAAGAAGTACAGGAAGGTATAGAGCCCCCAAAATTCGACATTGCAACTCCCATTGAGCAACCCATCATTTGGTGTTTTCCTCGAGTCGTGGTTCCAATGAGACCAAACAAGACCCTTCAAGACTCATGTTTGGTTTTGAAGTACCTATGTGAAGAAACTCACAATGAGTACTTCCCACACCGATCTAGAACGGACTCCTCCATCTCGGGACCACCCTTGGATGACCTCACCGAACACCCAAGTACCACCATTAACTTGGTGAGCACTGTAGAGCTTGATGTCCACTCACCAACCTACCTTTGCCCTCCTCAAGCATGCACATTCACAAGAAGGAAGCCACAACAAGTAAAAAGACGAACCTCACAACTGCTTTGGTTCCTCCATCTCTCTCTAAGTGTGCTACTTGGCATTCAACTCCAATCCTTAAAGAAGCTAATGGAAATCAAAGAGATTCTAAGTTGGGGAGCGTAATCAAGGTATCGTGTAGCTCAATGACGAAAAACAAAGAGCGCTCTTGGGAGGCACACCTTGCGTATCCATTGTTAGAATAGAGGATAAAAGACCAAGGATTGTTGGTTTGTGTGTCTTGTCTTTTGTGTGAGTCTTGTGATCGAGTCAAGTTTTGAGCCCGTTAATAGTGTCCTACTTGATAGTTGTTGCCAAATGAATGATAGGGAGCTGTGATTATTGAGTGTTTGTGTTTGATGAGTGTTGTCGAAGGTTGAATTAAAAGTGTTGCTGTAAATCTAGCCTACACACCGTGCACCCATACACGTCGTGCATGGCTAGATCGTTTTAAAACCTTCATAGCCAAAAGGTATGCATGCCGTGTATGCTTATTCCGAAAAAAACAAAAACCAATAACCAACTACCCTGAATTTGTTTCCCTACCTTCCAGATTAGATATTTCACGAGGACACGCGAATTCTAAGTGTGGGGGGGGGGGTTGTTTTGATTTATTGGTCAATATTTGTGCTTCAATTGGCCCTTGTCAACGGATGATAACACTTGTTACATCTATTATTATGTTGTTTTTGTATTTTTGTTATGGTTGGAAGGTCTAAAAATGGTTCTTCTATCACATCTCACCACCAAACTCCATTTCATCACCCACTTCCGTATCAAGTTTCCTCTCTTGTGTGGCTTCTTTAGGGGTAATGATGTGGTTTTCTTGGATGAATTAGGGTCCTAATCATTTCACTTGATTGCTTTAATTGAAATCGTGTCATTCAACATTTGAAATTTCTTCTTAAACTTGAACAGTTTGAATGATATGGATGCATGTTTAGCATAGTATTGCTAGTTGAGGGTGAATATGATGCATGATAGATCATTGTTGGGCCGTCTCCTATTTTTATCAAAACTAGTTTATAAGAGATTTATGCACTTGGTTACTCTGTCTTGATGCCTACCGACTTTATGAACAATTAATTTCCCTATCGATTTGCTCTTGTTTCTTAAAGTCATTTTTGATTATATAATCCGAATAAGGTGCAAAAGAGGCCAATGTGCCCAAAGTGTCGTGGGGGTTCGGTTACGATTCATCACACTTGGCGACTTTGAGTCTGCCGTCTGTAAGCGAATCCCTTCATGCTTCACTTCTCAACTCTTCTAAGTTGTGGGTTGGGGCTTTCCGGGTAAACTCAATCTATATGGATGAGAGCCTTAGACCGATTAGGGTCGCAACTACCCCCACTTGGAAAGATACACCCAAAAGCTATGCAAATTTTTTGAAAGATAGGTTTGCAATTAATTCAGTAATTCAATTTGACCCAAAGCGTTTAGCATTTCATGTATAGCAAAATTATAAAAGAAGAGGGGACAACTCTTATTTAAATAAATATTAAAGTAAGCACTCCCTCCCTTAGAACGTGAAAAGGGCCATCTGTTTTGAGCATAAGTTCTAGGGGAAATGTTCTTGTCGGTGGGTGTTGAGTGGTACTAACTATATGCATAGGTTTGTTCTTTATTTGGATTAGAAGACTCGGTAAATGTAACTATGTGGCTTGGTGATCTAAAGTGTGTTCTTGGCATTGTGAAATAGGCTTGAACTGCTAGCATGTTATTTCCTTCTCACCATGTTTAGAGTTTGTTTAGAGTGCGAATAATAAAGTTGGTTGAGGACAAGCAATGTTCAAGTGTGGGCGGATTTGGTAGTACTACGATTTGTAGTGATATCTATCCCTATCTGCTTGCTTTTTGAGTGAATATTAGCTTCTTCATGTTTAAATTCTGCGTGCTTTTGTGTTTTGGCATTGTATCCCTAGATATGTTCACTTGGACCGTTTTAGTCCATTTGATGTCTTTCTTTGTAGTATTTGTTATCCATAGATACTCTATAGATAGGTGGTCTAGCTATGGGGCTATGGACGCGGAATAGAGCACGGTTGGAGCTCGAACGGAAGAACGAACCAAGGAATGATGAAGAAGAAGGGTTGCACGTCGTACATGCCTAAATTGAAAAATTCCCTCGTAGCAAAAAGATGTGAACGACGTGCATGGGTGTAATTCGTTCACCCTTATTATCAACGAAAGTTTTTTTCAGCAAAGGTGGTGCACGACGTGCACCTCCCATATTCAGTAGTTTCCCTATAAAAGGCTGATTTCAAGGAAATAGAAAGCAGCTCTTCACCAGCAAATTTCCTTCGATATTTCCCCAACTCTCCTGTACAAAAACACCATATTTCCATACCTAGAAGTCTGATTGGAGATCCAAAGGAGTTCCCATTGAAGATTGAAGTTAGAAGATTAAAAGTGAAGATTAGAGCAAGTCTGATTCATTGTCAGTTCGTCAAGATGGTGGTTATGTCTATTTCTATTTCCTCTTCTTCTACAGTTATGAGTAGCGAAATCTGTAGAGTTTCTTGTTTGGGATGTAAGAACTGAGCCATGATACTCTCCCTAAAACTATTGGGTTGACGATTTTTGGATATTTTGAATTGAAGAAAGATTTCTTTGATTTTTGGGTTTTCAACCTTATTCTTATTACGACTTGAATTAGGTCAAATCTATGAAATCCTTTATTGGACCGATTCTGGAATTCATATGATTAACAATCTGAGATAGAAGAAAGTTATTAGTGGAGTAAGCCAATAGCTCAATTCTACCTATCGTGCTTTTCTTGGTTTTAACGGTTGTTCATCAAATAATTGGTGGACGGTCTGGTTTGCACCTAATGGACCAAGTTGGGTGTAGTTATTAGTAGCTTAGCTGTTGATGGACCAAGTTAAAAGCTAAGTCCAGTTACTTGTGACTTCCTTTAATTCTTAAAGAGCACCTTATCACTTTGCAGAACTTCTAAGTCTTCATTATCAGTTAGCCTAGTTGAGGTTATTCCAACCTTAATAGGAAAACTAGTAGTGGTAATCTGCGTACATGATCGTGCCGCGAATTAATACTAGTGATAAGAGGAATCGTATTCTTTAATCCAAGTATAATGTTTGCTCGATCCGACTACTATTACGAAGTTGAGCTTGATAAATTATCCCTTCCAAAAACTTGTCTTCTTCTCATGATCAAACCATATTTGTTAGTTTTTTAATTCAATCTTTAGAATCATTAGAAATGCTTCTCAAATTTTTAAGTCTAGACCATGTTGATAAGTTTTAGTAGAACCATAACAAGAGGAATCCTTGGACACATACGACACTTGTGTTGTCGGGATAACTGTGAAATTATTTTGGTGATCACGATTTTGATGCACGGTGTGTAGCCCTTCTTCTTCATCATTAATTATTCAGTTGTTCTGTTCATGCTCCAAACGTGTTCTATTCCACGTCCATAGCCCCATAGCTAGACCACCTATCTCAAAAGCATATGTGGATAAAAAATACTACAAAGAAAAACACGGCCCATGTGAACGGATCTAGGCATACAATGTCAAAACACGAAACCACACGGAATTGAAACACGAACAAGCTATATTCAACCAAAAAGCATGCAGATAGGGATAGATATCACTATAAATCCTAGCACTATCAGCTGCGAAGACCTTTGACTGAAGAAGGGAGTGGAAGATTAGCTATCGTCTTGAGCTTTGCCTTGTCCACTTCAATCCCTTTTCCATAAACCTTATGTCCGAGTACGATCCCCTCATGGTCCATAAATGGGCACTTCTCCCAACATAAGGCTAAGATGGTCCCTTCACTGCATTGCAACACTCTCTTAAAATTCATCAAACAGTGATCAAAAGAATCGCCATACACGAAAAAGTCATCCATGTAAACCTCCATGATTGCTTCTACCAAGTCAGCAAATATTGCCAGCATGCATCTCTGAAATGTGGCATAAGCATTACACAACCTAAAAGGCCTCCTTCTGTATGCAAAGGTGCCAAAAGGGCAAGTGAACGTCGTCGTCTCTTGATCCTTAGGAGCTATCGGAATTTGGAAGTATCCTGACATCCCATCCAAGAAACAGAATACTCATGGCCAGCGAGGCGTTCGAGCATTTGATCCATGAATGGAAGGGGGAAGTGATCCTTCTGGGTGGCATCATTAAGCCTCCTGTAATTGATGCAGACTCTCCACCCCTTAATAGTATGATTGGAGTTGAGCTCTTTATTATCATTCTCGACCACTGTGAAGCCTCCTTTATTTGGCACCACCTGCACCGGACTAACCCATTCACTATCTGAAATGGGATAAATGATTCCTGCAACCATCAACTTCACAAATTCCTTTTGGATGACCTCCTGCAAATTGGGATTCAGTCTCCTATGAGGCTGAATAACGGGATGAAAGTTCTCTTCCATCAAAATCGTTTGCATGTAGAAGCTTGGGTTGAGGCCTTTGATATCTAAAATCTGCCACACAATCACTTCTTTGTGTTGTCGAAGATGATCCACCGATCTTATGCGTGTAGACGCTGTTTCTGGCTCTTATGCGGAAGTGCCTTGAGCTTCAGCTTGGGTGGATCTTCATAGGATCTCTTCTTCACGGTCGAAACTCCCTTACGGAGTAACTGCTACACAAACCTTGGCTCGGTTTGTATCTAGATCCAGTTCATTGGGTGACTCCTGTAATAGTTGATTACTCAAGGATGAATCCAAGGCATCTAGATCGAACAAAGCATTAATCTGGAAAGCCGAAGCAATGGCATCCACATGCTTAAATTGAACATCGTCAAAATCAATATCATCTTGAGCATGACAAACTTTCATGCTCCTAGTTTACTTGAAAGTAGCCTCTTCCTTGTCAACACAGAAGGTGAGAGTTCCCTCAAACACATCTGTAATTGCTTTAGAAGTGTTGAGGAAAGGTCTACCCAAGATAAAAGATAAATAAGTATCTCCGGTATCGACTACCACAAAATCAACTAGGAGCACAAAATTTTCGTTTCACATATAGACATCTTCTACTACTCCTCTAGGATATTTAAGTGACTTATCTGCTAGTTGAATTCTCATTCTAGTCGGATTGAGCAGTGCTCTATAAATAGAATATGGCATCACATTTATGCTAGCACCTATATCAGCTAAGCCCTTCTCAATATCCAATTCACCAATTCTACCAGGGATATGGAAAATACCCGGATCCTTGAGCTTTTTTCGGAATGAATGTGGAGACAATTGCTTACCACTACTCGTTGAGGGTGACGTTTGCAGCTTCCATCAGCTTCCACTTATTGTTGAAGATCTCCTTCAAGAACCTGGCCTACATCGGCATCTTGACAATGGCTTTTGTGAAGGGAAATATGAGTTGCACTCTCCTGAGCCTCTATATGAACTAAGCAAAACTCCTGGCTCGAGAATCCTCATCTAGCCAGTTGGGATACGGGGCCTTTGTCCTGTAAGGTGTCAAAACCGGTTTTGAGCTAGAATTAGCTCCCTTGTCCTTTGATGCCCTCCTATCTATGGGAAATGGGAGCACTTCTTATTCATCCTTTTTTACACCATCTTCAACTTCATTTGACTCATCCTTGTCCTCCAACTCATCCTCCTTGAGTTCTTCATCTTGAGTAATCAACTTTGGAGGCACCGTCACGGGAGGCTTTACTATTGAAGGAATGGGATTAATTTGCTTCCCACTCCTAGTAGTAATGGTCATCAACTCAGCATATTCACCTTTTGGGTTCTCCTCTATACTTTCATGTAAGGTGCCCGATTTTCAAATGGAGAGGGCCTTAGTGACGTACCCCATTTGAGTATCAAGGCGTTGTTTTCCACTAGAGGTGCCAATAAAGATGATACTCCAACTTGACATGCTGCTACTTGTGGGATATCGGGAGGAGGTGCTCGAGGGGCCTGATTAAAATCTTTTTGTTGTCCTTGGGGTAGATACCGCCTCTAATTTCTCTTTCGGTATCCTTGTTTGTACCCCAAATTTGACTGCCCTTGAGGTATTTGAGGAGCTACTTGCGATTGGTTTGGAGCCTGACCTTGAGGTCCCGAACCTTGTTGGTAGTTCCGGTAACCTTGATTGTTTCGTGGATTGTTTTAGTATCCACCTTGGTTGGGTCGGTAATTGGGTTTGTAACCACTTTCATTATACCCACCTTGATTGTACCCACCCTGCTGGTTGTGACCCCCTTGAACGTAATCCACCTGCTCGAAATCCTCCAAATTTTCTTCTGGAGCAGCTTCCTTTGAGAAAAGTTGAGATGATTAAGTCCTTCATGTCCACATCCCTCGCACTAGTACACCATCACTGCCTTCCTTAGTTGACGTTTTAGAGGTGGTCCTGCCTCTTTGCTAGGCCTTGTTAAGTTCAAGGTTGTTTATTTGGTTCACCAATCCGTCAACCTTGCAGTGTAGGAGGTGGATGGACTAGTCGGAGTTGTGTTTGAGAGCTTGTTGTGATTTTCTCAACGGAGGTGGTGCACTTGGTGCTTGTAAGCTCCTTGGCGCTTATTGGCGTGCCCAACTCTTGGTGTTCATAGCCATTTCCCTAAATAGATGAAGACACCTTTCTGGGCTGAGCAACTTCAAATCACCATATGCAGCTTGATTGATCATTTGCATGTTCTCATAATCCATGTTGTGATGGGGGCACGAATATAGTAAGGACTGGAAATGGTCCCAAGTCTCGTGGTAGAGCTCCCTGTATCTTTGCTGGATATTGTTGATCTAACCCTTGATTGCATCTGTCTTATATGGTAGAAAGAACTCTTCTAGGAATGCTTTAGCTAAAACATCCTAGGTCTATCCAAGCTTTTGCCTTCCATTAGAGAGAAAAAGAGAAAAGCTTCATGGGGACGACATCTGCATGAACTCCATTGAACTTTATGAGCTCTACAATCTCAATGAAATGTCTCAGATGCTGACTCGGGCACTCATGATTGTTTGTAACCAAATTTGTTCCGGTTGTAGAATTTGCTCCAACATCATTTCACTAAATAGTCATGGCGTTTAGTGTCGAGATTTTACTTGTTGCAAAGTTTACTCGCTTAAATTAATCGAAGTGCATGTTAGGGAGAGCTTAGTAGTCAAATGGTATGTTTTTGAGGTGTAATTCATACGATACGGATTTTTCGAAGCCAATTTTGTTTTAGATCTTTCTAAACGGAAACGGCCGAAATGAGTTGACCTCAAGTCCGCTATCTCAAAATTCAGCAAAAGCTGTTATCTCTAAACAATTTATGTGTTCGGCCCAATTTGATTTCGAACCCGATTTCAGGACCAATATCGGGCATGTTACTGTTATTAATTAGGGAGATGCTACCATTTCTTAGTCAGAAAACGTTGCAAGTTCTGATTGGTTAAAAGGGGAGGTGGCAACCATTTCTCAATTTAAAAGGAAAGCAAAAAATGACAAGGGAAAAAGGAGGTGGTAACAAAAACTTTCCCCAATCCCCCAAAAAAAAATTCCGAATAAAATACACAAATCCACCCATAAAATCCCAAATAACAATAAACACTACCAAGACACTAAAACTAAAGGTACAAAAACTTCTGTCGCCAAGGGAGTTTTGTCGTCACTCACAAAGGGCGCCGCCACCTGAAACACGATAAAATAAGGAAGTTTCGAATTAAAGGTAATCATTCAAAACATTTCTATTGGAAAGTATTCACATATCATTCATACATACACATTGTTCTGCTATATGACTTAGTAACTTTCTAAACCACACTTGAAACCAATGTCAATTTCGACCAAGCAAATAAACAACCAATTCAAAACAAACAACCAATGAGTGAAATAATATTCCGAAATCCAATAAAAGTTGTTCGAAAATATTAACAAAGGGACAAAAGGCCATTTTTCATTATCTTTACACCATGTGAACCAACCTAGTCCATCTTCGATAACAAAACAGTCAAAAAAACTTCCTAGTCAATAAAATAATTATCATCATCTGCCAAGTGAGATCAGAATAAATAAAAAGCTGAGTTTTTATCTTTCTCGTCCGCGTCGTCTCCAGCCAGCAGGTCAGTCGTCGGCAGTGACTTTTTTCTTTCTTATGTTGTCCCTGCATCTTTTTCTTCCTATATGCCGATTTTCACTCCCAAAAAAATGCAAAACACAAAAAAACAACAAAGTCAGAAAAACGATTTGAGTGAAGTATTAGAATCCTATACGAGTAGATCGGGGTTTGCATGTCGCAGGAGGACTCCCTGGAGGCATCCTCCGACACATGCAAGCCTCAATCCGCTCAAAATTGAAAAATAAAAGAAAAAGGGAGGATATGAGTTTTACTTTATTTTTTTGCTCTTGGTCATCGGGTGAGAGGTGGAGGCGATGCCGCGACCGCCTCCGCTGTGAGTGAAGAAAAGGAGATGAGGCGCCGGCGGCCGCCGCCACCGTAGAGTGGAGAAGGTGGCTAGGGGAAGAAAAAAGAGGAGAAGAGAGGTGAGGAAAAGAAGAAGGAAAGGGGAGGCGCGACCGCCGGCGCCTTCGAGAGGAGAGAGTGGGTGCCGCTAAGGAGAAGAGCCAGAAGGAGGAGAAGAAGAGGAAGAGAAGCGAAGAGAAGATAAGAGAAAAGAAACAAAAGAAGAAAAAAAGAGAAGAGAAAGGGGAAGAGACGGTGGCAGCCTCTACCACCGTTGAGAGAAGAAGAGGAGGAAGAAGAAAAGAGGAGGAAAAGAGAGGGATGAAAAGAGGAAAAAAATGAAGTAGAACGGAGGAGGCGTGACGGAGAAGAGTGAAAGAAGAGAAGGAGGAAGGAGAGAAGGTAGAGAGAAAGCAGAGAGTTTGAGAGGGGAGAGAAAAAGAAAGAGAGTGGGAGGTTGCAAATGAGTCATTTTTTTATTTACAGGACCTTTTAGACGGCGATTAGGGTGAAGTTACCCTTTTGCCCCTAATTCCCTTCTTCAGCGCGCAAACCTTTCGGCGCATTTTCGTCCATTCGGGTGTCTGGTCGAACAATGGGTAACCAATTCGACCGGTTTGACGCGCGCGGGCTGCCCTCCCCTTGTCCGCCGTTTCGGCCTGTCTTTCGGTTTGGCCCATCCTGTGCTAGGGCCCAATCGATTCAGAAGGCCAAACCTTTAGTGAATTTAATTATATTCATGTCTCATTAAGGCCATATTCAGGGTCGAAGAACACTGAAATAAGTGTGGAAGAATAAAAGAATAAAAGTCATAACTTCTTTAATCATATTTGATATTTATAAGTTAAAGTTGTAAACTTAAAAACTCGAAACTTTGCAATTATTTAAATCGACAAGACATTGTAATTAACATTAACATAACGACAATAGAATTACCAAATCACCAAAAATACTTGTGAATATTTATTTAAGTGTAATTTCGTTACCCGCCCCGTAATGCGTTTTTAATTATGTCAAATCAAGTTAATTGATATAAGCCAATTAATTTTTCATTTGGCAAAGAATGGGAGAATTCGTGAATAATAATCCTTGAAAAAATATTATAGCATCATTATATGAATTTTGTATCCGTGACAAGAGTATCCAATTTTATAAAAGTTTTAGTTAATGAAAAATGGAATAAATGTATCCAAATTACAAGTCATTATAAATCTTTACTACTCCTCTAAACTTTATGATAATAATAATCTGATTACGAATCAAGAGGTTTGTAAGTAAGTAAATTAAAACGTGTATTTCTTATTCATTGATCAACATGTCAGCACCTTTGGTTTCAGAATACCGAAACACGAGGGTTTTCTTTCTAAAAGTTCGAACATCAAAATAACCAAATAAATGCCTTTTAAATAAGAAAAAACGAGCATTAATGTAGTTTCTACAATACTAAAGATTACGCAAAATCTTCAAATCAACTTTTTCAAAGCGAACTACATGATTTGATCCTAAAGAATTGTGTGCGTAGACAGTTATAAGACTTGAGTCCAAACAATTAAATAAACAAAATATTGAACTAAAAATATTTATCAACATCAAACGAAATTCCACAAGAGTGGGAATTCGTAAAGACTTACAGTTGAATAAAATATTTTCTAAAAAAAAATTACATAACCTTCCACATCCAAACTACAATGTGATTAAGCCACTAAGTTAAGAAAATAAAGCATAACTTATCGATTTTCTTAGTACCGGTTTACCGAGCGTCACGGGGGTGCTAATCCTTCCCCGCATATAACCGCCTCCCGAATCCAAAATCTCTGTTCCGCGGACTGGATCTAACTTGCGTCCAAAAGGACTTGGGTTATGTCTAAAGCATCCAATCCTCTTCAAAAGATTGGTGGCAACTCTGAAATATTCCAGCCATCGACGCCACGGACGAAAACATTCACGAGAGATGGCAACTCCGCTGGGGACCCTAGAAACTCTCTAAAGGAGTCTGACTACAAAAATAAAATCTCGATAAGTTTGGATGTTTAATTTATTTGACGTGGCTTTAATTTCCCTATATGCACTATTTAATTTCTAGTACTCATGCCTATGCTTGCTCTGAACCCTCTTGTGGAATTTTGTGTGAAGTAGCGTTTGCCTTTACATTAGTAAGGGAGTGTGAACCCTCATCCCAGTATTGAGTCATACATGGATTAGCTATATTCGCCTCATGTAGTACGCCTAGAAGCCTCTCTCAACCTGCCTCGGATAGGTCCTCGCATAACCCGTTCGACATTTCATAACCTAGGAAAGCCCGGAGATAGGGAATTTATATGATTTAATGTAGTATTATTACTCAACTTCAGTATTTTCTCTTGCTTCTATTTTGTGATAATTATTAAACATGCATCATATCACACATTTTTTCAAAAATCAAGGTTTGTTGCGCAAATATAATCCCTAGATTTACATATCCCTTGTCATAAGATGAATGTGTTTGGCGAGCTTGAGCCCTTCTGGGCGCTCCTCCCGGTATCCCTACAAAGGGAGATCGTCGAATGGACGCTCCCGAAAAGAAATGTGTTTATTGTTGAGGCCTTGAGGATGATTACACAGCTTAGAAACGGGCGAGTGGGCACCCCGATTCGCCATCTTGATTGACATCCGTACTACATGGGCATGAGCATCTTCTTCATTCCCTCGCACTGGTACGACTCCTTCCTAGCTGAATCCCGACTCCTGTTGGCGTTCATGGTATGGAATGGGACCATAGGGGTAGTATTTCACATGACACAATTGGCAGCTTGTGTCGCAAAATGGGAGGCGAATGGTGAGATTGTCACCCGTTTGGGTAGCTTGCTTAGTAACTTCTTAACCATAAGCGAGTGAAATACGTTCCTACAGCAGAAATGGTCGGGGGAATACATGTTGTTCACCTTTCACATAGAACAAGTTACTAATTACTAGGAGGATGAGCTAGTAGTTATGGAAAGGAGTCACGTTCTCTTTGAGGGTTCTTGGTAGACCAACCCAGCTATTTGGCCTGAGGATGACCCTATTCGTTGGGTGGAAATGAAACGACTGTTGATGGTGCTAAACAATATAGAACACGACCCAATCTCGACCATCATGTAGTCAGCCGATAGGTACTACTGTGATGGCAGTATCAAGGAAATCACTATGATCCTCTCGAAGATAAAGATTGAGAACACCTTCTACCTCGAGGCAGACTACAACCAGGCAGTCTTTAAGGATGTCAACTTCAGGAAAAGCTTTGGGATACTACTATATGGAGCCGGTTTGTTTATCACAAATGGGGAGGGTAGTAGCTCGAGATCGGAAATAGTATAGTCAAAGTTCTTCCCAACTTTGTATGTATCATGGAAGAACCTTGGTTGGACTTAGATGGGTAGCGCAAGCGTAGTATGATAGTTGGAAGTAGACAAGACGGTATGTGGCGCCTTGCCTTTGTTGAGGTTTTAGCCGAATACTGCAATTTTGTAATAGTAATAGGGTAAACCACAACGAACAAACAGTGGCATACGTCAAACTCTCAGCATCGCCTGCAAATTTTGGGGTGCTTATGAAAAAATTATAATTTTAACGGATTAAGCAGCCTCCTAATTTTTACTAATGGCTTAGTGCATGATTCTAGGATTTGGTTAAGCGCAACAAACATTTGTATTCATGCATTTTCATTTGCTTTTGTTTGTTGAACAAACTTATTTTAGATTTCCTTACTTCCGGTCAATGTTTTAGGTATCAGCATTACAAAGCACTTGTTTTATAACATAGTTTCATCTTGTAAAGTATGGCAAGCTTCATAGAAATTGTTGATGAGGAAGAAAATGTTATGTGGTCGGCTCAGTGACAGGGTGAAGCGTACGGCGATGAACCATCGTTCCATACCCTCGCACCCAACCTGCCAAACTGTCTGATTTGGGTACCGGTATACGAAACCGATGTGTAAAGGGGTACCTGGTCAATGTTCACCAGTGAAGAGAAAGTGTTATTTGGTGAGAAATACGGATGTATGTTGAATCTGATCAACACCCCGTTCTCGGGAGTTATGATGCGAGAACTCCTCAATTATTAGGATCCATTGTTTCACTGCTTCAGAATCAACGACATAGATATTTCGCCACTAGCTGAGGAATATGGATCAATCCTCCGTCTTAGAGACCTCCCACTCGGCAAGGTATACGCAACTCAATCTAGACCCAAGATTGAGAAGTCACTGCCTCGCATTCTAGGGGTGACAAGAGATAAGCTGAAGGATCAAATTCAAGTTGGGACAACTGGTGAGTATTTACCTATCAGATACTTACATACATCCGCAATAGGCGTACGACATGTCATGGGAGAGTCAACTCCTTGGCACTAATCCTCTATTGAGTAGTACTGTATCCCAGCACGATACACTTCATTAGTGAAAACACTATAATAGCTTTCGTGGCAGACTACTATAAGGCGGACCCCACATATGTAATCCTGGCAGTGAGTTTCGTGGCTCTTGATAGCTGCTACAAGCCAGCCGAGGAAACTCTATATGGCAGCGTTTCCTTGTTAGTCAGATGGATCTTTACGCATTTGAAGCCATCACTAGAGCTTGGGAATACCTAATGTCTGTTATAGCAAAGCTTTCCACGGATCAACCAGCACGATTAATGAGTTCAGCCAAGCCGGAGGAGGGTACGAGAACGCTACACCAAGCCAATGAGAAAGGTATTTTGCCACCTTCGAAAAAAGTAAGCTCAAGTGGAAAACCCCGTGGATGACAAACATGGATGTACTATATAGATGTGGGGGTAATCCTTGGGTCCCTCTCCTGGGATGAAGGGGTTGCCCAGCATATGTTCCTACCATGTTCAGAAGACAAATGGGATGTCTACAGTGTTAGAGATTTCACTCAACAATGGGTATCGGAAAGGAGGTTCCTTTCCTAGAAACGAACACAAAAAATCATTTGTGTTCCCAGGAAGTAGGGGAGTCAAAAGGACTACTTAAATCCCTACAACCTTAGGAATCATTTCTTTATAATACCCAAGTTGAGAACTTCGTGCACAGCAATGTTCCAGAGAACTTAGGGGGATCTTGGATCGTGACGGAATCGTGGATACCACTTTCCGAAAAGAGTATTTCGACCCTTATAAGCCTTGGGTTACACGAAATCTCTCCCCAGGATAAGACCATCACCACTCTTATTCTTAGGCTCAAGAGATAAGAGTAAAACCTTGAGAACCTTTGGAGAAAGATTACTCCACCACTTTTATGATCAAAGTGCCTTCATGTGTTGAATGCTTTGTGTGGTGTATGGAGAATGCATATAGCATTGGTGTGCCCTTTTCTCCAACCCACTCCACCTCTATTTATACTGGGGTGGTCGTCCATATTCACCCCTTCATGAAGAGGTGTGTCCATCCAAACAAAAAGGGAGGGGAAAAGGTGTTGTTTGGCCATTTTTGGATGGTGTCTTTTGATTCAAATAAAAAATAACTAACCCTTTTGGAGGGAAAGGGAGAGTGACGACCCATAAGGATATAACCATCCTTATCCACTCAAATTTAAACTCAAATAGGAGTGGAAATGGCGCCACATCAGGTGGGAAGACTAGCTTCCACCTACACTTCTCACTAGCTCACATTAGCTCCCGAAACTGTGTCACTACCTTCTAAGCTCAACTTGAGCTTGGTATTCTTTAGTGACACTCTCCTAACTCATTTCCAACTTAGCTCAAAGTGTTTTGAGCTAATTTTAACTAGATTTAGATAGGATAATCATGAGTTAAGCCATGATTAGCTGAGGTAGAGCCATCACTACCACAAGGTAAGTGTTGCTACTGCTTGTACCTAATCATAAGCTTCTCAAACCTAATTAGAGATACTTAATGATTGTAATAACAATCCTTAAGTCACCATGAGCTACTCATAGCTTAAATGAATAATCATAAAGCTACTATCACATAGCTTTGAGCTACACTTAGGTGCGTTAAGCCATCATGAGCTAACTCTAGCTACTGTGAGACGTTCTAGCTACTTTGAGCTAACTTTGATTTACTTCTAGCTCTGTTGAGCTAGTACCAAGTAATCAAGTTCCTCCTCCATTCTTATTCAAGCTTCATTGAGCTACTTATCAAGTACTCAAACCCACAACATTACAACATAATGTTATGAACAACCAAAACCGAGTTTAAGCAACTAAAGTTACTAAATCTCCCAATGTTACTTTTGATCCAAGTAAGATTGAAGCATGTTACTTTAAGTCCAAGTAACATCCAATAATGTTACTTTAAGTCCAAGTAACACAATATCCAACATTCCTCCCCTATTTTAGTGAAGTCTCCGAGTCCACTAAAATATCGGTTTTCAATCTTTCAATTCAAAAAAATCACGCATGAATGAAAATTTCACGAAGATTGAATTTTCATCAAGTACACTACACATTCCAAAATACTCGAATATAGGGGTCTCACTAAGGATTGAACCCGTCTACTCATTTGAGTACTTGAAGATAATGTACACATGAGCTTTTAATCTCTCAAAGTTATCCTGACACTATTAACCGCCTTGTGTCCCACTCCTTCTCACGAGCGTACACGAAACCAATTCAAAGTTTCTTGAAGCGGCTACACTTCATGCTCGCATAAGTTAATTCCTTCATCGTGTACATGCGTCACACTTTCTCAAGGAATCAATTAAGAAGTTAACACTTCAACCTCTCTCTCTTGCATGTTATGAGCACATACCTTGGGATGAGACAAACATGTGCTCCAAATTCTACGAATGGGCTTTCCACATTGAATTCAGCCTCTAACATTGTATTAGAGGGGAATTGGGTGTCCCACGATTAGAAATTTAATTTGGACTTTAAACCATCCCCATCACTCGACTTATGAACCAAGTCCCTAATAAATCACTCCGTCAAGTGATTCATTAAAAGCGAAAAACTCCAAGATTATTCCATCTTCATGAGTCTATCCATCCGTATGTTTAAACCAACATCTTAATGTAATAACTCATTTAATTTCATCACAAGTCTACCCACCCTTACGTCAAACCCACGTCTTGGTGTATTGACTCATTTACACACTTAAGTTACTAAACCATAACCAAAGTAAACCTTTGACAATCCAAGTTTATTTCACCTCACGAGTCAAACCATTAACCACGTTACGCCAAATGTCTGGTTATCATAACTCGTATTCATACTTTAACCATAACCATAATCAAAGTATGAAAAAACCTTTTGTGAAATTAACTCAAGGGAAAATTTGTAGATCAAGCCTTAGTCATTCCATCATTACATGACATGACTAATATCACTACAAACTTCAACATCATTGTTGAACTTGTGATGTTATAACTACATCTTCCTTTTCCATGAACTCTCATGAAAAAGCTACATGGCACCTTATAGCACTTGTCTCATTATGCCAACTTGTGATGTAAGTTTCCATCTTCCTCCTCCATTAAATCTCATGGAGAAACTATCTCCTAGCATTTGTCTCATTGTGTCTCAAAGGTACCTATTTGTACCTCTAAACAATTCCGACTTCCATGCTAGTCAAACATCCCACTATTAGTTATATATAAACCGAATGTTTCGAGACATCAATATTATTAATACCATAATAATATTACACATACTAAATTTCTCAGTACATCTTTTCATAGTTACCATACTTAATAAGTATGCTATCCACACAAATATCCAAAAGTGGACATGTTTCAATCATCCTTAAGTCTGTAAGGATTTTTCAAAAGTAACACACTTTTCCCATCAACTTATTTTTCAAAATTGATGAACTTGAATCCAATGAATCTCTTGTATCTTCTTGTTTTCCAGAAGTATTCATCCTTTGTTTCAAAAAGAAACCTCATCCCATTCATCAAACAAATCACAATAGATTTTGTTTCCATAGGATTTCTCTTTTGAAAGAGACTTCAAGATTTAACAAGGAAAGCTCCTCCTTGGGTATATCCTCTTCCTTTCATCCTTATAACATCCCTTCCTAGAACTCAACAAAGTTGTAGGAAAAATACTCTTTTCGATTGTTGGAGATTTCACTCAACAATGGGTATCGGAAAGGAGGTTCCTTTCCTAGAAACGAAACCTTATTGACAGAACACAAAATCATTTGTGTTCCCAGGAAGTAGGGGAGTTAAAAGGACTACTTAAATCCCTACAACCTTAGGAATCATTTCTTTATAATACCCAAGTTGAGAACTTCGTGCACAACAATGTTCCAGAGAACTTAGGGGGATCTTGGATCGTGACGGAATCGTGGATACCACTTTCTGAAAAGAGTATTTCGACCTTCTTAAGCCTTGGGTTACATGAAATCTCTCCCGAGGATAAGACCATCTCCACTCTTATTCAGCACCCTCAATGCATAACAGTTATGCCTTGTGCCAGACGTCATGATACCCCACAAGTTTAAGATACCAGAATTTGAGAAATATGACGGCACCACCTGCCCGAGAAGCCATCTGGTAATGTACTGCAACAAGATGGCAAACCACACATATGATGATAAGCAAGATGATGGATTGCTTCCAGAATAGCTTGAGAGGCTCAGCTTTAAGGTGGTACATGCAGCTTGAAATAACACAAGTCAGAAGGTTCCATGATGTTGTTGATACATTCATAAGGAATTATAAGCATAATCAAGATCTGGCCCAGATAGGGAGGACTTGTGAAATATGGAAAAGAAAAAGAACAAATCGTTTCGCGAGTATGCCTATATGTGGTGCGAAAAGGCCGCCGAGGTACACCCGCCTATGTCAGAGAAGGAGCTAGTCTCGATTGTCTTTGAGACTCTGAAGCCTCCCTTCTACAACAGCATATTGGGGATAATGACAACAAACTTCTTCGACATGTTGCTAATCAGAGAAAGAATTGAGAAGAGGATCAAGAATGGCAGAGTAGATGGTCATGATCCTTTTAAGAAGCATCATACCACCCGTAAAAGGGAAGAGTTCAATGCTACACGAGGTTAAGCTCCAAGGGCTAGAGGATGGGTTCGACCGCCCACAGGCAACCAGGCACCAAAATATGTAGTTACGGCCCTGCCAGTGGTGCATAATTAACCGTGCACACCCCAGCAGAGGGCGGCGCCTATTCAGCCGAGAGGATACCAGGGTAATCAACCCAGGCCATACCACGGAGGCCAGCCGGTTGGACCTTACAGGTAGAGCAGTTCTAACACTACAGGACACCGAAACCACTCGACCCCATAACAATCTTGTATACCGAGCTCTTCCCTCAGCTACTGAAAAGCAAGTAGATCGTTCTAATCTCACTCAAACTGTTGCAACCACCATACCCCAGCTGGTATGACCCAAAACTCTGGTGTGAGTATCATGCTAGGCACCTGGCCATGTGGTTGAAAATGACAAGAGCTTTAAATATAGAGTATAACAGCTAGTGAGGGTAGGTGGCTGAAATTTGACAGCTAGCCTAGCCGCCCGAACGTTAATAAGAATTCGCTCCCTAACCATGGGGGGCACAATATTGCTATGGTCGGAAAGGAAGAATCTTATCGGGAGAAGCTGAATGATGTTGAGATTAAAACACCACTGAAATACGTGTGTAAGGTCCTCGTAGACGGTGGCTACCTAAAAACCACTTATGGGCAAAGTATTGCTGCAGCGCTAGGGGACAAGTGTTTATACATCGGCGGAAAATCTGACCATACTATGGATGATTGTGGGACTTTCAAAGAAAAGTTACAGGCGCTCATGGACTCCAAATTGGTAACTTTCTACACAGGATCAAAGGAGCAACTAACATTTGCATGGCGTTACCAGAAAGTCCAGAATTTGACTTCCCCAACCTGATGATTTGTTATCATGCTGCCGCAAGACCACCACCACCATCTTCGAAAGTATTACCATTCGTTATAAGGGTCCCAAGACCTTTCGAGTATAAAAGCTCCAAATCCGTCCCGTGGGAATATGCGTGTCAAGCTGGCGATGAAGGCAATGCAGACTCTCCGGCTATAACAAATATAATCAGGTTAAGTGGAATCACAAGGAGCGGAAGGCTCTATGGCGTGCCTGATGACCTAGACGAGACAGAAAGGGTTAGAAGGATAGAAATAAGGCAAGGAAAAATAACGTATTTTGAAATCACTGAACCGGATAGTGTTCCTCCTCGAGATGAATACAAGGGGAGGAAGGAAGATGAAGATTATGAACCAAGAGATAGTGAGGAAGATGCATGTGAGTTCCTCAAGCTTGTTAGGGATAGTGACCTCAAAGTAGTAGATCAGCTTACCCGCACCCCGATGAGGATTTCACTCCTGCCCCTGATGTTAACCTCTGAGCCCCCATCGACAAGCCCTCATAAAAGTGTTGAACCAAGCGCACCTCTGCCATGATGTCTCAGTGGAGCTTTTTAATGGGATAGTCAGAGCGGTTTTGGCGAACGGGAAAATCACTTTCGACAAAGATGAGCTACATCACATCTCTGTAAAGTGTGAGGATTTCATGATAGCCCAATGCCTGGTTAATAACGGCTCGTCACTGAACGTTATGCCAAAATCCACCCTGAACAAGCTGTCTGTTGATGCCTCATACCTAAAGCCAAGTTCCACAGTGGTTAGGGCCTTTGATGGTACGAAGCGCAAAGTCATTGGGGAAATCTCGCTACCCATTCAGGTGGGACCCAAGGTCTTCCAAGTAGATTTCCACATAATGGACATAAACCCTGCATACAGCTTGTTGCTGGGACACCCATGGCACCACACAGCGGGTGTAGTGCCATTGTCCCTACACCAAAAACTGAAGTTCGCAATCGATGGGAAGCTCATTGAGGTGTTCGGAGAGGAAGATATGTTGGTAAGTAGAGCCTCGAATGCACCCTACATTGAAGCCGCATAGGAAGCCCTAAAAAGCGCATGCTAGACCTTCGAAATAGAGGACTTCGCATATGTAGGGTGTTGTGTGGCCCACAAAGCCCACATCTCCCAAATAACTATGACATCAGCAAAATGCCTGGTTAAGGACCTCCACAACTCAGAATGGCAGGAGGTGCAGAAAGAACCCATCCAGGTTAGAGAAAATAAGAACCGTGTGGGATTGGGATACATTCCGAAGGGTGATGATATAAGGAGGATCCAAAGGGAACTGAAAAGGAGGAGGATGTCCAGGTTAAGTAGGACAAGAGATGATGAAGGCTTTACCTTTATACCTCACATCACAAGCACATTCAGGAGAGCTGGAAAGATAAATGCGAGGAAAACCTACAATGATCCGACAACAGAAGAGTTACAGTCGGATTTTGTAGATCTCTCCATCAGCATGCTGGGTACGGGAATTATGACCGGAATAGAATGGGTGCGACAGCTCCGTCCGGAGGAAGATCTGAGCAATTGGGTGTTTTGGAGTTACGTTTGCCATCATAGATGTAATACCTCTAAAATATGACTACTAAATAAAAGAAGCGAGGACCTCCTAGTGTTTTTTAGGTGATCCTTAATGGATGTATCACATTTTCCCAAGTTTAATAAATCATATTTTGCATAAGTCTCAATCCGTACATCGTCTATTTATTCACTTCCACCTTTCTTCTTTTTCCCTTTTCTATTCCCCCTCGAGTAACAGGGTTATAGATGTGTTTGAAAGCAATGAAGAGTTTCAAAACACTGAAGTTGACTTTGACCGCCCAGTTTATGTGATGGTTCTGACCTAAAAACATATTGGATGGCTGAATAAGAAGAGCGATCCTTGGAACCTTTCTGCGAGTCAATAGAGATGGTAAATTTGGGAACAGAGGAGAATGAACGAGAGGTTAAGGTAGAGGATAGTTTCGACCAAGCGGAAAAGGACAGGCTCATCAAATTACTCCAGAACCTCCAGGATGTTTTTGCATGGTCTTATCAGGATATGCCAGGCCTTGATGAAGAAATAGTAACACATCACTTACCAATAAAGAAGGAGTGCAAGCCAGTAAACCAAAAGTTACAGCGGATGAAACCGGAATGGGTACTCAAAATTAAGGAAGAAGTGCAGAAACACAAAGCAGCTTTCTTGCAGGTAGCGCAATACACCGATTGGGTCTCTAATATAGTCCCCGTGCCTAGGAAGAATGGGAAAGTGAGAATGTTCGTAGACTACATAGATTTAAATAGGGCAACCCCGAAGGAAAACTTCATGTTGCCTCACGTAGATTTTCTCGTTGATAATACCGCCAATCACCATATGTTCTCTTTCATGGACGGTTTTGCAGGATACAATCAAAACAAGATGTTTCCTGAGGATCGGGAAAAACCCCCTTCATCAATTTATGGGGAACCTTTCGCTATAAAGTTATGTCTTTTGGGTTGAAGAACGTTAGGGCAACCTACCAACGGGCCATGGTCACGGTGTTCCATGACATGATACACAAAGAAAAAGAGGTATATGTAGATGACATTATAGCAAAGTCTAAAAAGGAAGACGACCATGTAGCGGTGCTATGAAAATTGTTCGAGTGACTCAGGAAGTACCAGCTCTGGCTGAAGCTAGAAAAGTGTACATTTGAAGTCACCTCGGGAAAGGTGCTTGGTTTCGTGGTTATCCAAAAGGGGATTGAAGTGGACCCTGACAATGTGAAGGCAATAGTTGACATGCCTCCGCCCCAAACACAAAAAGAGGTGCGGGGTTTCTTAGGACATTTGAACTACATTAGTCAGTTCATATTGCATTTGACCCTAACGTGTGAACCCATTTTCAAACTTCTAAAGAAGAACTGGAATGTCGAGTGGGATGAAGATTGTGATCAAGCCTTTCTAAAAGTCAAAGAGTGTTTATTAAAGCCTCTAGTTCAGGTCCCACCAACTTCAGGAAGGCCGATAATATTGTATTTTATGGTATTTGAAAATTCGGTAGGCGCGATGTTGGCCCAACATGATGAATCAGGAAGGAAAGTGCGCGCGTTATATGCTATGCCATCAAGAAGTTCATTGACTATGAATATCGATATACGCCGCTCCAGAAAACTTGCGGAGCACTTGCATTGGCTGCCAAAAGGCTGAGACAGTACATGTTCTATCACACCATGCTCATAATATCCAAAATGGACCCCATCAAGTATGTCTTCGAAAAGCCGGCCCTCTCCGGACGGATACCTGGATGGCAAGTGTTGCTGGCGGAGTATGACATCGCTTATACTCCAAGGAAGGCCATTAAATGGAGTGTAATGGCGAACCATCTATCCGAGCATGCAATCTCGTACCCGAATCTGATGTTGATGGACTTTCCTAATGAAAGTATAATGAACACCAAGAAATCGAAGGAAGGCTTGGTCCAAAAGACATGGGCGATGAAGTTTGACCGGGACTCAAACTCGTTTGGACAGGGCGTCGGGGTCGTGTTTGTCTCTCCCGAAGGGAAGGTGTTTCCTATCACTGCCAAAATTTTCTTTGACTGCACCAATAACATAGCGGAGTATGAAGCATGCGCTTTCAGCATCCGAGCAGCCGTCGAAACGGGCATTAAGAATTTGACAGTGTATGGTGATTCAGCTCTAGTAATATACCAGTTGAAAGAAGAATGTGAAACTAGGGATCATAAGCTCATCCCATACCAGAAATACATAGGGGAAATGGAGGCAAAATTTGAGTCGATACCATTTGACCACATCTCGCAAGTCGACAATCAAACAGCAGATGCTCTCGCCACATTGTCCTTGGTTAACCCAAACTGGACGAGATCGAGGTTAACCCAAAAATTGAAATCAAAAAGCAAAATGCACCTGCCTACCTAGATAGTGTTGAAGAAAAGCGTGATGGGAATCCCTGGTACCATGACATAAGGACCTACCTACAGAAAAGGGAGTGCCCAGCTGGGGCATCTGAGAATGATAAAAGGACTCTACGGCGATTGGCGATGGGTTACTATGCCGATGGTACTACCCTCTACAAGGTAATCCACGACTCTGTGCTGCTAAGATGTGTGGTTGCCCCTGAAGCTCAGAGAATAATAAAAGAAGTCCATGAGGGAGTCTGCGGCACACATGCCGGTGGTAATTCGCTAGCTAAGAAAATATTAAGGATGGGTTACTATTGGACGAAGATGGACTCTGACTATGTAGCATACGTGAGAAAATGCCACAAGTGCCAGGTTTATGGCATCGCCTTGGCCTTTTCCAGCGTGGGGGATAGACGTCATAGGCATGATTGAACAAAAAGTGTCTAACGGGCACCGTTTCATCCTAGTAGCCATTGACTATTTAACAAAATGGGTCGAAGTTGTGTCATATGCAAACATCACCAAAAGCGTTGTCACAAAATTCTTAAAAAAGGAAATCATTTGCCGGTATGGGCTCCCGGAAAGAATAATAACCGACAATGTAAAAAATCTGAACAACAAGATGATGGATGAGCTTTGTAACAAGTTTAAGATCATGCACCACAACTCGGTACCATACCAACAAAAGATGAATGGAGCAGTCGAGGCGGCGAACAAAATCCTCAAGAAAATCATATAGAAAATGGTCATTACCTACCGCGATTGGCACGAAATGCTACCTTTTGCCTTGCATGGTTACCGAACGTCAGTAAGATCCTCGACCGGATCGACGCCTTACCAATTGGTCTATGGGATGGAGGCGGTACTTCCCATAGAGGTAGAAGTACCTTCACTAAGGGTTATCATGGAGGCGAAGTTAGAAGAAGCTGAGTGGGTAAAAGCATGGTATGACCAATTAAGTTTAACTGATGAGAAAAGGTTGGCAGCTATCCACCACGGATATCTATATCAGTGCAGATTGATTATAGCTTTTAACAAAAAAGTGAAACCACGGGTATTCCGCGAAGGAGAGTTGGTAATGAAGAAGATTTCCATTCAACAAGGGGACCCAAGAGGAAAGTGGACGTTGAACTATGAACGGTTGTATGTAGTGAAGAGGGCTTTCTCAGTAGGGGCATTGATACTAACAAACATGGACGGTGATGAGCTCCCTTATCCAGCTAACTCTGATTCAGTAAACAAGTACTATGCATAGAGTTCACGACGGAGATCTACGTGATTGGTTCTCCATCAATAAAGTGAGGATTTAAGTCAACTTTATCTTTTGGATACTTCATAAATTCTCAAATACTATTCTCCTAACCATTGTTCAAGCGCCACCAAACAAAATTGACGAGGCACAATACTCCAAATGAACCTAGTGCAAATGCGTTCTTGTAGACACTTTCGCTTTAATTAATCATTAGGAGGTCTTTTCAAATGGAATTAGTAGTAAAGTGAAGAAAAAAGAAGAACAAATGATTGTAATAATGATGATCGTTGAAAGAATGAAAAACTTACGAAAATAAAAGGGCTAAAAGAAAAGGAGCCCAGATGGCTGGATTGCTCCACTTATTCCTAACCCAAGAAAGAAACTTATTCCGCTTATCTTACCATTATATCTAGAACCAGATGCAAAGTAGGAAAGAGATCCTTAAAATCCCAAGACATGAGCATAATATGAAGATGTCAGAAGAAAAACAAAAAAATGGGTACATACGATAAACATTACCCAGCTATCAGCAGAGTTAACACCATTGCGCTAGCACATTGTGTGAACGAAGTGGAAATTTGACTCTTAAAATAAAGAATCATGGACACTCGAGATAGATCAGCAATGTTCCTACCTATGTTTGGAGGCAACGTTCAAAGCAACAGGGGGCAATGGTTGAAACTAGCAAAATTATTACATCAAATCCAGATTCTCCTGTCAACATTAACCTTAGAAAAATCCCACCGCTATGTTCATCGTCAGCAAAAGTTGTGTCTTGTTCAAATGAACGACCCTCGGAGGACCTGTGAACAAAGTGGAGTTCCTAACACTTGCTAAGGTGTTTTCTATAAAATAGTCCATTTCCTCAAAAAAAAGAAGAAAAATATCAATCATTTAATCACCATAACATTGATTTTATCGTAAAAAGGGGGAGCCTTACTCAAACTCTTTCAAAACCATTCATCATCAACACATTTGTAGTATGTGAAATAAGTCAAGCAGAATCCCTAGTACATGAAACCTTAGCATCCTAGGGCAAGCATATCGCACCTTGGAACGGGAGATAAGTCAAGCTGAGTCCCTAGTACATCAACACTTAGCATCCTGGGGCAAACAGATCGCACCTTGGAATGGGAGATAACTCAAGCTGAGTCCCTAGTACATCAACCCTTAGCATCTTGGGGCAAACAAATTACACCTTAGAACAGGAAATAAGTCAAGCTGAATCCCTAGTACATCAACCCATAGCATCCTGGGGCAAGAGGATCACACATTGGAACGGGAGATAAGTCAAGTTGAGTCCCTCGTACATCAACCCTTAGCATCCTGGGGCAAACAGATCGCACCTTGGAACGAAAAATAAGTCAAGTTGAGTCCCTAGTACATCAACCCGTATCATCCTAGGGCAAACGGATCGCACCTTAGCATCCCTAGTACATCAACACTTTACATCCTGGGCAAGCAGATCACACCTTGGAACGGGAGATAAGTCAAGTTGAGTCCTTAGTACAACAACCCTTAGCATCCTGGGGCAAACGGATCGCACCTTGGAACGAGAAATAATTAAAACTTTATCTCTAGTACATCAACCCTTAGCATCCTAGGGCAAGCGGATCGCACATTGGAATTGGAGATAAGTCAAGTTGTGTCCCTAGTACACCAACCCTTAGCATCCTGGGGCAAACGGATCGCACCATCGAATGGGAAATAAGTCAAGCTGGATCCCTAGTACATGACCCCTTAGCATCCTGGGGCAAACGGATCGTACCTTGGAACGGAAGATAAGTCAAGCTGAGTTCCTAGTACATAAACCCTTAGCATCTTACGGCAAATAGATCACACCTTGGAACAGGAAATAAGTCAAGTTGAATCCCTAGTACATCAACCCTTAGCATCCTAGGGCAAGCGGATCACACATTGGAAAGGGAGATAAGTGAAGCTGAGTCTGTCGTACATCAACCCTTAGCATCCTGGGGAAAATGGATCGCACCTTGGAACGGGAAATAAGTCAAGCTGAATCCCTAGTACATGAAACCTTAGCATCCTACGGCAAACAGATCGCACCTTGGAACGGGAGATAAGCCAAGCTGAGTCCCTAGTACACCAACGCTTAGCATCCTGGGGCAAATAGATCGCACCTTGGAACGGGAGATAACTCAAGCGGAGTCCCTAGTACATCAACCCTTAGCATCTTGGGACAAACAGATCGCACCTTGGAATAGGAGATAAGTTAAGTTGAGTCCGTAGTACATTCACCTTTAGCATCTTGGGGCAAGCGGATCGCACCTTGGAACGGGAGATAAGTCAAGCTAAATACATAGTACATTCACCCTTAGCATCCCGAGATAAACAGATCCCGCCTTCGAACGGGAGATAAGTCAAGCTGAGTCCCTAGTACAGTCAACCCATGGAACGGGAGATAAGTCGAGCCGAGTCCCTAACATTCACAAAGGTCGCCGCCACCTGAAGCACGACAAAAGAAGGAAGTTTCAAATTAAAGGTATTCAAAACATCTCTATTTCACAGTATTCACACATCATTCACGCATACACATTTTTATGCTATATCACATAGTACCTTTCGAAACCACTCTTGAAACCAATGTCCATTTTGACTAAGAAAAAAAACAACCCGTTCAAAAAAAACAACCAATTAGTGAAATAAGTTTCTGAAATCAAATAAAGTTGGTGGAACATATTAATAAAGGGACTAAAAGGCCATTTTTCATCATCTTTACACCATCTGCACCAAGGACTCAAGAACTTTAAAACTATTCATGGTATGATGATAAAATCAAGCTAAATTGTGGATTTTCTATCTAACAATGTTGCTGGAATTTTACCAAAGTTTTCAAACAAAAAATCATTTTTGATAACATTTAAACTACTACTTGAACTTCGATAACAAAACAGTCAAAAAAATTTCCTAGTCAATAACCAAATTACCATCATCTACCAAGCAAGAACAAAATTTTTTACTAAGCAAGTTTTTTCCTTTCTCGTCTGTGTCTTCTCTGGCCGGCGGGTAAGCCATCGGCGGCAACTTTATCTTTTCTTCTGTTGTCCCTGTCACTTTTTGTTCCTTTCTGCCGATTTTCACCCCCCAGAAAAGGCAAAAGACAACAAAATAACAAAGTCAGAAAAATAATTTGAGTAAAGTATTAGAATCCTAGATCAGTAGATCGGGGTTTGCATGTTGCTGTATGACTCCCCAGAGGCATCCTCCGACGCATGCAAGCTCCGATCCGCTCAAAATTGAAAAAATAAAGGAGAAAAGGACGGATTTGAGTTTTACCTTGTATTTTTGCTCTTGGCCGTCGTGCGAGAGGCGGCGGCAGCGTCACGATCGCCGTCGCTGTGATTGATGAAAAGAGGAAGAGGCGGCGGCGGAGAGGATAAGGTAACCAGGGGAAGAGAAAATATGAGAAGAGAGGTGAGGAGAAGAAGAAGAAGAAGAAAAAAAAGAGAGAAGAGGGGAAGAGGCCGCCGCCGCTGAGAGAAAAAGAGGAGGAAGAAGAGAAGAAGAGGAGAAGAGAGGGAAGAGAAGAGGAAAAAAGGGGAGCAGAAGGGAGGAGGCACGGTGGTAGAATCGCATCCGCCGCCACCGACGGAGCCAAGGTGGTAGAGAAGAGAGGAAGAAAAGGAGGAGGAAGGAGAGACGGTAGAGAGCAAGCAAAGAGTTTGAGAGGGGAGAGGAAAAGAGAGAAAGAGAGAGAGTGGGAGGTTGTAAATGTCTTTGTTTTCGATTTTAGAGGCCTTTTTATACGGTCGATTAGGATTAGGTTAAGTTACCCTTTTTCCCTGACTCCCTTCTTGAGCGCGCAAACCTTACGGGGGCATTTTCGTCCTTTCGGACGTCTGGTCAAACCGTGGGTAACCGGTTCGACCGGTTTGACGCACGCGGGCTGCTCTCCCCTCGTCCGCCGTTTTGGCCCATCAATTTAGAAGGCGAAGCCTTTAGTGAATTTAATTATTTTCATGTCTCATTAAGACCATATTAAGGGTAGAATAAAACTAAAATAATTGATTTATAACAGCAAAATAAATGTCATAACTTCTTTAATCCTATTTAATATTTATAAGTTAAAGTTGTAAACTTAAAAATTGGAAACTTTGCACTTATTCAAACTTTGCAATAATATTTTATTTAACATTAACATAACGACAATAGAATTAGGAAATCACGAAAAATACTTGTGACATATTTATTTAAATGTAAGTTCGTTACCTATCCCGTAATGCGTTTTTAATTATGTCAAATTAAGTTAATTGATATAAGCCAATTAATTTCTCATTTTGCAAAGAATGTGAGAATTCCTCAATAATAATATTATACCAACGTTATATGAATTCTGTATCCATGACAACAGTTTTAGATTTTGCAAAATTATCAGTTAATCAAAAGTGGATAAATAAGTATCCAAATTACAAGTCATTAGAAATATTTACTACTCTTCTAAACTTTATAAATAATAATAATCTGATCATGAATCAAGAGGTTCGTATGTAAGTGCATTAAAACGTGTATTTCTCATTCTGTAGTCAACATGTCAACACCTTCGGTTTCGAAATACCGAAACAGTAGGGTTTTCTTTCTAAAAATTCAACATTAAAATAACCAAATAAATGCCTTTTAAATAATAAAAAATAAGCACGATAACGTAGTTTCTACAATAGTAAAGATTACGGAAAATCCTCAAATCACCTTTTTCAAAGCAAACTACGTGGACTTTGATCCCAAAGAATAGGTTACGTAGGCAATCAATCATAAGACTTGAGTCCAAGCAATTAAATAAAGAAAATATCCAACTAAAAATATTTGCCAACATAAAACAAAATTTCCACAAAAGTGAGAATTCGTATGTCCAAACAATTAAATCAAAAATATCCAACTAAACATATTTATCAACATAAAAAGAAATTTCCACAAGAGTGAGAATTCGTAAAGACTTACAGTTGAATAAAAATATTCTCTAAAAAAATTACATAACCTTGCAATTCCAAACTAAAGTGTGATTAAGCCACTAAGTTAAGAAAATAAAGCATAACTTATCGATTTTCGTAGTAGCGGTTTACCGAACGTCATGGGGCTTCCCCGCACGTAACCGCCACCCGAATCCAGGATCCATGTTCCGCAGACTTGATCTAACTCGCGTCCAAAAGGACCTGGGTTATCTCAAAAGCGTCCAATCTGCTTCAAAAGATTGGTGGCGACTCCTAAATATTCCATCATCAGTGTCGTATACGGAAACGTTCATGATAATAATCATTGCCTGAACATGGTATTTGTTGTACCATATGGACATATTGAGTCTTGACTTCAAAGTTCTGGTTGTCAACTGCAAGATGGACTATGCCCGCAAGTGGGGGTTTAGCCCCAAGTGTTCGAGGCTGATCTCCCATTCTGATTGGCTCCTTGGGTTCTTCTGCTTCACTTAAAGAACCCGACTGAAAAGAAACCACTGGTGATGAGGAAGATACTGAAGGTGATGACTGAGGTGGTGTAGATGGAGGTAATGAATGAGGTAGCGAAGGTGGTGGTAGGACGACCTCAAGGTTGAGGATGGGTTGACCTTCTAGTTGATGGTGAGGACAAAACAAAACTCGAGCCGCTGTGAGATTGTTTCACAAATTCCAAAGTTGGCGTTCATGAATTTGACTACATTGTCTCATATACCAAACTTTAATCATGCACATCCAAAAACAACAAACCGAATTGAAACCCAAAAAAACTAACAAAGAGAAAGGGAAAACAGAAACTGGAACGGAGTCGAATGTCTAAAGCGGCGCCAACTAAATTCTTTCAAAGGAACGGAAGAGAGAGACTCCCCGACAACGGCTCTAAAAACATGATCCCCAAAATAACTGTGAAGTTATCTCGACAACACAAGTATCGTCTGTGACCAAGGGTTACCCGGTCTAGACTGAAAATTTTGGGAAAAAACAAGTTCTTGGATGAGATGATTCATCAAGCTCAATTTCCTAATAATAGTCGAATCGAACAAATATTGGACTTGGATTGAAAAATTCGATTCCTCTTATCACTCGTATTAGTAAGTGACATGATCATGCACGTGGATTACCACTACTAGTTCCCCATCAAGGTTGGAATAACCTCAACTAGGCTAACAAGTAATGAACACCGAGAAATTCTATAAAGCGATAAGGTGCTCTCTTTGAATTAAGGAAAATCACAAGCAATTGGAATTTTTGTTAACTTGGTCCATCAACACCTAACCTACTGATAATTACACCCAACTTGGTCCATTAGGTGCAAATCATAGCGCCCGCCAATTACAAAATGAACAACCTTTAAAACCAAAAGAGACACGAAAGGTAGAATCGAGCTTTGGACTTACTCCATCGATAACTTTCATCTATCTCAAATTGTTAATCATATCAATTCCAAAATCTATCAAATAAAGGAATTCATAGATTTGAGCTAATTCAAGTCGAAACAAGAACAAGGTTGAAAAACTAACAATCAAAGCAACCTTTCATTCACTTCCAAATATCCAACAATCGTCGACCCTATACTTTTAGGGAGAGCATCATGGCTCAAATCCCACATCCCAACCAAGAAACTTTAAGGATTTAGCTACTCATAAGTCTAGAAGAAGTGAAATCAGAATACGACCTAATCACCATCTTGATGAGGAGATGATGAATCAATCTTCTAGCTTCAATCCTAGCTTCAATTTTCAATAGGGACTCTTGCAGATCTTGAATCGGACTTCTAGGGATAGAGATATGGTGTTTTTGCAGAGGGGGATCATGGAAAAATTAAAGGAATTTGCTGGGGAAGAAGTCCGATTCTCTTTCCTCGAAATCAGCCTTTTATAGGGAAACTGCTGATTCTGGGAGGTGCACATCGTCCACCTCCATGTCTTCAAAAACCCACGTTGTACAAACAGACGAACGATACGCAGTTCTCCATTTTTTGGCATAAGCATTATTTAGCATTTTGGACTGCACGGCATGCAGTCCCTTTTCTTCAACATTTTTTCTCACGTTCATCCGTTTGAGCTCCAACCGTTCTCTACTCCACGTCCATAGCCTCATAGCCATACCACCTATCTCTACAGTACCCGTGGATAAAAAATACTACAAAGAAAACATCGAATGGACCAAAACAGTCCAAGTGAAAGGGTCTTGGCGGATAATGCGAAAAAAAGGAAACCACATGGGAATGAAGCACGAACAAGCTAATATTCACTTAAAAAGCATGCAGATAGGGATAGACAATCACTATAAATCCTAGCACTATCACTCGCTCTTCTCCAACTCCAGCTGTCCAATTTTTGTTGTAGGGATCCTACGACATAGCAGACATATAAAAAAGAAAGAAGTATGAGGTCAGAGCTAATCACTAACCATTTTTGAGTGCATTTTATATTCGACGCATCAGCTGAGGAATCAACCAGAAAAAAATTAAACAACTAAACAATTACTGCTCACTAGAATCGACCAGAAAACATAAAGTAGAATAGTAAAGAACACCAAAATTTTGATGATGGTTGGAGAAGGAACTCTCATACTCAGCGGAGCCTCGGGGAGGGAAGCCTCAACCTAGAATCCACCATAGACAGAGAGCACGCAAGTATAGTTACAATAAAGTGACGCTAAGACCTAACCTAGATCACCCCAAGAACACCCAAGACCTATAATGATATAAACAAGATACTACGAAGGTTTCGACCCCCTTCAAGGCTAAGGAACTATGACAATGTGTTCCATTCGTAGTGCTTATATTACAGACGCGCTATGAAGATCCTTGATTGTCAGTGGACAATGTGTTCCATTCGTAGTGCTTATATTACAGACGCGCTATGAAGATCCTTGATTGTCAGTGGACTCTTCGCCTTCTTTAGAGCAGTTGACAAGATATGAATTAGCTAGGGTTTTTATGAGCAGAGAAGTGAATCATCATCTTTAGAGAGGGAGAGTTCACATATATATTAAGTAACTACCTCTACTCATTCACACATGAACAAGTCAATTGGTAGTGAACACAAGGTGTTCGATGAAATGCCTAGGTGCTTAGAAAACTTTAAGGAACCCATAAACACCAAACAAGGGGTTCTAGTCACCATATGACACCCCAAACATCCCAATAAATAAAGTTATCACTACCTAAGTGATTAACAAAATATGCTCTAAGTGTTTGATGAAATATCGCTATGGAAATCCTAACACTAAAGGTTGAATTGGAGTGTGGCTTGGTCCACACACATCTTGCTTCAGTCTTGGATTAACAACATAACTCAATACAATTACAATTAAGCAAAAGAAAGATTTTATATGTTCTAAATCAAGCCATGGGACAAGATAGGTTGAAAATACCATAATCCAAACAATAACCAAAATCATAAGTAGCATCAACATCCTTATCACAGAGGGTTGATTAAAGGCCTCCGGAGCAGCTCCCAAGCAATATCGAGTAAAATCCAAACAACAATAAGAACAAGGGACACATGGAGATGACAAAATCTTCACTTTGAAGTGGGCAAGACAATTCAAGGGACCCCAAAATAATACCGGATGAGATAGAAATCGACATCCCTGATGAAGAGGTGGAAGCACCAGTGAAGTCAACCACACCTCCTCTAAGATCTCCCAAGGATACCAACAAAAATTCATCCTTTCACTAGAAGAAGCTTCGAAGTACAGTCCAAAGTCACTCTACCTGGCTGCCATAAAAAAGAAGGGCCTCTATAAAGATTTCAAGATATTCGGGGAGCTCATTGAAAAGCAAGAAGTCACCCTCTGTTCCTTGGAATCCTTGACAAGCATTCTAGCTTATACAAAATTTCTGAAGGATGTGCTAAACAAGAAGGTCGACCTGATCGATTCTACATAAGTCACCCTCAATGAAGAAGGATCAGCCATCAACATCACATCGGTCAAACGAAAAGACACAGGGTGCTTTACTTTACCCGACATGATTAAGCATACTAAAGTTAGTCGTAGTCTTGTTGATCTAGGTATTAACGTGATGCCTTATAGCCTATATGAACAATTAGATCTAGCTGAACTGAAACCTACTGATATGGTTCTAAAACTTGCTAGTAGAACTCTAATGAAGCCTAAAGTTTGAAGTGCTTGATTATTAGCACATTTGTTCCCAATTAAAATAACATTTTTGGATGATGAGTATCTCAATTTGATGGTATTTAGGATGTTATGTGCATATTTGATTCCCCTTGGCCCCTTTGGCCATTTTACATTATTTTCCATTTTTGGTGCATTTCAGGTGTCACACGATGCCTCGGGATGAACTAAAGCAACACGGGAAAGCTGGAACAACTCATATCGGTCGATTTGGTCCGAAAATGTCACAGTTTGGTATTTTGGTCATAAATCCTTGCTCAGAAGTCCGATTGATGCAAGGGTAGTGGCATTGAAATTCTAGTCTGATTGCCTAAAACTATGATGTTGACATTGAGTCCAAAATACTTGTGTTTATATAAAACTATCAACACACGACCGTGAGTAAGCTTCTACCAAATTTTATGCCTAAATCCTCTCCCAGCTGGAAGACATCCTATATAAATCCTTGAGACCCCTTTGGACGAAATATATTTCATTCTGTACATTATTTTAGAAAGATTTAAGAGCTTTTAGATAGAGAAAGAGTTCTTGCTAAAACCTAATTTTAGATTTAATCTTGCTTGATAATCTTGATTGAATCTTTATTATCGATTAGTGGGTCCGAGAGGAACGGTAATTGATAGGACATTTATGAAGAACTCTAGATTCCCTAATAGCTCAAGAAAGGAGCGGTATGTGTATGTTTTTTGTATCGTTTATCATTGTGGCATTTCATCCAACACATGTAGTGCGTTCTGCTTCTGTTAAGATTAGATCTAGACAGGAGTCCTAAGTCAAGCAGAATGGATTGTTAGATTTATGGGAGTGGTCTAAGGTTACCTATTTAATTGAGATTACATATCATTCATTCATACATTGCTAGCTATTGTGGATTCGAGTCTAAGAAACCTTCCATCCAATATTTGAAACTCGATTCCTTGTATTTTACTTTCGTTTAATTCAGTTCTTAGTTGACATATTGTTACATCATACTTAAACAACCAAACCTAAATGGTTGGTCTAGTTACTAAATTAAAGTTGATTAATGGTATTAGAAATACCCTAGGGAAAATATGATTATGTTAGTTAATTCTACTGGGTATTTGAAAGCTAGTGTGAAATCCACTCATCAGGGTACCATGGATGATGTGCTAATTCATTTAGGCCCCTTTGAATTTCCTGTTGATTTGTGGTAGTTGATACCCATGGTGATGATTGCAATATCTTGTTAGGTAGACCTTTACTAGCCACAACCAAAGCTGTAATTAATTAGTGTAAAGGTTGTCTAATCTTAAAACTAAGAGATGAAGAAGTCACTTTTCGTTTAAAAGAGGGGATGAAATATGCTACAATGCAAGATGATAATGATGTTTCTAAGGATTTTCAAGATGCTTCCGAGATGTTTGAGGTTTCTCACTTGGCTCGTGGAGATCTATATGAAATTATAGGTGTCTATGGCGATTGGTTAGACAACATGGAGTAGAGGGCACATGCAAAAGCACTTGACTAACTCGAATCCTACTCAGGGCCGCCAATAGCTTTGTAGCTTCCAAAGATCCCGAAGATCACCACTTCGTACAACGAGCCCCTGGAGTTGGAATTGAAGCTACTTCCCGAACATCTCGACTATGCCTTCCCACGAAAAGATGCAAAGCTATCGGTTATCATCAACTCCAAGCTAGAGCCACAAGAAAAATAGTAGCTTATCAATCTCTTGAAGAAGCACAAACAAGCCATCGCTTGGAAGCTCACAGACATGAAAGGAATTAGTCCTTCGTTTTGCACCCATAAAATAAACTTGGACGATAATTGAACACCGGTAGCACAAACCTCACAATGTCTCAACCCATCGAGAAATAGTGAAGAACGAATCACTCTAGCTTCTAGATGCAAGTATTATTTATCCGATTTCCAATGGTGATTGGGTTAGCCCTGCGCAGGTATGCCAAAGAAAGGAGGATTCACTATGGTCCCGAATGATAGAGGCAAGTTGATACCCACACAAATGGTTACTGGATGGAGAGCCTGCATTTATTACAGGCGCCTCAATGATGCTACCAAGAATGATCACTTCCCTTTGCCTTTCATTGATCAAATGTTGGAGCCACTCGCGGGACATGAGTTATATTGCTATCTGGATGGCATTTCTGGTTATTTTCAGATTTCTAGTCACCCAGATGATCAAGAGAAGACCACCTTCACATGCCCCTATGGCACATTTTCATATCGGCGAGTTCCATTTGGTCTTTTCAATGCTCCAGCGACATTTCAACGATGCATGAAAACAATCTTTTGGCACCTCCTCGAATATGTTGTTGAAGTATTTGTGGATGATTTCTTAGTATATGGCGATTCCTTCTCCAATTGGTTAGTAAACTTGGAGAAAGTGTTGGCAAGATGTGAAGAAAATCATTTGGCTTTGAGTTGGGAGAAGTACCACTTCATGGTAAACAAGGGGATCGTCCTAGGTGATAAGGTCTCCAAACAAGGTATTGAGGTGGATCGAGCTAAGCTTACAACCATCTCCCAACTTCATCCTCCTACTAATATGAAATTTGTTCGTATCTTCTTATGTCATGGGGGTTTTATCATCGTTTCGTTAAGGATTTCTCTAAAATAACATTGACAATGACTAGATTGTTAAAAAAATATGTTCCCTTTACTTTCGATGAGAATTTTCTTGCAGGCATTCAACATTCTAAGAAAAAGCTCAAAAGTGCATCTATCTTGGTAGCATTAGATTGGGAGGAGCCATTTGAGTTAATGTGTGATGCAAGTGATTTTGTAGTAGGCTTTGTACTTAGAAAATGAAGGGAGAAGAGGTTTCACCCATCTATTTTGTGAGTAAAATCTTGAATGATGCACAGAGGAACTACACAACAACTAGGAAGGACCTACTTGCAATTCTTATTTCATTTGATAAATTTCGCTCCTACATAGTTTTATCCCATACTATTGTGTTCACAGATACCCTTCTCTTAAATATATCTTAGCAAAAGAGGATGCGAAGCTGAGAATTATTAGGTGGGTACTGCTCCTCCAAGAATTTGACATCACCATCAAAGATAAAGTAGGAGCATAAAATGTTACATTAGATCATCTATCTCGCCTTGAAGGGCCCTTTTCCAATAAGACTTTTCAACCTAAGATCAATGAATTTTTCCCTGATGAACAATTACTTTTGTTGGAGCAATCAAATCAGATCATGAAGTATCCATAAGGGAAGTTCCCATGGTTTACCCCAATCACCAACTGTCTAGCTACTGGCATCGTAGATGATTACCTCGACCATTAGCAGAACAGGAGAATGTTTGTTGAAGTGAATCACTTTCTCTAGGAAGATCCACAACTCTTGAGTAGGAACCGACGGAGTCATTCACCGATGCATTCCAATCAAAGCAGTAGTGAGTATCTTGGCACACGACCACACTAGACCCGCCAGCAGACATCACAGTGGAAATCGCATCGTACATAAGGTACTCTATTCCAATTTTTATTGGCCTTCTATTTTTAGAGATTCCAATGATTTTGTTAGAAGGTGTGATAGAAGCCAACAGATAGGAAATATATCTAATAGGAATGAGATGCCTCAAACTATGTATCCTCTAGCAGATATTTTTTATGTGTTGGGTATCAATTTTAGGGGCCCTTTTCCACTATCCCACGGTAATAAGTACATTCTTGTTACTCTGGATTACGTGTCAAAGTGGGTAGAAGCGCAAATGCTGCCCAATAATGATGCTAGGGTGGTTCTAAGTTTATCCAATGCCTTTTCACATGTTTCGTTGCCCGTTGCTCGATCATAAGGATAAGGGTACTGCTTTTGGGGTATTTTTTATCGAGTTTGGTGTAACTCATCATTTTAAAAAAAGGGTGATCGATCTCTCATGGACTGGGTAAGCGGTGAAGAGGAAGTGACGAATTGCAAGCTCTAGCAGATTCTTGAAAAAATGGTTGATCAATATCTCGAGTGGTCGATGAAGCTCGATGAAGCCCTTTGGGCCTATGGAACTACTTTCAAGCCTCCTATCGTAACTTTATTGTCCATACTAGTGTATGACAAGACTTTTGTCATTTTACCAGTCGAGCTTGAGCATTAGACGTGGTGGGCCATGAAGCTACTATATATGGATGCTAGTATTATAGCTTCGAAAACAAAATACCAACTCGTGGAGTTAGAGGAGTATAGGTTCCACGCATAAGAAAGCGCACGATTATATAAAGAAAATACTAAGCTCCTTCATCATGTAAGAATTAAAGGAACCCAACTATTCTACGAGGCCCAACAAGTGTTGATCTATAATTTTTGCCATCGAATCTTCCTTGGGAAGCTACAATCCAAATGGTCATCCTCGTATACAAAATTTTTCCCTTACGCGACCATCAAAATCACTCATCCAGAGCGGAAAAATTTCAAAGTAAACGATCACTATCTCAAACAGTACATTACAGATGCGCCCATCAATGAAGTCAAGGTTAACTACCTCGAGATTACAAAGTAATATGCGCTTCATGGGTAGCAACCCATGTATGGAGTTAGTATTTATTATTTATTTGAGTAAGTATGCGTGTTTTGATATAAATCGAGTTTAGAACGTTGATATCTAGACCCTTGTCGTGTTCATAAATTGCCAATGTTGCTTGTGGTGGTCGTGTCGTGAAGGAAATTTTGAAAAACGTATTTTGGCTCGTCATGTCACAGGTCTCGCCTAAGCCTGTCATACATTTACGGTAAATGGTGTGACATCTTAGGCGAGCAAAATCCTCGGAAAGTAATCACACCCGGCTCCTTAAATGTCACACAACTCGCTTAAATGTGTGACAATTTAGGCGATTTGTGTGACAAAGAAACACGATAGTCCCCCCACCCCACTCGATTTTTCCCCATCCACCAAACACACCCCACCAGCACCAACTCGATTGTTGTCCGGTTTTACCGAAACTCGAATTTGCTTATTTTGGCATGTTTCCTCTCATTCAACCATAGGAACACAAGGTAGTGCTTCTAAAAATCTTTCTTTACCTTCCTTTTTGTTTACATTGCTCTGATTTGGTCAGATTAATGAACTTGTAATTTGGATTGGAGAACCCTAATTTTCGAATTTAGAGTTTTGTGAAATTGATGGTCTTAGATTGAAATTAGGTATAATAGAAGTCTAGTGATATGATTTTATCCTTAAAACTATATGATAAGGTTTATAGAATGTTGAATTTTGTTCATAATTTTTAGGGTATTTTCCAGGTTTTGCTTTTATGAACTCTTGTATGCCTTGCATTGTTTCTTTGGTATAGTGTTTCTAATTTCTAATAACCTCGGATTTTTTTACATTAGAGATGTTGAATAGGTTGAATTGTCCTGGTGGCTTAATTCAGAAGTTTTTCAATTCACTAGTTGAGCAACACTTATGCTTGGATGAGATGTATGAGCAAGGCATTGTTGAATTCTCCTTGAAATTGACTTGTTACATATGTTATTATGAGAACATTTCTCTTTTGCTTCTATTTGAATCATTGTAGAATGTTTGAAGCAACAGACAAGTGTGGGGTGGTTTGTTGGTTTGTGTCGTCGTTTTTTGAACTATATTATTTCTCTTGTAAGATTACTCGTCGTGGCAGACGGGCTTCTTCCTCCCACCAAGAGAGGGAGCCATCTTGCATACCCGTTACACCTCCACCCACATGGACGGATGTTGATCCACCGGTTAACGAGCAGGTGGTCAAAGTAAACGGTCACTACCACCGATTTCTCAGCCCCCTTTGTGTCTTCGATTTAGACTGCTTTTGGAACAAGTACTGACACCTCCCTACTGCGCTTACACAACCTTATATACTGAATGGATTCGGGAAATAAATCTGGCTTGGGCGGATCAGATGATACGACATTTTTTACCATGACCAGATTTTTGCGTTTGCTAACTATGAACGACCGTCCCATTCTCGTGGTCCTTCATAAATTTTGGAGCTCTTTCACCTACGAGATTTGTTGGGAGCAGGATCACATTTTTGTTTGCTATACACTTGGTGGTACTGCCTTCAGTGCGATACTAGACTAGTTCGCCATATCACTCAGGTTCGACGACCCTTTCACCAGCCTTTCCAAAACATTCGACTTCAGTGCGGATGAGCCTCGCCTAATTGACACATAGTTGGATGGTGTTTGGTAGTAGACGACCAACGATCCCACCGGATACTTACAACCAAGAAATAATTCGTTCAACAACCTCTTCGACCCGTACTTTCACTTATTCACTTGGTGTGGTGAAACTCTCTCTCCTACTACAACCTCAACACAAGGGCATGTGCTCGCTTATTAGCACATTTTTCCCTCTTTAATTAACATTTTTTTATGTTTGGACATCTTATCATTTTTGAATTAATGATGTTTGGTTCATATTTGGTTCCTCTTGGCCCATTGGGCTATGTTATATTGCTTTACATGTTTTTTGGTACATTTCAGTTGTCATGATAGGGAGGCCGGAACAACTCAGTACGTTCGACTTTGGAAGGAAATGTCATAGTTTAGTATTTTGAGCATAACTCATCTCGAAAGTCTGAGTGATGCAAAGTCAGCGGCGTTGGAGAGCTAATTTGATTATGTACAGCTTTTATGTTGACGCCATGGTCAAATTTCATATATTAAACGAACACCATCTTCTTTCTATTGACGTCGTCTTCTTTCTATTGATTCCCATGGCCGAGAAGAGAAAAAGAAAGGACATGGCCATGTCCATTAAAAACACAACATGTTCTTAGGACACGTCATGTCCTTTGTCATGACGATATTTTTTAGCTTAATACTTTTCCAACTTGGCCCAGAAGTCTATAAATACCCCTGAGACCCCTTTGGACGAATTACACTTGAATACACATTATCCAGACAAAATTTCAAGCTTTTAGACAGAGAGAAAGAGTTCAAGAGACCGATAGAAGAAACAATTCCTCAACGATTAGAGACGGATTCAAGATCGGCGATAAGATGAAGATTCCCTAATAAAAGATGTCTTCTTCTCGGTTTATTTTCCTTTCTTCATACTTTCTTATTTTTTCGAACAATGATTATGTTACACCCCGACCCTAATGACAAAATTTCATTTAAGTAATCCTTTAATTACCCCTAAATGCGTTTTAGGAAATGTGTGTTACGATGCATTTCTTAGTATTATTACTAATAATCATATTAGCACTATTATTGTAAGTATAATTATGATTAAATATAACTATCATTACTATTATTACTGCATGTTGAAATTAGATGCCGCATGGTAATGATAATGGGATTAGAAATTATTAGAATTAGTTAACTGCCTAGATAGAATTTAAAATGCCGTAATGAATTTAATTATTGAAATGCGCCGCAATCCAGCGGTTTAACATTTGGACCAATGAAGCCGAGGTCCAAGGTTCTAGGCTCGGCTCTGCATTTCTTTTTTCTAAACCCATTTACCAAAACGATGCCGTTTTGATGACGATTAGATAAACTACCCAGATGTGCTTGAACGACGCCATGGTGGTGACCTGGAGGAGCATAGCCACTTACCTTCTTCTTCAAGTCCAGGTCGACAACGAACTCCGACTCTTCTGGCGACAATTCTAGCCCTCCAATCGACCATCGTTCAAGCCCCAAATCCTATTTAAGCACGATCTTTTTCCTAGTCCTAAACCCTACCTCGGCTCCCTAGTATTCTCCGCAGTTAGAACCTCACTCTCTGGATTCAATTGATCACAGGTAAGCAATCTCCCTCTCTGCTCACGGCGATGACGACGACGACGTCATTTCGAATTAGGTTCAACGCCAGTTCTAACAAGTTCCAAGGTAAAAAAGCTTTCTCTTCTATCCTTACAAACTGCCTTGCTTCCGTGGCCACATTAGAAACATTCCAATAGTTTTCGCCGACGGTTTCCATTCTCAAGTCAAAGTTCCAGGGCAACCCAAGTCGATTTAATCTCTCGTTTAGCCTCGAAATTAGGTCAAGGACCGATTCAGTTGTTTAGTTCTCGATTTCCTCTAGATTTTTCATGTTTTGAGGTTTGCCAAAGTCATGGGCTCCCCTCGCCGGATTCTGGGAATTTCTCTAGAATCATTGTTAAAGAAGAGTCTGGGAAATTTTAGTAGTAGCCCTTGGGAGTTTCAGTGATCACAGTTTGGTCGCCAAACTTTTAGTAATTCTAATCAGTACTCATGCTTTTAGAAACCATGTTTCGTATGCAGAACTTTTAGGTTCTGTTAGTTCAGTCCATAACCATTAGATGTCATTGCCACGACATATAACTTTCAGATTGCGACGGAATGTACCCAAATAATTTCCTAAGAAGTTCAAACTAGGTTAATTATTTATTGTAGATTATTAGATTATTAGATTATAGAATTGATGCCTAATAGGTTTAAACTTATAGTCGATGATAAATTGTTCAGTATGAAATTTATAATAGTTGGATAATAGAATAAGATTTAAATTATGAATTAGTTATTATTAGTTGATCCAATGTAGACTTATTAGTCCATGAATTAGACATGATGAATATGCCAGTTCTTCCAAGATTAAAATAATTAGTAGAAAATAATCATTAGTAGTGAATCCGGTTTGTCACACTTCACAACCGACCGTGAAGTGGTTTTCCCCAACTCGTCGAATAAGCGCCCTAGGCAGCTCCAGTCTTGTTGGATCATAGTCTAATATTACCCTCATCCTTAGGTTCATAAAGATGATCCAACTTCCATCTTTTATCCCGTTGTCTCGTGTTGGACCCACACCACTTGATTTTAAGGTGGATTGGTTTAAGGGGGTAATACCTTGTCATTGTTATAAGTTAGGTTAAGTTTTACTTAATTTGATGCATTTGATTTGATACCATGATTTTCGTGATTATGTGTTTATTTATCTCCTATATGTTATCACTTTGATGTTGTGCAAGATGTGCCTCCTATATGATGATAATGCAAGACTAACGATAATGTTAGCACTATGATTAGGTTAGACTAACAATAACGTAAGATCTATGATGAGGATAGATGACGAGTCAGTATAAGCGAGCAAGAACACCTTACCTAGATGAGTAATAGGTAGATTTAAAACATGAAACTCACTAGCTAGCCCACCGCCCCTTATGATTCGGGCCACAGTTGCCCCCATGATCCGGGCTTATGCCCACTATGATTTACGGGTCAAGTGTTGCCCCTGTGATTTATGGGCCTCAGGTTTCCCTCTATGATTTATGATATCGTTTGATGGATATGTACTCCCAAACCTTCATGATTTTAGCGCTATGGCGGTGGGTTAGTTAATTGAGTTGGGGGACGCCCCACAAGAAATAAGATACCTTAGATAAGGTCAATGAAATTATAAGAATTAGAGTCATGTAAGTTGACTTCCTCAAGAATGATGTTATGACATGACAAGTTATGAGAACTATAGTTCTATGATTTGTAATGCACCCAACCTGATTGACTTTAGCTTCAATCTTTCATGATGATATCTTGATAATGATTAGTCATTTATGATTCCTTGTCGATGATTCTTTTTTGATGATTCCTTGTTGATGATTAGTGGTTGATGATTCCTTATTGATGATACTTTTTTGATGATTCCTTGATGATGATGAGTTGTTGATGATTCCTTGTTGATGATTCTTTATTGATGATTCCTTATTGATGATTAAGTACTTGTCATGTTAAGTTCTTACTTATGATAGGATTACATAAAGAGGACTACTTTATGTAATATGGTTACTCAGTTAGTACTTATGAACGTATATGTGTTCTTATTTTCCTATGTTCAGTTATGACGCTCATATGATGTGCCTATATGATTAAACTAGAGTATGAGGTGATTAGATAACCAATGAACAACAAGAACTACTCTAAGTCTAAACGATTAATATATGATCTAGTAATACATACCTCTCTAGCTAGACTAACAAACCATGTTTTCGGCAATATGATCTTGGACCAATAGAGATCCAATACTTAGTTAATTGGGCCACTAGGGGCCCTTCCAATTAGACTTTAGGCCACTAGAGACCCTTATGTTTGTATTGGGCCATTAGAGACTCATAGTTCCTCTTAGTTCATCGAGTGGATGGTTTGACTAGTAGTTGAGTTGGATAATGATTTCTAGTCATGTTACTGAAGATGTATGATGCTAGTAAGAGTTAGACAACTTAAATAACGGTTACAAAGTGATAGAAATGAATGTTAGCTCTATATGATTAGATGATGGTGAATAATATGTTGGTAACACATTTATGTCAATTTATTAATAGTTAAGATTAGAGCACGAAAGACTGACCCCATAACCACCCACGAGGGTGTTTTGATAGTTGATGCAGGAGCAGAGTGTAGCTGATTTGGGATGTCGAATTGTGGATTTACTCTTCAGATACGATTATTTGTTTAAAGTGTTTATGGTGAGACTAGAATTCGTTTTCATGTTGATCTTATGATATAGTAGTTTCCGCTGTTTGTTAAAGTATTTATGTTTGTTCTACATTATTGCCTTTATGTATTCAAATTCAGTTTTGAATTCCTTTTCAAAGAGTCCATGTGGGGCAATTTAGTCATTTAACAAATGCTAGAAGTTTAGGGTATTTCAGAGTAGCTAAACTCTTCGTGTTGTTTGAGCAAGTTTATCCTGGAACAAGTTCCTTTTTACTTTTATTTTTGTTTTTGTGTGTTTGAGTCTTTTCATGGATCATGCCTCTTGCCTCTCCGGTCTTTCACAGCTTCTTGGTATTCCTATTAACACTTTTTCATTCCATTCGGTGAGGACATTGTCCAAACTAAGTATGGTGTGTGTGTGTATAGAAACCTGTTAGGCAGTCTTTTTGGATTCATTGTATTTACATGTTGAGTCCTAAAATCAAGCCTTGTGGAACCATTTTTTAATCAACTACTTGGCATGCTTCTTGAATTTCCTTATGATTTGTGCACTTGAATTTTTGACTTGCTTTGTGAACCTAGATTTGATAAGAATATAGGCCTATGATCAAAGTCTATTGATTTGTTCTTTACAGCTGCTTTGATTAGTTCTTAGTAGCACAGACTCTCCAACTCAATGTGTCTGAACATGCATATTAGCAATATACCATCTAGGAGACCAATTCAAGGCCTAAAAATACTATTTTGTAGTATGGATAGTTTGCTTCACTAGTAGACTTGTTCTTAAATTCATTTGAATGGTGTTCTATGTTGGTTGGTAATTTAATGCTTGCATGATACCGAAAACTTGAACTTGCTCGATAGTGACAACTTGAATGATAGAGATGCTCATGTATAACCAATTAATAGCCAAACAACATTTTTCTATCCCCCCTCATTTAAATATATCCACTTTCTTTCAAGCCTTTCATTTTATCATTGTATGCATTAGTGACATGTAATTCTGTTCGAGTCTAGAAGTTTAGAAGTTTCTAAATTGTGTAATTTGTATGATTATCTAGTCTTCATTAGTAGTGTTTTTGGTACAATTGTTTTCGAAAAAAAAGAGAAAAATAAAAAAACTAAGGAGACAATCGAGAAAACCTAGTCTCGAAGATGAAACAAAGATGAAAAAATGCAAAAAGAAAAATTTGGCAATAAATAAGTAGAATAACAAGCAGAAAAGCTTGAAGTAGTAGTAGTAGTTTGTTTAGTATCAAGCTCTTAGATACATTGGATCCGTACATAGTATTTCGATGTTGTAAGTAGCTCTACCTCTGTATTAGAGTAAACGGAATGGTCCGCCACAGTGTATATCACCATATATCTCATTTTGTCTACATTACAACCCTAATAAAAGAACTTTTGACTTGTGTGAAACTGCTTGATGTAATTGTAAGTTTGGTTGACGTTCAAGTGTTAGAAGCGCGCCTTAGAAAGAGGAATGAGTGAATAAACACTGTCCCTAAACACTAAGAGTGAATATTTCTCAACTTCATCTTTAAGTTGTGCACCTAGTGAGAGGTCTAGATTGGTAGTCTAATATGCATGATGATGTGTGGCAAGTTGGAGAAATTTTTGTGAGCCCTTTATGTCCTAGATTGGTTTTTTTGTTTAAGGTTCAGTTGCACGATTAAGCACTACAGGGGTACATCGAGACATATGAATTCGCTAGAATATGGATTTTTCCAAGTAATTTGAATCAATTGTAGATGTTTTCTATGTTTGTGATTAGCTTTTTTCTTAAGGACAGGAAAAGCTTAAGTATGGGGTTATTTGATGACGTACGATTTACCACGTTCATCGCCCTCATTTAAGAGGAATTTGACGCTTAATTGTATAGCTTTGGATAGATGTTTATGATGTTTCTTGCATTATAAGCTTCTATCACGATTTAGTGTCTCGGACCCGTTAGGGGTCCATTTGATGTCGTTCTGAAGTGTTTTTTATAGATTTCAGTTACATAACAACATCGAGGACTTATTTAGAGTAATACAACATGCATGGAGGAGATATGGGGATTGAAGAAGGAGAAGAACCAAAAGTGTTGAAACTAAATAAATAATTACGCCTAAGTCAAATAGCTTACAGAGAAGGTCTATGACAAAGCAAGGCGTAATCTAGGATGTTTTGCTCGTCCTGGAGTTGTTAAAGATAGCGCTTAACTTGGGTCAAATATTGCCTTGATTTTCTCAATTATTAGACAAATTGTTCCCTCTTTCATTGACATTTTTGGATGTTTGAATACCTTACATGTTCAAATTCATGATGTTTGATGCATATTTATTTCCCCTTGGCCCCTTGGGCCGTATTATGTTGTTTTGCATGTTTTTAATGCATTCTCACGTGTTCCATGACACTTGAGATTCAACAGGGACTAAATTGGAGCTCAAACAAAGTGGGAATCATCAAAACAGTGAAAGCTGGCGAGGCATGAGATTAGTGCGCCCTAGACGAAGAAGTGTGCATACTATTTCGGCAAGAGAGCACTTTTTTAGAAGCGGGCCTGCAGTCTTTCATGGGCCATATATAAGACCTTTTTGACCTGGGAAAAGGGGAGAATGACCTAATAAACATCATAATTCGTCCAAAGAGAGGACATCAAGGGTTTTTGGACATACAGATAGCAAGAGAGAACGATTGAAAGCAAGAGATGGATCATCGATTGGCCAAGGAGCAAAGAGCAACAACAAGATTGGATTTCCTCGAAGAATCATGTCTTCTTCTCCGATTATTCTTTTCTTCCCTTATGATTTTGTTGTTGAGACCATGAGTAGCTAATCTTTCGCGTCATTTGGATTAGATGAAACATTAGCTTAGTTTTTGTATGGGTGATGGGTTTTTAAACCCTTGATATTGCTATCGATGTTATTGAAGATTGTTGTGTATTCTTGCTATACCTAAATTTCAGATTCATTCTCATCTGATCATCTTGATTGAATCATGTCATTGATTTGTGGGCCCGAGGGGAACATAGATCAATAGGTTGCTTAGGAAGAACTCTAGATTCTCCTTTAGGAACAAATCATCTAGGATTTTTGCAACGTTCTCGTTGTGGTATTTCATCGAACACCTTTAGTGCGATTTGTTTGCGTGTAGATTAGCTTGAGAGAGGACTCTATGGTCGAGTAGAATAGATCCTTAGAGTCGTGAGAGTGATCTAAGACTATCGTAGGAAATCACCAAGCCATTATAACCTGGATAATTGAGATTGCATATCGTTCATCCATGCATTGCTTCCTTTAGTGGATTCGAGTCCGAATAATCTTCAGTCTCATATTTGAAACTTAATCTCTTGCATTTGCTTTATTTCATAATTTCATACTTCAACAAACAAACATACAAACTTTCATTGTCACTTGGTCTAGTTAGCATATTCGAATTGAGTAATAACGTTAGAAAGCCCCTTGGGAAATATGATTCTATTAGAGCAATCTAGTGGCTAATTGAAAAGCAGTGTAAAATTTGCTCGTCAGTGCCTAACACATGTAAGGTATTTGACCCAGTTAGGCGCAATATACTATCAAATCCAGCTCGAAGAAGGAACTAGAATCCTAGTTTTAGACACCCTTTTCGACAAAATTGAGAGTAGAGTTCAGAGACTTTTGACCAATGAGAAGACACCAACTTTTGAGCGACGAGAAGACATTGACTTTGAGGAGCTCGAATCGGACACGAGGTATCAAGACTTGCAAGTCATATTCTTCGATGGAGATCGACAAAATTATGTTTTTCATAATTATGTGTAAACATAGGATCAATGGTTTCTTTTGTTGAGTTTACCTTGTTCTTCATGACTATGAGTAGCTAAAACCCCTTTCTACTTAGATTAGATGAACCCAAGGTAATTCCATATGAACGAATGATTATTTGACTTTGAAGGTTTATGCGAGTCAGATGGATTTCAATTTGTGATTAATTTCGTTTCACCTTTTGTTCTTGATTGGTCAACATGAATAGGATCTATTAGATTTAAATTAACTTAAAAAGCTTCTTTATCATAGAATATCAAAATTAATCAATTAGGTTAGTCGTTAACCCTAAAAAGGGGCTGATTAGCCTAGTCCGTCGTGAGTGCAATTCTAGATCGAGAAAATGCCATATAGATTTCAGATCTTGGCTCGAGAGAGCGGACTGAGATTTTAAGATTAGTAGTAGGAGAACTCTGACTATCGCGTTTTGCATAAATTGAAGAAGTTTAATATTGTTTTTGTCTGGATGGCCTAGGGGGATTCAAAATCTGAATAGTTTCATCTAAATTGGTTAAACCCTTAATCATGTAGTCTTCCAAACCTTTGCTTTTAATTTTAATTGGTAGTTTGATAATCATGGAAACTACACCACAAAACTAGTTAAATCGATTAGTACTTTTTACCATTATGAGTAAACCCATCTTTGAAACCTAGGGAATTAGACTCAAGTTACATTTGTAATTAGGTTATTTTTTAGTGCGTACTACAAGCGTATCATATGGTCACACATAGCTTACTACCAACATCACACTTTATTTGATATGACGGAAAATAAATAAAGGGCTAAAAGCGCATACACAAATGTTCAATTGAGATACTACGATAATGGAACAAGCAATGAGACATCACACTCACCTAGGGAGGATACTAATTAGGTCACACTAGCATCCAAACACACTAACTCTATCTAACTTGGTCCATTAGGCAATAGTAGATATGCACACCAAGTGTTGGACAAAAATCTTCGTGGAAAATTACACTAAAGATGGATAAATTAAGTATGGAAGGTCCTCCTATACGACCAATTCACATTCTTTGGCATCATCTTAGGTCAATTAAGCAACGCCATGCATTAAAATCCCAATATTCATCCAATGAAAGCCATAACAAACAATTGATTTCAATCAAATACATAAAACAAGTCCAAATACAATTATTCATCCAATCATGTCCAAATCTATACTTTTAGGGGATCATCCTTGCACCAACATCATCTCTAGTCTAGAAACAACAAAAATCTAGCCTATCATGGAAAACCTAAGAAGGAAAGGGGAAGATACAAACACCATCTTACAATCTTGGGAAGAACACTTGAAGGTGTTGCACTTTGCTCTCCAATTTTCACTCCAAGCTTCTATCAATAATTGCTAGCTCCATGGTCTTCAATTGCTCTTCAATAGGGTCTTCTAGGATTCTAGGAGAAGTGAGGAAGAGAGAATTTTTGGATAGGAAGTGGAGTGAATTGTGTTGCCTCTCTCCTCAAAATTGAACTTATATAGGTTTTCTAGGGTGTTCCACTCGGCGTGTGTCATTTCCAGATGTCATATGTCATGTCACCTACTATTCAGAACCGGTCATGATTTCTTTATTTGTCAAAAACTCGCTCACCCGACCTCTGATTAAGCTATGATTCATACTGTTGGATTCGTAATCATGTCCGCAATCCATCGAATATCTAAAATGTACTCGAGAAAACAAGTCAAAGGGACTTAAATGGTCCGTTTGAGAGAAAGTAAGCACAACATTGTTTCCAACCACAACTAGGTACACAAACTGATTGGAAATTGACAAAAATCGAGTCAAAAGATGGTCAAGGCGGGTACGATTGTCACTACATTATGGAGTAACATCAAACCACCACACACTTAAATATTTCTTGTCCTCAAACAATCCTACTAATCGCACTCAAAAAGGAACTCAAAATGTGGTGATGGGAAAGACAATGTCTTTCTCAAGCCTACTTCACGATGTCAAAAGTGAAAGTCATTCACCAAGCCAAACAATTATGTACAAGACACTAAAGTCCTTAGACTAGTATAAGATAAACCTATGCATATATAAATGACCTGACACCTAACCGCCTCAGTGTATGTAGCATCCCCTTAACACTTATGTTATCTGGGTAATAATGGAAGAAACAATACAGATGTTTTGTCCTGGCAGTGTTTGCCTGCCTTGGGGAGGAGGTGCCTTCAGAACAAATTGATAAACCATTCAATCATATGGTACCCCCTCCCTCATATTTTAATCTCGCTTTCTTGATTATTGTGATTAGGATTTTTTGTGAAGATTTTCTTTTCTGTTTTTTTCACATGGTTTCTTTTTCTAAATGAGGGTGACCACTACCCTAGTCGTATTTGGAAGTAACTAGTCTCCGGCCTACACCTCATACCACGAAAGGGTTGGGGAGATGGCAAACCATAAGGGTTTCTCTCCGTGTTTAGGCCGTAACCTAACCCCACGATCTTTGTTGGGCTCATTGGCCTCTTTTAGCGACCTTGTTTGGAACCCCGACCTGTCTGTTTTGACTTTGTATCACGACTAGGCAAACTTGTTTAAAGGAATACAAGGGAATAGAACATACACCACAAGAAAAGGAAAGAAACAACAGAAGGTGGTAATCCATACTTAGTGTTCCAGGTTCAAGAAAATGGAAAGTGGTTCACAAATGAAATCCTATACAGTCTACTCATCCACAAGCAGTACCAAAATACTAGGTATGCATCCACTAACATCCATAAAATCAAGTTTGAGAGGGACTTTCAAAGAGCAGACAAAGACAAACATAAAGTTATGCACAATAGTAACCCTTAAGACAAGAGAACAACGAAGCCCTAATAAGCAATACGTCACCCCACACTTACAGATCACATTGTCCTCAATGTGACCAAACAATAAGGGAATAAAGAATACCGATTGTTGTAAATAATGGAGCCGAAAGGACAGATGAATAAGCAAGACAAGAGAACTGGACACAAGCACATGGTAGTCCACAAAGAGAAAACATACATGAAATGGTTGAGTCAAATGAGGAGGAGAAGTCCTTACAATAAGGGTATCAAAGGTAAGCACAACCAGGAGTGATGCCAAACCAAAAGCAAGAAGACACAAGAATGATCACTAAGCTTGATTCACTAACTCTAACAAGAATTGTGATCCAGTAGAGCATTGGGAATGAATAAGCACATTACACCAAAAGGGTAGAAAGAGTCCACAAAACAATCATCCAATCTACTAGGAAAAATTAGGAAAGAGTGTACATAAGTAAATATGGAAGAGGGCATCTAATATGAAAGAGAGAACATGCATAAGATAGACAAACCAATGAAACAAAAATAACTAGTTATTCATAAGGAGGACTAACTAGCAATTCAAAACAAAAGCATGTTATGATTCACAAAGTAAGCCAAAGCTATGGAAGTGATCTTAAACTCATTTAGCATCAATTGTCACAAAGTAATCATGCATTAGGCTTCAAACGCAATATTTAAAGAAACGAGATCACATATCAAGCCAATGTAGGATTCCACAAGATCTTCAAAAGTTGTATCAAATCCAATTAAGAAGAATGAGCATACAAAATACATGCAAAGCATCAAGTATCAAAATATGCATCATTCAAGTTATAAAAATAAGAAATTTTAATGATATAGAATTAAAGAACAAATCGATATTAAAAGGCATCATGCTTCTTTCACCATATCACCAAAAAGAGTAAACAACAAGGTTAATGATATGTCAAAAGTACAATCAATAGACCAAATGAGCAAAGATAACAACATCAAAATATCACTTGGAAGCATAACAATTACCTAGAAACAACCTAGGTGGACACACACACATTTAAGCACAAATCATGCAATTCCAAGTCTTAGATTTCAACATCACAAATTTCATTCTCAAATGAGTAACCATTTGACCAATGTCCAACATCCAACAAAAATTGCATAGCAAGCTAGAATTATCCACTTTGAAAAAGCAGCCCTAAAGCTAGCATTTGCGATGAACATATACCAACAAAATCATTAAGAAATTGACCACAACCGGACCCGATCATCAAACTAAACAAGACGACAATTCAACCTTTCCCAAATTCCATTAATCCAAACCAAGAAAATTGAGCACAAAATATACATATTTAGGTCACAGCTTGAACATCAAATTTTTAAGTAATCTAACTAGGTTTCCAACCCCGCTAATCTTGCATCAATCGAAAAACCAAACAAGAAGTTATGCCCAAAAAACTAAACCGCGACGTTTGTCACCCAAGGGGTCAACGGGTGTTCAACGCCGGTCAACGCCCAGTCAACAGAGGTCGATGCTAGGTCAAAAAGTCTAGTAAAACTTGGTTTGGTCCGGTTGAAAACGGCTTGAAAATCAGTTTGGTTCATGTTGTTTGAACCGATTTGGTCATTGGTTGGTCGACGGTCAACAATAGTCAATATGTCAACTAACGGCAAACGATTCAATCTAATGGTCGACCCAAGATCAAACATACGTATGTGTCTCTGGTGTCAATCACAGCGAAATCAACCGGAAACACGAACTTTCCAACACGAACAATAACATCTTCTACTACCGCATTAGGCAACTTTGTAGATTTGTCCTCTTATTGGATGAACATCTTAGTTGGTTTAAGTTTACTAAGACCTAGATTTTTAAACAAGAATATGGCATCACTTTTATGCTAGCACCTAGATCCGCTAAATCACTTTGGATGCAAACTTGACCAATCATACAACGAAGAAAGAAACTACCTAGATCCTTAAATATGTGAGGAAGATCTGTTAAGACGATAGTCGATGATTGCTTATTAAGAGTGATCTTGGAAGCTTCCATGAGTCTTCCTTTGTTGGTGAAGATCTCTTTCAGGAACTTCTCATATTAAGGCATCTTTTTTATCGCCTCGATGAAAGGAATGGTAAATTGCATGCTTTGGAGATGATGCATAAATTGTTTGAAACTCTTCTCAATGAGATCCTTGTCAAACCAATTTGGATAGGGAACCTATGGCTTGTACATAGCTAAGGTAGGTTTTGAGGAAGGAGGAAGCTTGGTTGAGCTCATCGTAGAATTGTTGGAGTTTTCCTCTTGAGACTTCTCTTTGCTCTTAGGAGCTTGTGGCACCGGGGCACTTTCTTCAACCATCACATTCACATATAGTCTTGATCACAATCATCTTCATGCTCATCCACATATTCCACAAGCACATGATTATAATTCACTAGCTTGCTAGGTACGTCGATAGCAGGATCGAATACCTTGGAAGTTGTGTCTCATAAGTGTCTCATGCTTGTAGTAGGAATAGCTCCACAAGTCTCCTTGTTACTTAGATTGACTTTGGTGTTTCCAAATAGAGTACAGGGTGGGGAACCGAGAGAGTCTTAGCTAGGTGACCTACTTGGTGCCATAAATCCAAAATTTAAGCATCCGTATAAGCCCTTTGCTCTTCAAATACCATATTTTGGTCTTGGAAAAAAAATTCGCTTGATTCTCCATCATTTAAGCAAACATCGAGTTGTCATTCAAGATGTGCTTCCTTGGGATTGAGTAGGAGAAATTGAGAATCCGGTTGGAGGAGCATTAGAGGCTTGAAAATGCCCCCTTGGTTCCCTTGGTGACCTAAATTTTGGTTTAAACCATAAGGAGTTTGTTACACCGTTTTAATGTATTGAAACCTTAGCTAGTACTTTCGATTGTCGATTGGATGTCTCATTACACTTGATGTGGTGCCATCAAGTTTAGGCTTGGCATAGTCTCCAAGAGTCCTAGGTTGTGGTTGATCCATTCCAAAGATGTTCTCAAAAACTTTCGATTCTCCTTTGGAACTTAAACCAACACTTGAAGTGTCACTTGAGTCGAGGGTAGAACACTCTTCAAAGAGCGGATTTCCGAAGTCTTCTTATTCGGAACTTGAGCCAACACTCGAGTTCTCACCTGGCTCGGGTGTAGAGACCTCTTCAGCTGGTGGAGTGGGGTAGTTGGTGTAAATCTTCAATTTGGGATTCAAACTCGAGTAGGATGTCTCATACACCGTTTCAATCCTACAAAATAAAAAACAAGCAAACCATAGTAGAATAAACGGGGAACAAAACAAGCAAACCAAGGTAGCAAAAACTAAAACGGGAATGAATATCTAAAGCAGAGGTCCTAATGGTCTTTCGAAGGGGTGAGAACAAGCCCCCGGCAACGACGCCAAAAACTTGATCGCTAGAATACAATCCTAAAATATAAGTGTCTTATGTTCCTAAGTTCCATTCACCAAGCCTCTACTCAACACTTTCGGTTCACGATTTAGATGATAATGAGTTACAAATGGTTTCTAACTTAACTAACAAAAGTTCAACTAGTAACTAATAGCAAATGAGGAAACAACTTAGTAGGAAAAAGATAACGAAAGGTAAAGGTCAATTATGGAGAGGAGATGTTGCTAGATTTCAAGACTAGTTGATGCTCAAATCCCTTAGACAAGTTAGATTGGACTTGATTCAGTTTCATAAAAGTAAACGAACTGTTAATGTATCTCTAACAACCCTAAACCTAGTGTGGTCACACATAGCTCACTACCAATAACACACTTCCTTAGATGTGATCACAAATAAATAAATGGCTAAAAGCACATATACAAATGTTCAATTGATAATGGAACAAGCAATGAGACATCACACTCACCTAGGAAGAATACTAACAAGGTCACACTAGCATTCAAACACTCTAACTCTATCGAACTTGGTCCATTAGGAAAAAGTAGATATGCAAACCAAGTGTTTGATAAAAGGCCTCAAGGCAAATTCCACTATAAATGGATAAATTAAGTATGAAAGGTCTTCCTATACTACCAATTCACATTTAATGGCATCAGCTTAGGTTAAATAAGCAGGGTCATGGATTAACATCCTAACATTCATCTAAGGAAAGCCATAACAAATAATTGGATTCACGCACATACCATAAGAAAGTCCAAATACCATATTCATCCAATTCATGTCCAATCCTATACTTTTAAGAGATCATCATCGCATCTACATCATCTCTAGTTTAGCAACACCAAAAATCTAGCCTATCATAGAAAATCTAAGAAGGAAAGGAGAAGATACAAACACTATCTTGCAATCTTAGGAAGAACACTTGAAGGTATTGCACTTTGCTCTCTAATCTTTTCTCCAAGCTTCCATCAATATTTGCTAGCTTCTGGTCTTCAATTTCTCTTTAGTAGGGTCTTCTAAGGTTTGAGGGGAAGTGGGGAAGAGAGGATTTTCTTATAGGAAGTGGTGTTAGAACTAAAGTGTGTTGTCTCTCTCCTCAAAATTAAATTTATATAGGTCTTCTACAGTGTTCCATGTAGCGTGTGTGATTTCTTGAGGTTACACGTTCTATGCCACTATTCATAACCGGTCCCGATTTGTTGTTTGTCCAAAATTCACTCGTCCCACCACCGATTAAGCTCTGATGCGTACCGTTGAATTCATAATCACGTACGCTATCCATTAGATACCTGAAATTTCAGAAAGACTCAAAAAAAAAGTCAAAAGAACCGAAATGATCTGTTTGAGAGAACATAAGCACAACATTGCTTCCAAGAAAAACTAGGTACCAAGACTTATTGGAAATCGAAGAAACAGAGTCAAACGATAGTTAAGGTAGGTGAGATTATCACTACATTATGGAGTGATATCATGTATTTTTGTTGACCAATGAAAACCTAGAATCATTTTGAGTCACCTTCACTCCTAGAAAATATTACATCTTCTCAAGATTAGTCATTTCAAACTCATATTTCATTCCTTAAACTTCTTGATCATATCTGACTTGTTGCTGGTACACATCAAACCATCTACATGAGAATATCCTTTCCTGATTTGTTGATGAATAAGGTGTGTTCATATTCACATCTCTCAAAGCCACCGTTCAGGAAATAATTTTCAATTCTGTTGTACTAGGCTCTAAGAGCCTGCTAAAAAACATACAAAGCCTTGTTTAACTTGTAAACCTTGTTCTCCTCCTTTAACAGCAACCACAAAATTTATTATTTGCTCAATATAGATATCAGTATAGTCAATTTCATGTTACTAAGTATATTTTTTTTCCACCAGCCGAACTTTAAATTTCTCTACAGATCCATCTTCCTACAAAAATATTTAAAGGAAGATCCTGTTTGATTTTGGATGAAAGTTTTTGGTTGATGAGTGTTTTGACCAAATATATGTTGTAGGACTTTTTTTTCTCTGATGGATTCTCTTTCTTTTTTGTTTTGGAATGGAAGATTGGACGCCTCTTTAGAGAAAGATAGCTAATCGAAACAAATTCATTTTCCTTTTTTGAAAATTTGGTTTTGACTATGAGACTTGAAGCTTCCTAAAAGCAAAGAGCTCACCACAACCTAACTTTTCCATAAGTATGGAAAGAGTTTGTATTGACCATGTATCTTTTTGATGAAATGAAACTTATTTATTCATAAAAAAAAAACTCCACTTGACATCAATTATGAAGGTTCTTGTTGGAAGAGTGGTGAGGAACCAAGTATGATTTCTCTTGATGGCTTCAATTTCTTGTCTCATGGCTCCCTCCATTTGTCTTCTGCAACAGCATCCTCACAGGTTTGAGGATTATTATCAATTGCCAAAATGGCACACCAGTCAAAATTAGTAAATCCAAAGTTATAGTGATATTAGATTAGGTGGTGGTTTTCTTGTTCTATGACCAAGAACACTGCTTACTAGATCAGTATGAACGTGAGGTTCATCATCTTCGTCATCGTGATATGTGGAAAAAGTTTGAATTGGAGAACCATTTGGAGGATCCTCACTTGGTATCTCAGTGACTTCTTCATCATCATTTGAGCTAACCACAAACCATTATTTCCTTTCCAGATAACTTTAGTGAGCACTGGTTGAGAAGTTGATTCAAAACCCACCCCTCTTGCTCATTAAACACAGCATCTCCGCTAATAACAACTTTTTTAATTTGAGGGTTATAAAGGTTGTATGCCTTTGATTCTTCTAAGAGCCAAAGAAAAAGACATTTTTCACTTTCATCATTGAGCTTCTTCCTTTTTGTTATGAATAAGGACATATTCAGTGTATCCAACCACCTTTATGTGATCAACTAATGGTGGCTTTCCTGTCTTGATCTTATGTGGATTGTTTTCATTATTGGCTGAGGTTGGACTTCTATTTAGGACATGACAATTCCACAACCTCATGACAAAAACTAGTTGAAATCCTTGTATCTGTCAAAGAACATCTAACCATATGCATGATCCTTTGATTTCTTTTATGCAATCCTATTCTGCTGAGGTGTGAAAGCAGTAGTAAGCTACCTTCTTATACTAGTTTCTTCACAAAGCTTCTTGAATTCATTTGGAAGGAATTCTCCATTCCATGTATGTTCTAAGATACATCAAAACTTCTCTAGCTTCATTTTTAACTTGAGCTTTGTACTTTTTGAACCAGGTTAGTGCCTCAGACTTAGCAACTAAGAAGTACTCTCATAACTTTTGAGAAAAAATCATTAGATATAATGAGTATATACTTCTTGACATCATTTGATGTTAGTGTAATATTACCACAAAGATCTACATGCATGTAGCACATTTTATTGTATGACATTCAGCCCCATGTTAACTATTATTTGACTCAATTTGACCAATTCTTGACCATGATTGTGTGATTGGTAGATAAAATAAGGATTGTACGTTCTCTCGAACGGACTGTTTTTGTCAATTCGACTTGTTTTCTCATGTGTTTTTGAGATTTCAAGCATCCGATGGATAGAGGGCATCGATGCAAAGCCAAAGAGGCCAATTGGAGGTCAAATGGAGGTTGAACAAGTGAGATACGAGCAAATAAAGAAATTGGGACCAGTTTGGAAGTTGACTTTGCCGAGTTGGCTCCTCAAGGTAGCACTATAAAAGCCATTTTGGAGGAGAGATGGAACATATTGTGTCATAACAATACATTAGACTCGGATTTCTCTCTCTCCACTCTCTCAATTGGGAGCCCTAGAAGAGGGATTGGAGCACTTGAAGATCAAGGATTGACGGCATTATATTGCTTAAGCTTGGAGCAAGGATTGTACTCTCATCTCCTTCTTCATACTTGCAGATGATGGTGGTTATATTCCTTTCTCTTTGTGATAGCGTCATGATGATTGGCTAAGCCATTTATGTTGTTGTTAGATTAGGGTGTTTGTGAGTGCTAGGATGATCCCCTCAGGATGAGGGGTTGGATACACTTGGATGCAAATTATAATTATGGTTATTGCTTGGATTATGGTGTTTTCAACCTATATTGTGTCTAGATTATGCTAATTATAATTATGGTTATTGCTTGGATTATGGTGTTCTCAACAAATTTGTCTGGAATCGAGGAATATAGGAAACATCTTGAAAGACCAGTGGTAGCTGGTTAACCAAGATTCTGATGTTGCCTTTCCAGCAACATCAAGTTTAGTTCCATTTCCTCGCCTCATATTGCACTTGGTTGTGGTATCCGGATTGAGAAACCATGTTTGATCATCAATCATGTGATTGCTGCAACCCGAATCTAGGAACCACCATCCAACCGTCTTTTTAAGTTGATCTTCATCCACAAGTGCCATAAAAATACATCATCTTTCATATCCATATGAGAAGAGAACTGCTTCTGAAAAAAACTTGAGCCAGCACCTCCAAACTGGTATGTCTGATGTGCCATCCAGTATTCCTAATTGGCCCAATGTGCTTGTTGATTGTTCTACTCTGGATATTCAGCCATGTAGTGACCAAACATATAACACTTGAAACATTCAATAGAGGCACGATTCTAGTTTTTGCAACCTCTTCCACGTCCTTTTCCTCCTGAATTACCATTACAACTGTGAGTTGCCTTTAGGGCCTGATCTTCCTCAGCTAGATGCTTGGTGAACTTCTTCTCAAGAACAAGCAGGGAGCTTTGTAAAGCATTAACAAACAGATCCATAATATCATTAAACTCCTCGATTGAACAAACAATGTAATTGAATCTCTTAATAAAGGTTCTGAGGATATTTTCAATGATTTTCTCATCATCCATCTTCACTTCAGATTTCCTCATTGCATTATCCATCACCATGAATATATTAAAATAGTCATTCACATTTCTCCTTCCTTCATCTCCTGAATCTCAAAATTTATTCTAAAAAGCTGAAGCTGTGATTTCTGCACTCTTACATTTCTCTAACATTTGGTTTTCGTAGAAAGTCAAAGCTCTTTAGTAGTTTCTTTGTTGGTGATTGTATTCAATATACTTTTGTCAATAGAACTGAATAAATAGTTTATGGCTTTGAGATCTTTTAGACGATTAGCCTCCAACGCAGTGCGATGAGCATCGGTAAGCACCACTCCTTCTGTAGGTTTTGTGAATCCATTTTCGACGAATGTTTAATACTTTTTGGATCGAAGAAATTTCTCCATCAACAAGCTCGAATGATCATAATCCGATCAAACTTGGGATTACTCACCTAAGTAGCACTTCCACTCATGATTACTTTCCTCATAAAATTTTCTCTTAGACCAATCAAATGCGATTCTTCAAACTCACTCTTCTCTCAACATAATCAAGAACTCGGTTACAGTGGAACCCAACCCTAGAATACTCTGGTCGAACCATCGGTTCAACCCATACAAGCTACTCGGGTTCCTACTGGACTCAATCTTAACCGACCTTTACTAATCAGCCACATAACAAGAATTAAAGACTGAACTAAAACCTTTATTAAACCTTTAAATTAGACAGGACATGCATCTCAGATCCTTAAATACAAATTCATCAAAGACTGGTGGAGATACAAAATACATGAAAACGATATCTATTGATCAATGTTAGAGAAATCGGATCAGATCGGCCAATCTAACCGGTCCAACCAAGAACCAATCATGGAGCCAATTTTGAGTCTCCATTTTTTGAAAATGGTCAAACCCAGGCGTTGACCTGGTTCAACTGGATAAATCGCGAGTCTGACCAGGTTTTAAAAATTAGCGGTTATACCAATTTTTCAAAAAAAAAATTACAGAACCAAATTTTTAGATCTGAAAGGTGTGAATCGAAACAAACTTAAATATTAAATCTAAAAGGCTATCACCGTCCGACTTGTCACTCCCGTCTACCCTATATGGTCGTCCGATGAGTTTTTCTTCTTTTATCGACCATCTGTGACTTGGTTTGGTAAGAGAAAATATGATTCTTTTTTATTAGCACCTGTTGAACTACATACATTAAGAGAATTATTGTCTAATGACATCTTATGGTAGTAACAAGTAAATATAAAAAAGAAAGGAGGGGAAGATGATTTTTCTGATAAATGGGAACAAACTAAAGATGAAATAGGAGGATGTTCCATAGAAATGAGATGAATGGATTAAGATTTAGGAGAGAGTGGTGGCTGCAAAGTAGGGTTAGAATTTGTTAGTTATATATTTATACCAAGTATTATTACATTTTAGTACGTAACTTATAGAGAATTACCAATAATGATCGAGAATTTTTCAAAGTTTAACATTGCATACTACCGGTTTGATTAAGCTTAACTCAAAATCTGTCTGGCCATGCTTAAATTAATTAACTAATGATTTAAACGGATCAACCCGGCTTAGAAAACGGTCAAACCTAATCGAACCATCAAACCCTGAATCCCCAGCCTCACTTGTTAGATGTTCGGTCTTGTTTTCCAAACCTTGCTATTGATGTCAAAACCAACCAGCTCTCTCTCCACCATCAGCTCCAAGACCTGTGATAGAAACACATAAATACATGTAGATTGAGAATATCCATATGGGGCCAGTGATAATCAGTGAGTGCCTATGCATCATCGAAAGAAAAACTGGGCCTGATATAAGAAAGAAAGATCATCAAACACAAATGTCATCTCAAGAACTTAGGTCCATATCTCGTAATGTGGCCCTATCGATCCTATAATCATTCTACCTAGTACCAGCCACCCCTATCATCATGCAAATGCCCTCATGATGGATCAGACCATGAAATCACCCTAAACCGTGTGAGCGGCAACTGAAGGCAATACTCGTCACATCCTTAATATCATCATTATATCACTTAAAGAATTGGGAAATCCGAAGGTGGGTGACCGATACATACACATCAACATGATCTAGTCTATTTAGGACTATCTTATCCTACTATGCACAATATATCACACGCTATTGTACAGCCAGCAAGTGAGCTTCATGCTCATCATTATCATTACAGTTTGTACAATAGATCAGAAACTACTGTACAACCATCAAAAGCTTCATGCTCAACATCATCATCATTACATGGAAATCCATTCATAGGATTCCACAACATCTAACTATAGTTCTACACTGGAAAAAGCAGTAACTGAACATGAACCCCCACCTCATAGACGAGCCGACATCTCTGATTCCGATATAAGGTGAAACTCCCCTTATTATCATGAATCCACTCGCATATAAAGCCATCCAATCCGAATTCTAACGACAACATTATGGCTCCTTGATCCTTTGCAACTTCCCTCAGATCAATTTTAGTCGATCTCAGAACCAAGAAACTCCAAAAGCCTAACTCAAGACTGAAACCCTCCAAAACTGAGTAGAAAATCCAAGATTACCTTCAATTGACTTAGTGGAAACGTTCCCGACATCGTTCTTACCAATCCTCTGAAATCTCATGGAAATCGATCCTCGTTTTCAGCATCAAAGATAGATCTCTTCCCTCTGCAATCGTGTTTGTCGATATGCAGGAAAAATGATTTTGCGACTTCTAATTCTTCCGCTGATTAAAGCCCTGGAAGTCCTTTTTATATGGATCACCTTGTGCCCGTTACCACATTACCACCACGGTCGTGGTCACCCAAAAACCAGGCTCGTTGTCAACATTTTAGGTGTTATATGACATCTCGAGATGAATCAAAGCATGACGGGGAGGAAGAAACAACTCATAACGATCGACTTTACCGGAAAACATCACAGTTTATTATTTTTTATATAACTCATTGCTTAAAAGTCAAATTGATGCAAGGTTAGCGACATTGGAAAGCTAATTTGATTGTTTACAACTTTGAAGTTCATGTTGCGGCCAAATTCCATATATTTAAACAGCACGGCCGTTCTTTTACAGCATGTCATGCTCTTTGTCAAGACAAGATTTTTTAGCCTTTTCCTTCTCCAACTCGGCCTAAAACCCCATATATACCCTTGAGACCCCTATGGATATATATACTTCATTATATACATTTTGAGTTCTAGAGAGACGATTGAAGCGAAAGGATCAACCACGGTTGGCGAAAGTCGAATCATCAAGTCGAAGATTAGGATCTCCATCATGAACATGACGTATTTTCCGGTTTTACTTCTCTTCTCTTGAGATTTTATTCTTCAAACCATGAGCGGCTAAACCTTTTGTGTTGTTTGGATTAGATGAATTTTTAGTTTAGACTTTATATGGATGATTGGTTTTTAACCTTTTTGATTATGCTATTGGTGTTATTCAGGATAATATTGTGTTGTTGCTAAAACCTAATTTCAAATTGGTTCTTCTTTGGTCATCTTGATTGAATTTGGGTCATTGATTTATGGGTCCCAGAGGAACATAGATCAATAGGATGCTTAGGAAGAACTCTAGATTCTCCGTTAGGTCGAGAGATGAGTAGTACGTCTAGGCTTTTTGCATCGTTTATCGTTGTGGCATTTCATCGAACACCTTTGGTGTGTTATGCTTGGGTGAGAAGATTAGTTCGAGAGATGAGTATTCGGTCAAGCATAATAGATCTTTAGATTCATGGGAGCGGTCTAAGGTTATCTTAGGAGATTTCCAAGCCATTATAACATGTTTAACTGAGATTGCTTATCATTCATTCATACATTGCTAGCTATTGTGAGTTCATGTCTAAGAAACCTTCCATCTCATATTTGAAACTCAATTACTTACATTTTACATTTTTTTAATTTAGATATTAGTTTTTGTATTGATACTACAATACTCTATTGTAACTTGGTTTAGTTACTAAATCTAAGTTGAATGATAGAGTTAAAAAGACTTTAGGGAAATATTTTTAGTGGTTATTTAAGAGGTGGGGTGAAATTCTATTCATCATCAAACTATAAGGGCTGATCATGAGCCACATAAATCAGCCATGATTCTATCGAACAAGCTAGCTAACACGACTAAAAACTATTGTTGGACTAAAATGTAAACTAACATAAGTTCAAGACTGAAGTGCAGACATAAAGAGTTTAAGTGCAGTAAGTAAGCTAAACGACGTAGTCAGGTCCAACAATGCTAATGAATACTGTAGGATAAACCCCCTAGATGTTTGAATATCTTTTTATAACTGGATCCCTAAACGACGCCCTAGTTTTCGAATTAGACGACGCCCTAAAACGATAAATGACTAAATTGGCCTTTCGTAAACATTGAAAATTTAGATGAAGTTCAATACTGATTAAACACATTCAATCTAAAACACAAAAAATTGACAAACCTAACTCGAAGATTCAACGAGAAATCGAAGTTCCAAACGGAAATCGACGAATTTCAGCTTGAATTTACGAATTTAAAAAAAAAGGGACCAGACGGAGCAGACCAGACGGAGCATTTTTTTTTTAAATTCTTAAATTATAATTAATTTATATTCACTTTAATTTAATTTAGGGTTTAGCTGAATTCTGTTTAGGGTTAGGGTTTAGATGAATTTAATTTAGGATTTAGGGTTTAGATGAACTTATGAATTTAGTTTAGGGTTTAGATGAACTTATGAATTTAGTTTAGGGTTTAGATGAACTTATGAATTTAGGGTTTAGATGAACTTAGTTTAGGGTTTAGGGTTTAGGGTTTAGTTGAATTTAGAGTTTTAGGGTTTAGATGAATTTAGTTTAAGGTTTAGGGTTTACGTTAATTTAGGGTTTTAGGGTTTAGGGTTTAGATGAACTTAGTTTAAGGTTTAGGGTTTAGATGAATGTAGTTTAGGGATTAGATGAACTTAGTTTAGGGATTTTCACCCTTATTCGATCATAAACGCGACCAGAATTCGTGCACACTAATTTATTACACAATCCAATCCGACCATAAACGCGACCGTTCATTGTTTCACGATACTTATTTATTACACAATACCCTAAAACACTTAACAATACCACAAAACAATTAACAACACCAAAGTTCACAATCTTAATACATTACGTAGACAATATATCAAATGTACTGCACTATTGTGCAGATTGTACCAACATTTGGTACGTTAAATTCTCCTGACGGTACAGCGTGCCGAGCCATGCTACTTTCGCACTGTCATCTGCCCAATACCGCCACATTTGACTGACCGGCGGGATTGGAAGTACCCCGTCATGGACATCCAAATATAAACTTACCCAGTGATCACCGGTGCAAACTAGAAATGTGACACCACCGGCTCGGTGTGTCCCCGATTTTCATCGGGAGAAAAGTCTCTCCGTACGGGATACCACGACCCCCCATGCCAAAAACCACGTACGTCCAATTGTGCTTAGTGGCGAACCCGAAAAGGTCCAGATTCCATAACCACCATGGTCTCTCACACGGTGTGTTCCACAGCCACCCCAGTCTCGTAAGGACAGTATCCAACTCGCCCTCATACACCTTATGATACCACCGTCCCCAGTACACATGGACGTGATCCATAAGCTCCTGCCGCATGGCAACGTATTGATGTTGGTCACCGCCGGTAAAAGAGTGGGATACACATCTAAACCCGCAGTGGCCATCACCAATGACGTCGAATACCGATGTTGCCAACGGCCAGAGCCCGTGAGGGATATACGACAAGTATGGAAGCAGTGAAAGTGATGGGGGAAAAAGTAATTAGGACGACTACGGACGGGACAACATCAATGAAACATAATTTGGTTAAAAAAACTACACACCTCTGTTAGGAATTGAAGTTTTAGACTTGCTTGTGGTTGGCTTAGCCGGTTGCGCAGTTCCATTTTCGTTATTTGGTACACCTATGTTAGAAACCTCGCATAAATACGATACTTAATGAATAATGTAACATGTATGAAACCTGATTTGGTCTTGCCCTTAGGTGGGGTGCAATGGGCACTCGCATGCTCGTGGTACGAAGGGTGCCGCCCATCGGTCTTTCGCGCACGGGGCCTCCCTTTTGGCGCGTCCGACTTCTTCGGCTGCTTCACTCCGTCTGATTCTGGCTGATACTGGGACCGAACCAGTGAAGTCAAGGCCCGTACAGCGGGGCCACCTCTATCACAAATGGTCTGAACCATTCCGCTGAGGATGGCGCGATCTGTAGAGTCGTGGTCTTCCCACTTCTCACTGTCTACGGGAAGACGGTATTCCAAAGATCGCCAAAAGTGGTGTAGGTGGTAAGGTTTCAGCTCGACCCCATCACGCTCCATAGATTCGAGCCTACAAGTGCAAGGAAGGTCGTGCGTGGTTTCGATCAGACAATCACAATCATCGTTACTGGATAACAACTCATTCACCAACTCAATACCCCAGAGGCTGACTTCATTTTTCAGATACGTAAATGGTCGTCTATGCGAGAAACGATGAGTCTACACGGAACGAAAAAGCTAGTTAAGTTAAACATTTAAGAAATAACTAGTGATTCACTAAGTACTCATATTAACAGTACGATACCTTGCTTCGTGATTCATCGATAGCCCGCTGCACTTCGATGACTTGACCCTCGATCGATGCATGATATCCCTCATATAGAGTATCAAGTCCCTGATTGAAAGAGTTGTATCATGTTTTGAGGGACGAGTGCTGCGACTCCACCCTGTTCGTACTCGTACACCCAATATGAAAAACCTCGTTGGTGTTGCAATGGGCCCATTGAGTCTTATACGGTAACCACTCGCTTCCCAAGTACTCCATCAATCCTCCGATGTTAGCCCAGTCGCTCAAAACCATATCCTCCCACTCCGTGAAGAACTCCGCATCTGTTAGTGCACACAGCACTTTGTTCCACCTACCATTCACGAACGCCTCAGCCATTTCCGCATTACTCGTGATGTACTTAATTTTTGCCTCGATATTCCTCTTCATGTGCCAGATGCACAGTAAATGAGGAGTCTGTGGGAATACGATGCGGAGAGCCGCTGCCAGACCTCGCTCCTTATCAGTGACAAATGCAGGGGGTTGTCGCCTACCCAGCATCAACTCCAGACATTTCAACACCCAAACATAAGACTCAGTTTTTTCGTTATCAACTAATGCAAACCCGATGCTAAAGTTCTTCCGCACCAGAGTCACACCAACCAACTGGATCACTGGCTTCCTAAAGCAGTTGGTGTTGTATGTCGAGTCAATAATTATCACGAAATACCATGAACTAACCATCTAGACACATTCGGGGTGGCTAAGAAACAGATGAACAAGACTGTCATCATCATCCTTTAAGTACTGGGCGAAATAACCTAGTCCTGTAGCTTGACGCAATGTCCACTCCATCGGATCCAAACCATCTAATTTCTCCTTCCTAATCTTGTACGACTCGTTATAAATCTGATTCATATTATGACGAGTGTTGAACTTCTTATTCAAAGAATACCTGATCTTATTCGGTTGTGTGTGAACAGCCACCATATCCCGAATATCTTGTTTCGCCTCATCTGATAACGGATTGCTTTCCCCGCTTACTTCAGTGAAATGAATAAGAGGATGATTGTGGTACCCCTTCGCCCGGTCAGGGTTCTTTACGTCTCCGACTCCGTCAATAAAATACTTCCACTCGCAATCTACCACCTTTGATCGGACGGCAAGCCTGAATGGACAATTACACTTCTTTGACATCGTAGTACGTTTCGGCGGAGTGGAACCCTCAGACTTGCGAGCTGGTCCCCGTGAGCAGTACAGATAAACCCGACACTCTTTTTCCGAATCGTTGCCTTTATTTGACCCTTTGATCAGATGGAAATTAAGCATCAATGCAATCTGTTTTGCTGCTTGGACCGCTTCACCGATACTGTCGTACACATTATCCGATAAGAACCAGTCGGAATAATCTATTCCGTCACCGGCGTCCATTTCCTACAAAATATCAACACCGAAATGAATCAAAACACTCAAATTAACATATCCTATGAATTGATGATTCAAAAAGACCAACAATTACCATGGTACTCGTTGACATGTCGCTTGCATAAACCCTATAATTAAGATACAAATTAGTTAATCAAAACAAACAATTAACAACAAAATTTCATATTTTTAAATATTTAAACCCTAAACCAGTAAAACTTATACCCTAACCAATAAAACCTAAACCCTAAAAAAACACAAAACTCTAAACCCTAAACAAAATTTAAAAAATTATAAAAATTAAACCTTAAACCCTAAACCCTAAACCCTAAAAAATGTTACAAATTTTATAATTTAAACCCTAAACCCTAAAAAAAATGTTACAAATTTTATAATTTAAACCCTAAACCCTAAAAAAAATGTTACAAATTTTATAATTTAAACCCTAAACCCTAAACCCTAAATCCTAAAAAAAATTATACAAATTTTAAAATTTAAACCCTAAAACCTAAACCCTAAACAAAATGTTACAAATTTAATAATTTAAACCCTAAACCCTAAACCCTAAATCCTAAAAAAAATTATACACATTTTAAAATTTAAACCCTAAACCCTAAACCCTAAACCCTAAACAAAATTTAAAAAATTATAATATTTTAACCCTAAACCCTAAACGCTAAACCTAAATCATAAACTCTAAACCCTAAATTTTAAACCCCTAAACCCTAAACACTAAGCCCTAAACGCTAAATTATAAATCTTAAACACAAAATACTGAAATCTAAACCCTAAAATCTAAACCCTAAACTCTAAACCCTAATACAATTAACAACAAAACTTATAAAATTATAAAATTTAATAAAAAAAAAATTAACCAAACGGACGAACCGGACGGATCCGTCTGTCGGACCGGCCGGACGGAGCGCCGTTCCGTCTGGTTAGACTTAACGGACGGAACGGTGGTCCGTCGGGCTGGTCTGACCGGACGGATCCGTCCGGTTCGTCCGTTTGGTTTTTTTTTTTTTTCGGATTCAAAACTGAATTTCGTACCTTCCGAATTTTGATTCGTTGTTCGTCGAGAGTGTTTTCGCAAACAAAAACATACTAAAACATAATAAATAAGAGTTTTTTGAATCGAAATAGTACTTTTTTCATTTTTACGAAATGGACGTTTATGTCATATATGGATCCAGGGCGTCGTTTAATTTGAATTCCAGAGCGTCGTTTAGGGACCCTATTTTATAATGGACTAGAATGGGGAGTCTGTTTTGACTGTATTATATGTTGTTTTTTTTGGATAAATGAAATTGCTTATTCATCAGGAAAAAAATAGTATTGTCGATGACAAACATGGAGTACAGGTGTCTTTTTGTTGTTGGAGGGGATAGAGGTATCATGGTTGGAGAGTGCGAAAATGACTGATTTGCTCCTAAAATCTTTTAGCTTCAAATATTGTAATATGATATTAGATTTGAAGAAGAAGGAGAATGGAACCGTTAGATTTGGAGCTGAATATGAAGAAGAAATCAAAAGAAGGAGATGGAGAAGAAATGGGGAAAAAATCTGGAGAAGTTTAGATACGTAGATGCATTGGAATGGTAGATTAGGGTTTTTATGTTTGGGTCAGGTCGGATTTTTATTGGGTTTTTACCCGAAGCCCGTCCACCAATTATAATTAAACAAACGAAGGGGCTACCCGAACCCCGATTGACCGGGCCGGGTAAAAACCCGAACAAACGGGCCAAATTTCCAGGCCAAGTAATATCTAGGCTTTGTTGCTTTGTTGTCTTGTTGAAACCATACCAAATGGGCATTCAGAATCATCAAGAGTTCGGATTGGCAACAAAGAATGGTCAACCTCGATACATATGATTAGCCATAATTAATAATGGGACGTGCAAAGTATTAGTTTTGGCTTGTTAAGGGGGGCACATATTGCACAACAGGGTGATAGAGAAAATAGAGAAAGCCCATTTGAGTCTTAACAACAGACAATAGGATTGCAGCAAAGGTTTTCTGCTAAAAAGCAAAAAACCAATCAGACATGAAGAAGCTGGATAATCCCCCACCCAACCAAATGCAGAAGCTACCTCATCGCCTTTCCAACTACTACTACTATTACTACTAGTCCCTAATTATTTTGATAACAAATATTTTCACTTGTGCTGTTTCTTCCACAACACTCCAATCTTCTTCAACACATTCCCATTCTTCTTCTTCATCATCATATCATCATCTTCATCTTCTTCATTATCCATCTCTTCCCCGTAAGGTGACTCTCCTCCTGTCTTCCTATCCACAAACCTCCCACCACCATTGTTGTTGTTCCCTCCTGAAAGCATAGAAGCAGCTGCCTCTGCTGCTTTCCTCCATTGATCTGACTGCACCTTTAGCCTCCTCAGCTCTGCCTCCATCTCCGAATTCACTGCCTCCGCTGCATCCAGCTGCTCCCTCACTCTCCCCTCCTTCCTGCTCTTCTCTGCCTCCACGCTCATCATCCCAAGCTTCATTACTGCTTCCCTCTCCGACGCTCCCACTGCTTCTAGCTCGCCATTCGTGCATTCTCCCATCTTACAAATCTCGATCTTCAATGTCCTGTTCTCCTCTGCTATGTTCTGTAACTCAGTTTCCTTGTCCATCAAGCTACACTTTAGTTCACCAACTGTATCTTTCACACTTTCCGGCTCCTTCACCAATTTATGGCAAAACACATCATCGTTGCTGCTGTTCAGCTTCATGTCAAGATGGCACGGCGGCGGCACGGCGGCGGCACGACGACACGGTGGCGGATCGGCGGCGGCGAAATAGATAGGTAATTTTTATTGGTCGTTTCAAGTGGTATAAAAATTTCTCGGTTTTTCGCATCTTATAAAGAAATTGATATTTTAATATTCCATAGGCGTTTTCGTCATTTCAACTTCCAAATTCGAATGTTAGGACATTTCATAGTAAAACGTAGGGCATTATATAGCAATTCAATTATTAAATCTTCACATACCGCAACATTCCCTTATTCTGGGAGGGAGCTAGGAGTGTCGATTCCAAACTTTCAAATAACAATTTCACTCCCAATTATATCAAGTTCGACTCACTGTTTGGTTCAATGTTCATTTAAATTCGACTCAGAAGGGCTTTATCTCTACTCCATGGACAATAAAAATATAAAACTTGGAATACCGATGTCAATAGGTTTCATATACCATCTGTATTTTACAATATCTTGTGGTAATATATCAATAGCGGATGATTCATGGCATTGCTGCAAGCCTGCAACACTAAAACTCTATCTGGAAATGTGGACCAACAAGTCAACACAGTTGTAGAGAGAAAAAAAGAAGTGGAGGGACTTGGTACGTGGGTTGGAATTTATATATGGAAGTACCTCAGATGATGCAGGACTGAGTGGTGACTTGCGGTCAGGAACGGAAACTTTAGGGCTCCTACTACTCTTCTTTGATGGAGATGCAGAGTCAGCCTCAAACCCACTTGTCTTAACTACTTGACGTGCAGCTCGGAGAGACACCTTTTGAGGTGTTTCTGACGTTGATCCACTTCTGCTGTCATACAACAAAGATTAATCACAGAGTTTAACATTTGGCAAATTCTACTTCTCTTTTACCTACCCCTTCCCTGACTTCACTGCATAGTAAGTTTTAAGGTGTTGGGAAATATATAGTTTACCCACAAGAAACAAAGACCTACAGACTATGCAGATTATAATACCAGCAGGAATCAACTACCCAACAAAACAAACGGGTTTGTCCATATCCTGATCTTGAAGATTTTCACGGGTTAGTAATAGCAGTTGTGAGAGGAGGGCCATGGGACCCAGTACGTACGCCATCAGCATCAAAGTTAATGCAGACAAACAGTCGCCCATAAATGGCAAGGATATAACCAAAAAGAAAATACAACTTTCAAATTCAAATAGATACAGAAACAAATTTACAGGGGAAATGGACACCATCCATAATATACTGAACTGAGACCCAGATGTGAAAGCGGTGAAGTATAAAACAAGAAAAACCAAAGTCTAAGATGGTAAAAATGTAACCATCACAGATTGACCAACTAGCAGCTCAAAGATCCGAGCTTTACCCTCTCGGAACCAACCAAAGGAACGGTTAGTCCATTAATGGCAAGAACAGAAGATGCTATCCCACAACATCGCCCCAGCCAGCATCTATTTGTCGTTCACTTTTTTCAGTGACATTCATTTTATACCAAGGAAACAAACCAAAGAAGGGAGGAAGGAAAGAAAGAAGTAAAAAATGTATACCTTGCCTTTGGTGCCTGCATATTCTTGTTACAAGTTGAATGAACAACTACCCTTTTATGGCAGCAATGTGAAAATTCTGAAGATGTGTTTGAGCGTTTGAGGAGAGTTTGAATTCAATGCTCCAGAGGCTGACCCATACAAGTTTCTGTAGCAGTCCAGAGAGGTAAAAAGGGAAATAGCATCAAAGGGAAGTTAATGAGCAGGGAACAGTGAGAATCCAATGCATGGAAAGGGAGGAGTAAATGAAATCATGGCAAAACCATTATCATCCTCAACATCCGATGCTGCCCCCTTTATCATCACAATAATTTGCACCATCTTAAAAAAACTAAAATTTTGTTGAAAAAATTATTCAAGTCTGAATTTTTTTATAAACTATTATTTTATTCACCAAAATGCAGATGAGGCCATAAATACAACCCTCCACCATGAAGCACTACAAAGTCTAAGCAAAAACACTGCAGTTTGCATGTAAAATATCAAATTTAATTTTTTTAGACCGTTTAGATGATGGTAGGATCTATTGAAATAGTGCTAACAAGTGTGATTTATTGGTACCAACAGGATATTTTTTACATTCCAGACTGCAACATCTGGAGCAATGATCAAGTTCAATCTAGTATTCACTTTTATAAAAAAAAAACTGGTATTCTAGCTTTGACAGAGAAAGGAACAGAATGCTATTGCCCATAGCAAAACAGAAAAGTAAATCCATAATAGGAAGAAAAGAATTGCAGTCAGAAAAAAAAAATAGTCAAGACATGCTATGGTAGGAATCTGATGCACAAACATATATCAAGATGGCGGTGTGAGGCACAAAGACCATGAAAACAATTCTATTGCAAGTCATATATGTCAACCTCTGATTGCAAAGCCAGATAGGCCAGAATTAGAACATAAAACTATAGTGAACTAGTATAAAACTAAATATGGATGTAGTGAACTAGTACATAAAAATAAACATGGATGGTGCATAAACCAGACGCAAGTTGCACTACAAATTCCTCTACTGACTTCATCTGTAAAAGAACAAATAAAAATTGATGTTTCTTTGCTATAGGCTATACAGGATGCTCAAAATTAACTTGACATTTTCGCTGTTGGACCGACAATAATTCAGAAATTATACGACATCACAACAAATCCATATCGTGTCAGTAGGTACCGTTTCCCTCACCAGCAAACTTGGAATTCCTAGTTAGGATTTCAATGGAAGTCTCCTCCTTGAAATGCCTTCATTTTCATCCGAACATCGGTGGCTGAATTCCTCAGTCTTTGCTGATAATTTCTGCATTACAGTGCAGAAGGGTCGATAACATTAATAGAGTTGTTAATTAAACGAGCAAGACAATAATAGTGCTGATAATAAATAAAATGGGACACATTCTTACCTGGTTTAATGCAGAATCACTCTTTAATTCGAGTTCACGTATTTCTTGTCGTCATACCAAACTATTCGTCAATCCAAGTAAAACAGTTTCGATGACTCTCCAAGAACAAAGCCCTTTCTCCCTGCAATTCAAATATCAGACTAGTAATCTAAAGTGGCAGTTGTGTTTTGTTGATCTTCCAATTAGAAAGTTTGACTGCTTACTATAAGAGTGTTAAAAGTCCAAGACATCTTACCGCCAGTAACGCTTGTTCAAGTCTGTAACCGAAACCCTCAGTTGGGTGCATCCACTATTACCAACTTATATGCTGTCATCACAGGGTTACTTTTGTTGGGGCGCCAGCAGAAACCTAACGGAATTTAGGATCGAATAAGATAGTATTTTAATAACTCACTTAATTAAGCACTCAATTTTATGGATATTACAATTTGGTCACTTGGACCTTTCAAACTCCTCACCGAGCACTCTCTACTTCTTCTTTCTTATTTGTTTTGTTTCTCTACACTTCACACTTGCCTAAGATGAGACTTCATATTTATAGGCTAATACAACCTCCTTAGCAAGATACTAGCACATTTAGTAGGTTTAGTGTGTGGCTAGGATTATTCTTATTTTATTTAGTTATCAAAACATATTAATTAGTTTAGTTGAGTAGTTGAGATATTTTTATGGAATTGTCTAGGGAATTGTACATTAATTCTCAACACCTCCTCTTAATCTGCAATTCGCAGTAGGTGTTTGAACTTCTCAAGTTTGTCCTTCATAACTGCCTTCATCATGATATCTGTCGGTTGATCATCTGTGTTGATGAACTCCATTGTGATTTCTCTGTTGTTGACTAGCTGTCGTATGAAATGGTGTTGTAACTCGATATGCTTCGACCTTGCGTGAAATACTAGATTCTTCGCCATGGCTATGGCTGACATGTTGTCACAGTAAATAATGGTTGGTTCATTATAACCTTTTTGCAAGTCTTCAATTAATCTTTTTAACCATACTGCCTCGCATGTTGCATCTGTTGCTGCAATGTATTCTGCTTCCGCTGATGACAATGCCATAGTTTTCTGCTTCTTTAAGCTCCAGGAAATTGGTTTTGTACCTAGGCAAAATATGTAACCACATGTACTCTTTCGGTCATCTAGTGAGCCTGCACAGTCACTGTCGATGTATCCGATTAGCTTGCTTCATTCTTCCTTCTTATACCTTAGGCCCAATTGTTTAGTGTCTTGGAGGTATCGTAAGATTCTCTTCGCTGCTCCAAAATGAAGTTTGCTGGGCTCACCATAAATCTTAAAATGAGACTTACTGAGTGACATATATCTTGTCTTGTGTGTGTCAGATATATGAGCGATCTGACTAGGCTTCTGTAGATTTTTTCGTCAACTTTTTCTGCTCCATCATCTTGTCGCAATTAGAGATTGGTTTTAGGGTTGAGCAGTTAGGATTTAGGGTTCAGAGATGGGTTTTAAATGGATTAGAGTTTAGAATTTAGGGATAGGGTTTAGGGTTTAGAATTTAGAGACAAGGTTTAGGGTTTAGAGTTTAGAGATAGGGTTTAGGGTTCAAAATTTAGAGATAGGGTGGTTTAGGGTTTATAATTTATAGATAGGGTTTAGGGTTTAGAATATAGAAAAGGGTTTAGGATTTAAGGTTTAGCAGTTAGGGTTTCTAAAGCCTAACCCCACACCGCTAAACCCTAAACCATACATTCCACTCCATTTACATGCATGTCCCATGCAATCCACTCCATGCATGTGTTATGCATATCCCATGCAAATTACTTCTTTCTTCATAATACTAATTAAGACATGTATCAATTTGCATTTGTCATTTATTATGAAAAAAAATTAATTTGCATCGGATATGCATGGGACATAGAGTAAAATTTTCATGCAGGTATTCTTAATGTTAGCTTTTCTTTATTTGTAGGGTTGAGGATTTAGGGTTTCCAGTTTAGGGTTTAGAGATAAGATTTAGATGGGTTAGGGTTTAGAATTTAGAGCTTGGATTTAGGGTTTAGGGTTTAGCGGTTAGAGGTTAGGGTTTAGGGTTTAGAGATACGGTTTAGGTTTAGGGTTTAGCAGTTAGGGTTTAGCGGTTAGGGTTTAGGATTTAGGTCCTTGCTTTTAATTAATTTTTGGAAATTAGTAATTAGTCATGCTAATTAAGGTGAATTAGTTAATATAAGTAATTAAAGCAACAATTGTTTTTGTAATTAAATACTTGACAATTGAATATTTATCATTAATATTTGGAAATTAGTAATTAGTCATGTTAATTTTTAGGTGAATTTGTAAATATTAGTAATTAAAGTGAATATATAAATATTATGGTTTATTACCAAGTATGTAATTGCCAAATTAATTGGTACTATATATACTATGTAACCTAAATCATCATAACAAATTATTAATTTTCAAGTTAATTAAATAAATATTCAATTACCAAGTCTATAATTATCAAATTAATTTTTACTTATATTTACTAGTTAACCCTAATTAGCATGAATAATTATTAATTTCCAAGAATTAATTAAAAAAATATTTAATTACCAAGTATTTCATTACCACATATATTTAATTACTAATTCACTAAACTAAATCACACTAATAACAACATAAAAATTTAAATAAATATATATATATATATATACAACGGTCGGCACCTCGAACACCATTCTTCGCCATCGGCATTCAACGCCGACAACCGGTCAATACGGTCGGCATTGAATGGCGTCGGTTTTTAACGACCATCAGCGTTGAATGCCGACCACAAAGCACGGTTGTCGACGTGCCGACCGTTTTGTATATTTAACTTTTTAGTACTATATTAGAGGGCGGCGACGGGTCGACGGCGGAGGGCGAGCGTGCGTCAGGGGAGGGCGGGCGGGCGTTAGTGGAGGGCGAGCGAGTGTCAGTAGTGAGCGGCGGCGGCGGCAGGAATGGAACGTCGACGACGGCGGCGGCGGCGTAACGACGGCGGCAACTGCATAACGGCAGCGACAACGGCGTAACGACGGCGGCGGCGTCAGAACGGCGGTATAAACGGTCACTTTTGTTTAGTCGTTTCAAGTGTGATAACAACTCTTCGATTTTCCGAATCTTATAAAGAAATTGTAATTTTACTATTTTAGGGGGCGTTTATGTCACTTCAACTACCGAATACAAATGTTAGGACAATGTTAGGGCGTTGTGTAGTAAAATGTAGAGCGTTGTATACCAATCCCCCGAAACTGAATTCTAAACGATGCCCTAGCTTTGGAATTGCTAAGTTGATAATGTGATTACTAATAATTGATTTTGTTAGCATAATGCGAATTTCATTCAAAATTAACTACCTGAGAAATTAACGTGTAATTAACTAGTGTTTTATTTGGTATTATTTAGTTTGTTGAAAAAATGGCAAGGACAAAAGGTCGAGGTAAATTGATTAGTATCGATCTGGTTGAGTACGAGAATATACCGACCCATCAACACTTTTCTTCTCTGCACGTAGCTCATCCGCACTTTGCATCTCCACACTTGGCTTCTACAGGCTCGTCTCATGCCTCAGCGAGTGTTGGGGTTAGAGGAGGGAAACCTAACTGACTTATGTGGATATAGGAGGAGGATGCCATTGTACTGGACGACGAGGGACTTAGTCTTACTTGGGAGCTTACTGTGGGGCTTGCAGATGGTGGATTGATGAGGACGACCGTGATCCCTAGTTTTGGCGGTCACATTGCTCATTACCTATGGCAGAACATGGAGGAATACATACATCTGAAAATTTCAGATTCATGAAGTGCCCTAAACAATGGGCGAATGTGAGCGCCGACTTTGACATCAAGGACCAAGACCATTTGGTCGATTATGAAGGCCTCGGGACTACTTCACTTGGGAGATTGCATATCGACCAATTTTCATGAGCCTCTCCTCGACGCATTTGTTGAGAGGTTGAATTTTGATACTAACACCTTTTCATGTTATGGGGGGGAGATTACTATCACACTGCACGATGTCTTCCAGATACTCTGTATCTCGGTTAGCGCACGTGAACTTCATCAGCCTTGAGATCGGAGTTTACCGAGGGTGGTAGTAATTGAGTCGCTTGTCCTTGAGTCTATGGAGGCTTTGGATCACCCGGTCAGAGGCCCCGGTACTAGACCTAAGTTGTACGATCATGGCGCCATGTACGAGAAGGATATGATCGAGATCAGCAAGCATTTAGGGGATCAGACGGCTTATAAGGTATTCATGTTTTGTCTTCTTGGGGGTACTCTTTTTCAGGACATGTCTGCTAATTGTTCCCATCTAGTGCGTTGAGAGTACTTCATGGAGTCATCCAGTGAGATACCAGAGTATGCTTGGAGTGCTGGTTTGTTAGTTTGGTTGTACGTGAGTTCGGCAAGGCTAGTCGTGCAGACGCGAGGGGAATGGCAGGTTGTATTACTTTGTTCCAGTCCTTGGTTTATGAGCACTTTCCTAGTGTTAGGCCTGCTAGGATGGTGCGACAGGAGCGTAGAGCGGGTAAGGAGTTAGCTGGTAGATGGGACAGTGTCGAGATGCCTAGGAGGACTAGCGACGCCCTACGTGAGAGGCTGGACTACTACCATTGCCTCCTTGATGACATGGATGCTCGTGACGTGACTTGGCTTCCGTTTGGTCCCGAACCCGACGTCGAGGTTCCTGAGTCGACTTTCCTTTGACTCATCTGTTGCACCGATGTTGGGTAGTACTATGATCCCTACTATGTGGTCAGACAGTTTGGCTACATGCATACAATTCCTCCCATGATTGCTAAGTCGGTGCGTGCTTATAGGCACCGCGAGATCCGTAACTACGCGGTCCAGTGTGCAGTAACCAAATTTGTCCGGGCTTTTGAGTTTTTAGTTCCGTAGCCCTATTCTATGTCGAAATGTCAATGCTTTTCGGGTCCCATTTCAAGCTCGATTTTTTGGGCCCAATTTTGGGCTCGTTACTGTTATTAATTAAGAGGCTGTCACCTCTTATTTTTTATCAGAAACGTCGCAAATTGTGGTTGGAGAAAAGGTAAGTTGGCAGCCCAATTTTTTTATTTAAATGGACAGCCAAAGATGGACGAGAAGGGAGGAGAATTTTGGAGAGATTGGAGTTTTCTCAACAATACTAAAAAAACCCCAATAGAATTCAGTTAAGAAAAGTCCTAAGAGTTATTACAATAACTTACAAAAAAGCACTAAAACTAAACACTAAGGCCTCTATTTTATCGTCACTTACAAAGGACCACCACCTGAAACACGACAAGAAAAAGAGAAGTTTTGAATTAAAAGTAACCATTCAAACTCGCATATTTAAAAGCATTGACGTATCATTCATGCATACGCATTGTTGTTCTTATACCCTAAACTAACCTAGAATCTAATGATTATTGTAACTAATCAAGTGAAAGTTCCATTTTAATCAACAACCAATGAATCAATGAAAAAAAGCATTCGAAACCAACTAAAAGTTACTGGAGAAAATGCTAGCAAAGAAATCTATAGCCGTCTTTTATAATTTTTGCACAAATGACCTGGATTTTTTTTTAACATTAGCAAAAAGTCAAGTATTTTTAAAATAGAACTTTGTTAAAATACTTAAACTATGACTATAATCCCAGTAACGAAACTAAACAAGTTTCTTAGGCGGCTAATCAACAAAATAGATTTCAATAAAAATAGACTAGAGTGATTTTTTTTACCAAGGGTGTTTTCCCTCTTTGTTTCTCCGCTGCCGACGCCGGTTTCCTCCCCTAACAAAAATCAACAATAAAATGAATTAGATCCACAAAATAAATAATAAGGGGGTTTCAACTCTAGATTTACAAATCGGGACTTGCATGTCACTAGACGACCCGTCTGAGTCTCCGACGACGTCATGCAAGCCCGGATCTGGATTAAACGAGAAAAAAGAATAGAAAGAAGGGGTTTCAGAGATGTTTTTACCTTTTTTTTTCTTTTTTCATTGTTTATGACCGAGAGGAGAGAGGAGAAAGGAAGAAGAAGATGAAAAAAAAGAAAAAAGGAGAAGGGGACGACGGCCGCCACCCCCGAGAAGAAAAGAAGAGGCGAAGAGAGGAGGAAGGAAGGAGAGAAGAGGAGAAAAAAAGGGGTGAGGAGAAAAAAAGGGGCAACATCCGAGAGGAAGAAGAAGAGAAGAGTGGAGGAGAGTGATAGAGAGAGGCGAGACAGTTTTTGGGGAAGAGAGGGAAAGAGAGAGAGGGAAAAGCCGTAAAATAGTCCAAATTGACCTTTGTATATGGCCAATTAGGGTTTGAGTGAAATTACGAAATTGCCCCCAATCTTCCTTCTTCGGCGCGTAAGTTTTGAGGGACAATTTCGTCTTTTCACTCATCTAGAAAAACCGTCGGTAACTGGTTCCACTGGTCAAGCAAGTGGGCAGCCCGCCCCTTACCCTCCGGATCGGGCCCGTCACTTGGTTGGGCCCAGTTTATTGAGAGGAGAGGAGAAAGGAAGAAGATGAAGGAAAAAGGAGAACGCCGCCGTCGAGAAGAAAAGAGGAGGGGAAGAGTGGAGGAAGGAAGGAGAAAAGAGGAGAAAAAAAGGGGGAAGAGTGGCGGCGGCGGCGTTAAGGCGGCAACCGAGAGGAAGAATTGATTCAGAAAGGCCAAACTCTTTTTTTAGTTAAGTCACATTTGTGTCTTATTAAAATCCTGTTAAAAGCGAAATAAAATCAAAGTAAGAGTGGAATAATAGTATAATAAAGGTCCTAAATTCCTTAATCTTATTCCATGTTTTTAAGTTAACGTTGTAAACTAAACAAAAACTCGAAACTTTACATTCATTCCAATCAATGTAGTACTTTAATTAATATTAGTATAATGACAAAAGAACTACCAATTCGCCAAAAATATTTGTGGCATGTCTATTTAAATAAAGATTCGTTTCCCGTCCCGCAATGTATTTTTCAATTAGGTCAAATCAAGTTAATGTAAATTATTTAATTTATCATTTGGAAAATAATGCTAAAATTCTTTGATAATAATCCTTTAGAAATACTATAGCAACGTGTAATGGATTTTGTATCTGTGACAATAGTTTCGTATTTTTGCAAAATTATCGGTTAATCAAAAGTAGAGTAAATAGAGTATTCAAATTAGAAGTCATTATAAATCTTTACTACCGTTCTAAACTTTATAAATAGTAATAGTCCGATTACGAATCAAGAGGTTCGTAAGTAAGCACATTAAAATGTATATTTCCCCTCATCACATCAGCACCTTCGGTTTCGGAATACCAAAACACAAGGATCTTCGTTCTAAAAATTTTGGTATTAAAATAATCCAATAGATGTCTTTCAAAAAAAACAATAAACATGATAACGTAATTCTACAATAGTGAAGATTAAAAAATTCAAAAATTCAAACAATTAAATAGAAAACACTCAACTAAAGATGTATATCGACAAAATATGAAATTTCCACAAAAGTGCGAATTCGAAAATCTGAACAACTAAATAGGAAGTACTCAATTAAAGATGTTTATCATAAAAAGAAATTTCCACAAAAGTGGGAATTCGAAAACCGAACAATTAAATAAAATATTATCCTACCAAACACATTTATCAATGTAAAACGAAATTTCCACAAAAATGAGAATTCGTAAATTCAAGCAATTAAATAAAGAATATTCAGCTGAAACATTCATTAACATAGGATGGAATTCTCACAAGAGTGGGAAATCCCAAAGATTTATAATCAAATAAAAGTCTTCTCATAAAGTTACGTAACCCTCCGCCTTCAAATAAAATATAATTAAGCCACTAAAACAAAGAAAACAAAACATAGCTTATCAAATTTCGTAGTACCGGTGTACCGGGCGTTGCGGGGGTGCTAATCCTTCCCCACACGTAACTGCCTCCCGAATCCAAGATCTCTGTTTCGCAGACTTGATCTAACTTGCGTCCAAAAGGACCTGAGTTATTTCGAAAGCGTCCATTCCGCTTCTAAAGATTGGTGGTGACTCTGAAACCAATTTCGAGCCATCGGCGCCGCAGACGGAAACGTTCACGATAGATGGCGACTCCGCCGGGGACTACGAGCTCTCCAAAGGAGGCTAACTACAAAAATGAAATGTCGATAAGTTTGGGTATTTGTTCGTTTTGACGTGGCTTTACTTTCCCTATGTGTGCTATTTAATTTTCAGTACTCATGCATATGCATGCTCTATACCGAGCTTCGCCCTTAGGTAAAATTTTGAGTGAAGTAGCGTTTGCCTTTACAATAGTAAGGGCGCGTGCACCCTTGTCCCAGTATTGAGTCATACCAGGATTAGCTATACTCGCCTCATGTAGTATGCCTAGAAGCCTCCCTCAGCAAGCCTAGGATAGAGCCTTGCGAAACCAGTTCGACAGCTCACAACCTAGAAAACCCCGTAATAGGGAATTTGTATGATTTAATGTATTATTATTGCTCAACTTACGTGTTCTCTCTTGACCTTATTTATTCCGCCGCACTGCTACAAATCCTTCCCAGCCCGACTCCTATTGGCGTTCATGGTAAGGAATGAGACCATAGAGGTAGTATTTCACATGGCGCAATTGACAGCTTGTGTCACCAGATGGGAGGCGAATGCTGAAACTATCACCCGTTTGGGTAGCTGGCTTAGTAACTTCTTAACCATAATCGAGTGGAATACATTACTACAGCAAGAATGGCCGATGGAATACATGTTGTTCACCTTTCACATAACAAGTTACTAATTAATGGGAGGATGAGCTGGTAGTGATGGAAAGGAGTCAGGTTCTCTTTGAGGGTTCTTGGCCGACCAACCCAGCTGTCCAACCCGAAGATGACCCTATTCGTTGGGTGGAAATGAAACGACTGCTGATGGTGCTAAATTATATAGAACATGACCCAATCTCGACCATCCTGCAGTCAGCCGATAGCTACTACTGTGACGGTAGAATCAAGGAAAGCACTAGGATCCTCTTGGAGATACAAATTGAGAACACCTTCTACCTCGAGGCAGAGTATAACCGGGAAGTCTTCAGGGATGTCAACTTCGGATAAGCTTTGGAGTACCACTTTACGGAGCCAGTTCGTTCATCATAAATGGGGAGGGTAGTGGCTAGAGGTCGGAAATAGTATGGTCAAAGTTCTTCCCAGTTGTGTATGTATCGTGGAAGAAACTTAGTAGAACCTAGATGGGTAGCGCAGGCGTAGTATGATAATCGGAAGTAGACAAGACGATATGTGGCGCCTTGCCTGTTTTGAGGTTTTAGCCAAACACTGCAAATTTTGAAATAGTAATAGGGTAAACCGTCAAACTCTCGGCATCGCCTGCGAATTTTGGGGTGCATGTGAAAAATCATAATATTAACGGATTAAGTAACCTTCTAATTTCTACTAATGGCTCAGCGCAAGATTCTCAGATTTAGTTACGCGCAACAAACCTTTGCATTCATGCATTTGCATTCGTCTTTGTTTTTTAAGGAAATTTTTTTATTTTTGCATTTTTCTGACGTTCAGTCAATGTTTTAGGTATCATCATCATAGCGCACCTGTTTTATAATATAGTTTCATCTTGTAAATTATGGCAAGCTTCATAGATACTGTTGATGAGGAAGAGTATGTTATGTGGTTGGTGCAACGACAACGTGAAGCTTACGGCAATGAGCCACCGTTCGGTACACTCGCCCCAAACTTGCCAAACTGCCCAATTCGGGTACCGGTGTACGAAACCGATGTGTTAAGTGACACCTAGTCAATGTTCACCGATGAAGAAAAAGGGTTGTTTGGCGAGAAATACGGATGTCTGTTCGATCTGATCAATACCTCGTTCCCAGGAGTTATGATGAGAGAACTACTCAAGTATTGGGATCCACAGTTTCATTGCTTCATAATCAATGACATAGACATTTCGCCACTAGCCGACGAATATGGATCAATCCTCTGTCTTAGGAACCTCCCACTGGGCAAGGTGTACACAACTCAATCTAGGCCCAAGGTCGAAAGGTCATTGTCCTGCATTCTGGGGGTGATGAAGGATAAGCTGAAGGATCAAATTTAGGTTGGGACAACTGCAGAGTATTTACCCATCAGGTATTTGCTAGGATATATCTATAACAGGAGTGCGACATGTCATGGGCGAGTCAGCACTTTGGCACTGATCCTCTATGGAGTAGTATTATATCCTAGCGCAATACACTTCATTAGTGAAAATGCTATCAGAGCTTTTGTGCCAGACTACCATAGGGAGAACCCAACATATTCAATTATGGCGGACACCTTCGTGGCTCTTGACAGTTGCTACCAGCTAGCCGAGGAAACTCTGTACGACAGTGCTTCCTTGTTAGTCACATGGATCTTTGGACATTTGAAGCCATCGTTGAAGTTAGGAATACCTAATGTCCGGTACAACAAAGCTTTCCATGGATCAACCAGTACAATTAATGAGTTTATCCATGCTGGAGGAGAGTAGGAGAATACTACACCAAGCCAATGGGAAAGGTATTTTGCCACCTTCGAAGAAAGTAAGCTCCACTAGAAAGCCCTGTCGATGACAAACATGGATGTATTGTATAGATGAGGGTATAATCCTTGGGTCCCTCTACTAGGACCAAGGAGTTGCGCAACATATGCTCCTACCATGTTCAGAAGGCAAATGGGATGTTTACAATTCATACCAGACACGAAAAGGATGGGGGGGCTAACAGTGAAAACAAACGCTGGAAAATCTCCAAAAGGAGATGGACGAGATAAAAGGACGACTAGCTGGGTTTGATGAAATGAAGTTGCAGATGAAGTTGCTCGTAAGGTTTATGGCTGCCAAGAAGAAGGTTATGGAGGATGAAGACCCAAAAGTCGATCTAGAAATTCCTCTTCTAGAACCAACTGGGGAAGGACATTCAGAAAGGAGAGTCGTCGTGATCGGTAATGAACAAGAAAAAACTAAAAGGGAAACCGGAGAAGCTAGTGGGGATGGTGTGCACACTAAGTTTGAGCACGTGAAACATTCTGAGTTTCACGAAGATACGCCATCCAAAGATTGGCGAGAGTGTTTAGAAGAGATATTACAGGTTGTAGAGGGTGTTGATTCTTATGGCACCCTCAATGCATCACAATTGTGGCTCTTACCAGAGGTTGTGATACCCCACAAGTTTAAGATACTAGACTTTGAGAAATATCATGGCACCACCTGCCCGAGAAGCCATCTGGTAATGTATTGGAATAAAATGGCAAACCACGCTTATAATGACAAGCTGATGATGCATTGCTTCCAAAATAGCTAAGGAGAGTCAGTTTGAGGTGGTATATGCAACTTGAAAGAACAAGAGTCAGAAGGTGGCAAGATCTTGTTGATGCTTTCATGATGCATTATAAGCATAATCAGGATCTGGCCCCCGATAAGGAGGACTTGCGTAACATAGAGAAAAAAGAGAACGAATCATTTCACGAGTATGCCAACAGGTGGCGTGAAAAGGCTGCCAAAGTGCAGCCGCCTATGTCAAAGAAGGAGCTAGTCTCAATATTCTTTGAGACTCTGAAGCGCCCCTTCTACAACAATATGTTGGGGATAATCACGACAAACTTCTCCGACATGTTGCTAATCGGAGAAAGGATTGAGAAAGGGATTAAGCATGGCAGAGTGTATGGCCATGATCCTCTTAAGAAGCATAATACCACCCGTAAAAGGGAAGAGGTCAATGCCACATGAGGTGAAGCTCCAAGGACTGGAGGATGGGTTCAAACGCCCACAAGCAATCAGGCATCGCCATATGTAGTTGTGGCCCTGCCAGTGGCCCATAATCAATCGTTTGTGCCTCAGCAAAGGACAGCGCCCAATACTGCTATTCAGCCGGGAGGATATCAAGAGAATCAACCCAGGCCATACCATGGAGGCCAACAAGTTGGAATTTAAGGGCAGAGCCGTCCTACCAATTACAAGATGACGGAATCACTCAACGGTCAGTCCAGCCGCCCCGATGTCAATAAGAATCCGCTCCCTAACCACGGGGGCAGAATGTTGCTATGTTTGGAAAAGAAGAATCTTATCGAGAGAAGTTGAGTGTTGCTGAAATTAAAACACCACTGAAGTATGTATGCAAGCTGCTCATAGACGGTGGTTACCTAAGAAACGGCGAGGGGCGAAGTATTTCTGCAGGGCCAGGGGACAAGTGTTTATACTACAATGGCGATTCTGACCATACTATGGATGATTGTGGGATTTTTAAATAAAAATTGCAAGCACTCATGGACTCCAAACTGGTTACTTTCTACTCGGAGGGGTCGAAGGAGCCACTGACATTTGCATGGAATCGCCATAAAGTCCAGAATTTGACTCCCCCAAACTTGTGATTCGCTATCAGGCCGCCGCGAGACCGCCATCGCCGTCTTCAGAAATGAGGTCGTTTGTTATAAGGGTCCCAAGGCCGTTTGAGTGTAAAAGCTCCAAGGCCGTCCCATGGGAATATGCGTGCCAAGATGGCGATGAGTGCGACGCAGACTCTCCGGCTATAACCAATATAACCGGTTTGAATCAGATCATAAGGAGCAAAAGGCACTACGGCGGGCCCGATGACCTAGATTAGACAGAGAGGGTTAGAAGGGCAGAAATAAGGCAAGGAAAAAGAGCATACTCCTAACTCGCTGGACCTAATAGTATTCTTCCTCGGGATGAATGCGAGGGAAAGAAGATGAAGATTATGAACCAAAAGTTAGTGATGAAGATGCATGTGAGTTCTTGAAGCTCGTAATGCATAGTGAGTTCAAAGTAGTGGAGTAGCTTAACCATACCCCGGCGAGGATTTCACTCGTGTCTCTGATATTAACCTCGGAGCCCCATCGACGAGCCCTCATAAAAGTGTTGAATCAAGCGCACGTCTGCCATGATGTTTCGGTATAGCATTTTGATGGGATAGTTGGAGCAGTTTTGGCAAATGAAAGAATCACTTTCGACGAAGACGAGATACCTTTTGAAAGAATGGGCCACACTAAGGCACTACACATCTCTGTAAAGTGTAAGGATTTCATGATAGCCTGATGCCTGGTTGACAACGGTTTGTCACCGAATGTTATGCCGAAATCCACCTTAAACAAGCTGCCGATTGATGACTCATACCTTAAGCAAAGCTTCACAGTGGTTAGGGCTTTTGATGGTACGAAGCGCAAAGTCATAGGGGAAATCCCGCTACCCATTCAAGTGGGACCTAAGGTCTTCCAAGTGGATTTCCACATAATGGACATAAATCCTGCATACAGCCTGTTGATGGGACACCCGTCCCTCCACACAGCGGGTGTAGTGCCATCATCCCTACGCCAAAAATTGAAGTTTGGAATCGATGGGAAGCTCATTGAAGTGTTCGGAGAGGAAGATACGCTGGTAATTAGAGCTTCAAACGCACCCTACATCGAGGCTACGGAGAAAGCCCTGGAAAGCGCATTCCAGACCTTCGAGATAGAGGACATCGCATATGTAGGGCGTAGTGCAGCTCATAAAGCCCACATCTCCCAAGCGACTCTGACATCAGCAAAATGCCTGGTTAAGGACCTCCACTACTCATAATTGTACGAGTGCTGAAAGAACCCATCCAGGTCAAGGAAAACAAGAACCATGCGGGATTGGGATACTTTCCGAAGGCTGATGATATAAGGAGGATCCAAGGGGATCAGATCAGGAGGAGAATGTCTAGGTTAAGTGTGAGAGAAGATAATGAAGGCTTTACGTTCATACATCACATCACAAACACATTTAGGAGCGTCGGAAAGATAAATGTGAGGAAAATCTACACTGATCTGACCACCGAAGGGTTATTGTCGGATTTTACAGATCTCTCCATCAGCATGCTGGGTACGGGAATTACGACTGGAATAGAATGGGTGCGCCAGCTCCGTCCGGAGGAGGAGCTGAGCAATTGGGTGTCTGTGGAGTTACCTTCACCATCACAGATGTAATAACTCTAAAAAATAACTACTAAATAAAAGAACGGAGGACATCCTAGTGTCTTTTTTAGTGATCCTAGATGCATGTATCGTATTTTCTCGAGTTTAATAAAGCACGTTTTCATAAGTTTCAATCCGTGCATTGGCCATATTATTCACTTTCGTATTTCTTCTTTTTCCTTTTCTATCCCCCCCCGGCGTGACAGGGTTACAAATGTATTTGAAAACAATGAAGAATTTCGAAACACTAAAGTTGACTTTGACCGCCTAGTTTATGAGATGGAAACCGAGGAAGGAAGTGATGGTTCTGACCTAGAAACAGATTGGATGGCAGAACAAGAAGAGCGATCCCTGGAACCTTTCTACGAGTCAGTAGAGATTGTGAATTTGGGAGCAGAGGAGAATCGACGAGAGGTCAGATAGGGGACAGTTTAGACCAAGAAAAAAAGGATAGGCGTCTCAACCTACTCCAGAACTTTCAGGATGTTTTCGCATGGTCTTATTAAGATATGCCAGGCCTCGATGAAGAAATAGTAACACATCACTTGCCAATAAGGGAGGAGTGCAAGCCAGCAAAGCTAAATTTACGACCGATGAAACCGGAATGGATACTCAAAATTAAGGAAGAACTGCAGAAACAATACGAAGTCGGGTTCTTGCAGGTGGCACAATACACCGATTGGGTGTCTAATATAGTCCATGTGCCTAAGAAGAATGGAATGGTGAAAATGTGCATAGACTACAGAGATTTAAATAGGGTAAGCCCGAAGGACAACTTTCTATTACCTCACATAGATGTTCTCGTTGATAATACCGCCAATCACCATATGTTCTCTTCCATGGACGGTTTCTCAGGATACAACCAGATCAGGATGTTTCCGGAAGATCGGGAAAAACCCACCTTCATCCCTCTATGGGGAACCTTTTGCTATAAAGTTATGTCTTTCGGGCTGAAGAACGTTGGGGCAACTTACCAGCGAGCCATGGTCACACTATTCCATGACATGATACACAAAGAAGTAGAGGTATATGTGGATGACATTATAACAAAGTCAAAAAAGGAAGACGACCATGTAGCCGTGCTATGAAAATTGTTCGAGCAACTCAGGAAGCACCAGGTCCGACTGAATCCAGAAAAGTGTACGTTTGGAGTCACCTCGGGAAGGGTGCTTGGTTTCGTGGTTAGCCAAAAGGGGATTGAAGTGGACCCTGACAAAGTGAAGGCGAGAGTTGACATGCCTCCTCCCCAAACGCAAAAAGAGGTCCGGGGATTCTTGGGACACTTGAACTACATTAGTCGGTTCATATTGCATTTGACTTCGACGTGTGAACCCATTCTCAAGCTTCTAAAGAAGAATCAGCCTGTCGAATGGGATGAAGGTTGTGATCGAGCCTTTCAGAAAGTCAAAGGGTGTTTATTAAACCCTCCAGTTCTGGTGCCACCAACTTCGGGAAGGCCGCTAATACTGTACATTTGAAAATTCGGTAGGCGCGATGTTGGCTCAACACGATGAATCAGGAAGGAAAGAGCACGCCATAAACTACACCAGCAAGAAGTTCATTGACTACGAATCTCGATATACATCGCTCGAGAGCGGAGCGCTTGCATGAGCAGCCAAGAGGCTGAGACAGTACTTGTTATATCACACGGCGCTCCTTATATCCAAAATGGACCCTATCAAGTATGTCTTCCAAAAGTCGGCCCTCTCCGGACGGATAGCCCGATGGCAAGTGCTGCAGGCAGAGTATGATATCGTTTATACCACGAGGAAGGCCATTAAAAGGAGTGTAGTGGCGGATCATTTGGCAGAGCATGTGATCTCAGACCTGGGTCTGATGTTGATGGACTTTTCGGATGAAAGTATAATGAACACCGAGAAATCGGAGGGGGGCTTGGTCCAAAAAACATGGGTGATGAAGTTCGACGGGGCCTCAAACTCATTGGGACAGGGCGTCGGGGTCGTGTTTGTCTCTCCCAAAGGGAAGGTGTGTCCTATCACTGCCAAAATTTGCTTTGACTGCACCAACAACATAGCAGAGTACGAAGCGTGCTCTTTCGGAATCCGAGCTACACTTGAAATGGGCATTAAGAATTTGAAGGTATATGGTGATTCCGTCTTAGTAATCTACCAATTGAAGGAAGAGTGGGAAACTAGGGATCATAAGCTCATCCCATACCATAAATACATAGGGGAAATGGCGGCGAAATTCGAGTCGATACAGTTTGAGCACATCTCGCGAGTCGACAATCAAATAGCGGATGCTCTCGCCACATTGCCCTCGATGTACGAACTAGAAGAAACCGAGGTTAACCCACGAATCAAAATCCAAAAGGAAACTGCACCTACCTACATAGCTAGTGTCGAAGAAGAGCGCGATCGGAATCCCTGGTACCATGACATAAGGACCAACCTACAGAAAAGGGAGTACCTAGATGGGGCATCTGAGAATGATAAAAGGACCTTACAGAGGTTGGCGATGGGTCACTATAATGATGGGACTGCCCTCTACAATGTAAGCCACGACTCTGTGCTGCTAAGATGTGTGGCCACCCCTGAAGCTTAGAGAATCATAAAAGAAGTCCATGAGGGAGTCTGCGGCACGCATGCTGGTCGTCACGCATTACATAAGAAGATAATAAGGATGGGTTACTATTGGACGAAGATGGACTCTGACTATGTGAAATACGTGAGAAAATGCCACAAGTGCCAGGTTTATGCCGATGACAAGCATGTGCCTCCATCATTGTAGCACGTTATGGCATCGCCTTGGACGTTATAGGCATAATTGAACCAAAAATGTTGAATGGGCACCGCTTTATCCTAGTAGCCATCGACTACTTCACAAAGTGGGTTGAGGTTGTGTCATACACAAACATCACCAAAAGCGTCGTCACAAAGTTCATGAAAAAGGAAATCATTTTCCGGTATGGGCTCCCGGAAAGAATAATAACTAACAATGCAAAAAACATCAACAACAAGATGATGGATGAGCTTTGCAACCACTTTAAGATCAGGCACTACAACTCGGTACCATACCGACCGAAGATGAACAGAGCGATCGAGGCGGCAAACAAAAACCTCAAGAAAATCATACATAAAATGGTCATTACCTACCGCGGTTGGCACGAAATGCTACCGTTTGCCCTGCACGGTTACCGAACGACAATAAGAACCTCGACGGGATTAACGCCTTACCAATTGGTCTATGCGATGGACGCGGTGCTTCCCATAGAGGTAGAAATACCTTCACTAAGGGTTATGATGGAAGCAAAGTTGGAAGAAGCTGAGTGGGTAAAAGCGCGATATGATCATTTAAATTTAATTGATGATAAAAGGTTGACAGCCATCCACCACGGGCATTTGTATCAGCGCAGATTGATTAGAGCTCTTAACAAAAAAGTGAAACCACGGTATTGCGTGAGGGAGAGTTGGTGACAAAGAAGATTTCTATTCGACAAGGGGACCCAAGAGGAAAGTGGACGTCAAACTATGAAGGGCCCTATGTAGTGAAGAGTGATTTCTCATGAGGGGCTTTGATATTAACAAACATGGATGGAGACGAGTTCCCTTACCCAGTTAACTCGGATTCAGTGAACAAGTACTCTGCTTAGAGTTCACGATGGAGATGTAGGAGGTTGGCTTTCCGTCAATAAAGTGAGGGTTTAAGTCAACTTTACATTTTGGATACTTCGTGAATTCTCAACTACTATTCTCCTAACCGTTGTTCACAGTCCAGCAAATAGAATGGACGAGGCACGACAGTCCAAATAAACTTGGTGCAAATGTGTCCATGCATACAGTTTCGCTTTAATTAATCATTAGGAGGTCTTTATAAACAAAAGTATTAGTAAAGTAAAAAAAACAAACAAAAAGGAGGAAAAAATGCTAGTAATAATAATGAAAATCATTGAAAGAACGAAAGAGTTAAAGAAAGGCTAAAGAAAAGAAGCCTAAATAGCAGGTTTTGCTCCACTTATTTCTAACCCCAAAAAAGCAATTGACGAGGGTCGTTGTTGTCTTACCATCATATCCAGAAGTAGAGACAAAGTAGGAAGGAGATCCTCAAGATCAAGGGGTATGAAGATGTCAGGAAAAAAAACAGTCAAAGGAAAAGTAATGCATACAATAAGGTTACCCATTTATCAGTGGAGTTAACACCATTGCGCTAGGATGTAGTTCAAACGAAGCGGAAAGTCTACTCTTAGGATTAAGAATCATGGACGCTTAAAATGGATCAACAACGAGCGAAATTATTATATCAAGTTTAGGTTATCTTGTTAACATTTACTTTAGAAAATCCCATTGTAATGTATATCGTCGGCAAATGTAATGTCTTGTTGCAAGAGTGGTAATGGGTGGACCTATAAACAAGGCGCAGTTTTTAGCATTTGACGAGATGTTATCTACAAGAACAGTCAATTTCTTAGGAAAATTGAAACATCACACCATCACATGCATATTTTCAAAAAAAGAATGGGAAATAAGTCAATACATTACTCAAATTCTGGTAAAAAAACATTCATCACCAATACATTTGTAGTCATGGAATGGGAAATAAGTCAAGCTGAATCCCTAGTACATAAACCCTTAGGATCTTGGGTCAAGCAGATCGCAACATGGAACGAGAAATAAGTCAAGTTGAATCCCTAGTACATCAATCCTTAGCATCCTGGGGCAAACGGATCACATCTCGGAACGGGAAATAAGTCAAACTGAATGCCTAGTACGTTCAACCTAGCATCCAGGGTCAAACGGATCGCACCATGGAACGAGAAATAAGTCAAGTTGAATCCCTAGTACATCAATCCTTAGCATCCTGGGGCAAACGGATCACATCTCGGAACGGGAAATAAGTCAAGCTGAATGCCTAGTACATTCACCCTAGCATCCAGGGTCGAACGGATCGCACCAGGGAAGAAGAAATAAGTCAAGTTGAATCTCTAGTACATTAATCCTTAGCATCCTTGGGGAAACGGATCGCATCTCGGAACGGGAAATAAGTCAAGCTGAATCCCTAGTACGTTCACTCTAGCATCCAGGGTCAAACGGATCGCACCATGAAATAGGAAATAAGTGAAGTTGAATCCCTAGTACGTTCGCCCTTAGCATCCTGGGGCAAACGGATCGCACCTCGAAACGGGAAATAAGTCAAGCTGAATCCCTAGTACATTCACCCTAGCATCCATGGTCAAGCGGATCGCACCTTGGAACGGGAAATAAGTCAAGCTGAGTCCCTAGTACAATCACCCTAGTGTCATAGGACAATCTCACTGTGTGCCGTCAATAGGCCTTATCCACACCATCCCGTTATTACTATTCCATGTAAAAATAATAATAATAAACAAAATACAAAAGAAACAAACGTAAGGATATATTCAGCGAACCTTTCAAAATTTGGTTCCTATCTTTGTGCTAGTTTTTGTTATAAGCAAAAGTAACACAAAGAGGGGAAACTATAGTAACCAAATTTGTCGGGCTTTCGAGTTTTTAGTTTCCTAGCCCTATTCTACGCCGAAATGTCAATGCTTTTTGGGCCCGATTTCAGGCCCGATTTTTAGGGCCCAATTTCAGGCCCGTTATTGTTATTAAGTAAGAGGTTGTCGCCTCTTATTTTTTGTCAGAAACATCGCAAATTGTGGTTGGAGAAAAGTGGAGGTGGCAGCCCTATTTTTTTATTTAATTGGACAGCCAAAGATGGAGGAGAGGGGAGGAGAACTTTGGAGAGATTGAAATATTCCCAACCCTACTCAAAAAAACCCCAACACAATTCAGTCCACAAAAGTCCTATGAGTTATTACAATAACTTACAGAAAAAGCACTAAAACTAAACACTAAGGCCTTTATCTTGTCGTCACTCGCAAAGGGCCACCACCTGAAACACGACAAGAAAAAGAGAAGCTTCATATTAAAGATAAGCATTCAAACTCGCATATTTAAAAGCATTTACGTATCATTCATGCATACACATTGTTGTGCTTATACCCTAAACTATCCTAGAATGTAATGATCATTGTAACTAATCAAGTGAAAGACCCATTTTAATTAACAACCAATGAATCAATGAAATAAGCCTCCGAAATCAACTAAAAGTTACTGGAGAAACTGCTAGCAAAGAAAACTATAGCCGTCTTTTATCATTTTTACACAAAGGAGCTAAAGAACTATGAAACTCTTAGTATAATCGAGTTAAAACACAAATTATTCGACTAAACAAGTTGTTGAATTTTTTTTAACATTAGCAAAAAGTCTAAGTTTTTTTAAAATAGAACTTTGTTAAAATACTTAAACTACGACTGTAATCCCAATAATGAAACTAAACAAGTTTCTTAGGCAACTTATCAACAAAACATAAATCAATAAGAATAGACTAGACTAAATTTTTTTACCACGGGTGTTTTCCCCCTTTGTTTCTCCGCTACCGACGCCAGTTTCCTCCCCTAACAAAAAATCAACAATAAAATAAATTAGATCCACAAAATAAATAAAAGGGGTTACAATCCTAGATTTACAGATCGAGACTTGTATGTCACCGGAGGACCCGTCGAAATCTCCGACGATGACATGCAAGCCCGGATCTGGGTTAAACAAGAAAAAACAATAGAAAGGAGGGATTTCAGAGATTTTTTTACCTTTTTCCTTTGCTAATGACTGTGGGTAGAGAGGAGAAAGGAAGAAGAAGAAGAAGAAACAAAGAGAAAAGGAGAAGGGAGAAAGGAAGGAGAGAAGAGGAGGAAAAAAAGGGGGAGGAAGAGCCAGCGGCGACAAGGCGGCAGCGGCCGAGAGGAAGAAGAAGAGAAGAGTGGAGGAGAGTGGTAGAAAGAGGGGAGAGAGTTTTTGGGGGAAGAGAGGGGAAGAGAGAGAGTGAAAAGCCGTAAAATGGCCAATTTTCGGCCAAATTGGCCGTTTTATACGACCGATTAGGGTTTGAGCGAAATGACGAAATTGCCCCCGGCCTCCCTTCAGCGCGCAAGTTTCCTGGGGAAATTTCGTCTTTTCACTCTTCTGGTCGAACCACCTTAACCAGTTCGATAGATCAATCACGCGGGTAGCCCGCACCTTACCCTCCGAATCGGGCCCGTCACTTGGTGGGGCCAAGTTTAAGCTTAGGCCCAATTGATTCAAAAAGGCCAAGCCCTTTTTTAGTTAATTCACATTTGTGTCTTATTAAAACCCTATTAAAAGCGAAATGAGATCGAAATAAGAGTGGAATAATAGCATAATAAAGGTCTTAAGTTCCTTCATCTTATTCGATGTTTTTAAGTTACCGTTGTAAACTAAAAAAAACTCGAAACTTTGCATTCATTCGAATCAATGTAGTACTTTAATTAATATTATTATAATGATAATAGAAATACCAAATCGCCGAAAATATTTGTGGCATGTTTATTTCAATAAAGATTAGTTTCCCGTCCCGCAATGTGTTTTTCAATTAGGTCAAATCAAGTTAATGTAAATTATTTAATTTGTCATTTGGTAAATAATGCAAAAATTCCTTGATAATAATCCTTTAAAAATACTATAGCAACGTTTAATGGATTTTGTATCCGTGACAAGATTTTCGTATTTTTGCAAAATTATCAGTTAATCAAAAGTAATGAAATAGTGTATTCCAATTATAAGTCATTATAAATCTTTACTACCCTTCTAAACCTTATAAATAATAATAGTCTGATTACGAATCAAGAGGTTTGTAAGTAAACACATTAAAATGTATATTTCTCCTCAACACATAAGCACCTTCGGTTTCGGAATATACAGAAACACAAGGATTTTCGTTCTAAAATTTTTGGTATCAAAACAATCAAATAGATGTCTTTAAAAAAAATAATAACAATAAACATGATAACGTAATTCTACAATAGTGAAGATTACGCAAAATCCTCAAATCAGCTTTTCAAAGCGAACTACGTGGACTTCGAACTCAAAAGATTGGGTATATAGGCAGTCGTAAGACTCGAGCGCAAACAACTAAACAAAAAATATTAAAGTAAAAATATTTATCGACATAAAATGAAATTTCTATAAAAGGTTGAATTTAAAAATGCAAATAATTAAATATCCTGAAAACACTCAATTAAAGATGTTTATCGACAGAAAATCAAATTTCCACAAAAGTTCGAATTCGAAAAACCGAACAACTAAATAAGAAGTACTCAATAAAAGATATTTATCACAAAACAAAATTTCCACAAAAGTGGGAATTCAAAAACCGAACAATTAAATAAAAAAATATTCTACCAAACACATTATCAATGTAAAACGAAATTTCCACAAAAGTGGGAATTCGTAAATTCAAGCAATAAAATAAAGAATATTCAGCTAAAAACATTCATTAACATAGGATGGAATTCTCACAAGAGTGGGAATTCCCAAAGATTTATAATTAAATAAAAGTCTTCTCCTAAAGTTACGTAACCCTCCGCCTTCAAACTAAAATATAATTAAGCCACTAAAACAATGAAAATAAAACATAACTTATCGAATTTCGTAGTACCGGTTTACCGGGCGTTGCTGGGTGTGCTAATCCTTCCCCGCACGTAACCGCCTCCCAAATCCAAGATCTCCGTTCCGCAGACCTGATCGAACTCGCGTCCAAAAGGACCTGTGTTATGTCGAAAGTGTCCAATCCGCTTCTAAAGATTGTTGGCAACTCCGAAACCAATTTCGAGCCATCGACGCCACGAACGGAAACGTTCACGACATAGTGGGCCCCGATGGAGGATAGGACATAGTCGGCCCGAGACTGTTGTTTCAGAGAGCAGCAGCGGATGGGAGCATTATCGAGCGCAGATACATTGAGTGGTATCTCATGCACAATCACCCTCGCATCATTCCTCCGATCGAGATTCATGTACATGTCCCGTCTGAGATAGTAAGTTCGCTTACCTTTGTTTTTTTCTAGGTCGATTAATTAATGTTTGTATACTGATTAGTGGCTTGTTGGTTTTTCACAGATTGCTCACTGGATCTTCGATGGTATGGCCTCCTACTTCGACGGGCCGCTAGAGGAGCAGCTGGAAGATGAACCGCACGATTACTACGATCAGATAGAGGGGATGCGCCACCAGTTTGCAGACCTTTACATGGACTACCGTCACTAGAGACGAGGTCGTCGTGGTTAGAGACTTTGTTTTGCGTACACTATATGTATCAGACTTTGGTTTTGCGTACTTTCTATGTTTCAGACTTTTTTGTTGCGTACTTTTTATGCATTAGAGACTCATTTGTCTTTCGTGTTCACATTATGTACTATGTTCATGTATTTATGTTTACTCCTATGCTAGATTTCGGATGATTTACGTGTTATTACAACTTCTAGTCGCACTAATAACGTTCCCATTCAATTAAACACGTAAAGTTAAAAAAAACCATAAAGGGCCTAGCCGGGCCCTTTGACGTAGTTTTTTTGTTTTGCGTGTTTAATTGCGTGTTTAATTGAACAGAATATACCTTAATACAGGAACGTAACATCAAATTTCGTCTGATGTCATACATAATCTATAATCTGAGAACATAATCACATAAACTGACAATATAATCTATAATCTGAGAACATAATCACATATTTTTACTACATAACCTGACAAACATATAACCCTTAAACGAGCTTAGCATTTAAAGGGATGGGGGGACCATCCTGTCGTACTCCTGGCGTTCTATTGTGTATGGACGATTGTATCACATCTCTTTGGCTCCCAAGGTAGCCCAATACCTCCCCATCAAAGACGTCTCTGGAATGGGTAAGACCTCAATGTCATCCTCTAAGGTGAGCACAACCCAATGGTTTCCGGTACACACTAAGTATGCCACACCTCCTGGTGCCACTGTCCTGTTCTTTAAATTCAATGGTAGGAATGTATCTCCATACGATATCCCACCTCCTCCGGGTGCAAATACAACGAAAGTACAGTTTTATATAGTTGCGTACCCAAGTAGATCCAGGTTCCAGAACCACCACAGGTCCTCACATCGGGTCTCCCAGAGCCAACCCAACCGGAGTATAACGTCGGTCAATTGCCTGCCATACACATTGTGATATGGTAGAATGTTCCAGTTGAGTTTCACATGTTCCTGTAGCTTTCTGCACATAACAACATATTGGCCATCTTCATCGGAGTTGACTACATAGGAAATGCACCTTATTCCACTATGTCCATCACCCTTTTGGATCAATCACGTCTTTCAACAGGTCACGCAACCCGCTAGGGATCACCCAAACCGTTTAACTATAGAAGGAAAAAAAATTAAGTTAGACCGTTACATTACATAAAGGTCAGTTGAAATTTGAAGATCGGGTAACATATCTCTAGGAGGAAGTGCCTTTGTAGGAGTCGAGCTAGTATGTGAAGGTATAACCTTCGAAGGGTTGATTTTCTCGAGCTAGTTTTACTGTTGGAAGGAGTACATTGCGCACTTGCATGCTCATGCCAAGAAGGATTCTGGCCATCTGTCTTTCTCGCACGAGGTCTACCTTTAGGAGCATCAGCAATGGTAGGCTCTTTCACGCCCTTAGACTCGGGTTGAAACTGCAATCGAGCTCATCTGCTCAGCGCCCGGACAGATGGACCCCCTCTATCACAAATCATATGAATCATCCCATTTAAGATGTGACACTCCATAGCATCATGATCGTCGAAGATCTCTCGGTATGGTGGGTCTGTGTACTTCAATGCACGTCAAAACTTATGCAAGTGGTATGGTTTCATCTCCTCCTCGCGTTCCTCCATCGAGTACATAGCACATGTGCACAGGATTCCCTAGGTTGTCTCAACTACCCATTTTCATGGTGTAACCTTTGAGAGCTCTTCGATTAAAAGTTCAATCGCCCACGTCGAGATAGCATTATTGAGATACATAAATGGTTGTCTATGAGCATAACAACCTTTGCGCAAGAGTCATCCAAGGACTTCTGAACCTCAATGACTTGTCCCTAGATAGAAGCATGATAGCCCTCAAATAAAGTATCAATGGTCTGATTCGAAGAGTTGTACCATGACTTCAGTGACAAGTGTTGGGATTCCACCCTATTAGTTCTCGTATTTCCAATATGGAAAACCTTAGTTGCGTTGTAATGGCCCCACTAGGTCTTATAAGGTAGCCACTCACTCCCTAGGTACAAAATCAATCATCGGATGTTGGCCCAGTCATTGTAGATCATGCGTCCGCACTCTTTGTAGAACTCTTGATCCGAAAGTGCATTCAACACTTTATTCCAAGTCTCGTGCACGAAGACTTCGATAACTTCTTCCTTTTTGTGATCAACTTAATTTTGGCAACAATATTCCTTTTCATATGCCACATGTAAAGTAAGTGTGGTGTTTCTAGGAAGATAGTGCGCAGTCCAACAGCCAATCCGCACTCCATGTCAGTTGCAAATGCCTCTGGTTGTCGCTCGCCCTACAACATTCTCAACTGATTCAACACCCAACCATAAGTCTTAGCATTTTCATTCTCAACTAGGGCGAATCTGATACTAAAGTTCTTCTGCACCGGAGTAACGCCAGTCAACTAGATCACTAGCTTCCTATACTTGTTGGTGTTCAAGGTCGAGTCAATTAGAATCACATAATACCAACCCCCCAACATCTTAGCACATTCGGGGTGACTAAGAAAAAGGTTGGCAAGATTTCCACCCTCATTCTTAGTAGATTCAAAAAAATACCCCAGTCATGAAGTGGCTCTCAATGTCCAATCCGTCGAACTCATGCCACCTAATTTTTCCTTCCTAATCTTGTACGAATCATTGTATATTTGATTCATATTGTGATGAGTGTTGAAGTTCTTGTTCAGAGCGTACCTGATCTTATTCGGATGTGTATGAGTCGCAACCATGTCCCTAATATCGCTCTTCTCCTCACGTGTATGGGCATTGGTTTTGTGCTAGCTTCAAGATATGACATGAAAAAATGATTATGGTATCCTTTCAATTGTGTAGGATTTTTGGTGTGGCCTACAACGTCAATCAAGAACTTTCACTCACCTTCTACCACACGACACCTCACTGCCAGCTTGAAGGGGCAGTCACACTTCTTGGTCTTGACATACGTTTTGGTGGGTCGGAACCCGAAGATTTGCGAGCAGGCCCACGAAAGCAATACAGATACACCTGGTACTCTCGCTTTGCCTTGTTGTTTTTTATCCTTTAGTAAACTTGAAATTAAGCGACTGGAATTCGTTTTGCAGCTTCACAAGCTTCGTCCGAATAATCGCAAACATCATCGGATAAAAATCAATCGGTGTAATTGATTCATTCACTCTTATTCACCGATGAATCTCCCTACACAAAAAACATACGCTACATTTATCAATTATGTACACATCTTTGTATTCATTCACTTATTTATCCAACAAAATTACTTACCGAATTACTCATGACGAACTAGTGCATCCAACGAATGTTAAAACCATCCGACGATGTAATTACCTGAAAAACAATTAAATGAGATCATTAAAAAAAATTCAAACCGGCCCGACCGAAATTCCGACATAAAGACCGTTCGACCGGCACCGGATTTCGGCCGCGGAGAAGACCCAGCCAGCCGGCTATTTCGGCCTGCATTAATGGCCAGCCGAAACAGCCGGTGGGCTGGGCCTTCTTGGCGGCCGGATGGTTTTTTGGCCGGAAATTTTCGACAGAGTAATGTACCGTGAGATAATTTTTCGACAGAGTAAATTTGAACAATGTCGTCTTTACGAAGTCTAAGGCGTCGTTTTATTGAAAAGGTAGGGCGTCAAATAGTAATCCTGTTCGGAAATTTAATTTGGTTTACTAGTCACTGCTCACTAATGTTGGGATTAGTGGTTAAATGGGAATGGACGTTTGAGTTGAACCTGATCGGTTTTGGTTCTAATCAAATCAGTTCATGTCTAACCAGTTTATTTTCTGACCAAACTGATTAGTGAACCAATGGGTTAGGTAAGTGCCTGACCGTTGGTGTTCAACATGCCTCTTCAATTCCATTTAAGGGAGCATATTTCCCAACAATTGTTTTTAAAGTTGGCAGACATCGAATGAGATAGGATTCATTTAAAGGAAAAAATACGGTTACTATTTTTCCATAATAAGAAATCTTTTGGCTTTGCTCTCGCAAGCCTCATCTTCGGAAATCATCATTCGAGTCGTGTGATCGTTTTGAGTGTTGTGTTCGTTATTTACAAGCATTTGCAGTATCACTACGTTAGTGAGATAATCCATTTTATTTTAGGAGGATTGATTCTACTAACCTTAGGTGTCTTAGAAGAAAATTAAAATTTTTAAAGAGAAATCGTCATTGTTTCAAATTTTTTCATCTTTATATTTGTGTGTTAGTGTGCTAACTTTTGTTTTGCAGTATACAGACATAACAATTTTAAGGATTTTAATTTTTTCTGGTTTTGTATAGTGCTCATTTGGTGTTGTAGTGAGGTTCTTGCATTTTCACAGTTTTTGGATTTGTATGCATGCACGTTCATGCATTTGGTAACGTCCCTGAGTTTGCAACGGTGCATGCATGTAGTAGTTTTACTAATTATTTTCTTTGAGTGCGTGCAGTTACATTATTCTTTTTATTTGGGACATGCATATCTGTGATTAATGCTCTATTAATATTTTGTTTTATATGTGTAGTATATCTCGTTACTGTTTTTATCTTTTTGGTTATTAACGTTTTTCATTGTCCAAGTACTTTGTACTTGATTTTAGTGAGCTCATAGTTGTTTACATTTTTTGTTTGTTTCAGAGACTAAATTTTTTAATTCTCTATTCCAAAAGAGATTAAAGCTTTCGAGCTTCTGCTCATATCGAGATTAAAATCGTTAAACTTACTACTCAATGAAATTAAAGTTTCGAGCTTTCTACTTACTTTAAGATTAAAGTCGTTAGACTTTCTACTCAAACGAGATTACAAACCATTGAGAATTTTCTACCGAAATTGGAGATTAAATTCTTTTGAATTTCTACTCCGTCGAGATTAAAAGTCGTTGTGGTGTTCCACTCGTGGTATTAGTAGTGTATACTAATACGTTTGTTGGTTGAATTTTCAGAACATATGGTTGATTTTGTCATGAGTGATGCCAACCCAAGCACGTACAAGTGGAGCTAACCCAAATGTACATGCAAGTGGTCCAACCCAGGGTGTTTCAAGTGCTCCTCATGGAGTAAAAGTGATGGCTCCCCAAATCCTTCCCCATGCTCCAACGCCAGTGGAGAAACTTGGCAAGTTCAGTGATGCGGAGTTCAAGACGTGGCAACAGATAATATATTTATATCGCACCACGCTAGGATTAAACAAGGTCACCAAGGAGGTGGTTCCAAATCCTGATGAACAGTTGTCTGACAATGAGAGATACCTCGTCATTGAGGCGTGGACACATTCTGATTTCCTTTGTCGGAACTATATCCTCAGCGGTCTAGACGATTCTCTTTACAACGTCTATGGTACAATCGACACATCCAAGGAGTTGTGGGATGCTTTGGAGAAGAAATACAAGGCGGAAGAAGCCGGCTTGAAGAAATATGTTGCTGCCAAGTTTCTCGGTTTCAAGATGGTTGAATTTAAAACCGTTGTCTCACAGGTTCAAGAGCTTCAACTGATTGTACATGATCTTCTTAGCGAAGGCATGTATATAAATGAGTCGATAACAGTTGCATCATTCATTGAGAAACTTCCTTTGGGATGGAAAGATTTCAAGTATTACTTGAAGCACAAGCACATGGAGATGACGCTTTAAGATCTAATTGTCCGCCTCAAGATTGAAGAGAGATGCTGATAAGAGTTTTGGGCAACCAGTACAGGGAGAGCTAACATTGTGGAATCTTCTTCCAACAACAAGAAGAGGAAGAGGAATGCTAGTACTTCTGGTACTAAGCCTCGCAATGACCATCACAACAAGAAGAGGAAGATCCTCAAGAATTGTTTTAACTGTGGCCGTGCAGGACATAGAACATTGGAGTGTCGTGTACCCAAGAAAGACAAAGGAAAGAAGAAAGGTCAAGCAAACATGGTGGAAGATGATGTCGATGACCTTTGTGCCATTCTTTCCAATGCAATTTGGTTGATAATCCAAAACAGTGGTGGATCGATCCCAGTGCCACATGCCATGTTTGCGCTACGAAAGATATGTTCTCTTTCTACATGAACGTTGGTCCTGATGAGAAGCTCTTTATGGGAAACTCTTCAACTTCCAAAGATGAAGGAAGTGGGAAATGTTTCTTGAATATGACTTTAGAGAAAGTTGTGACATTGAACAATATGCTTCATGTGCCAGAGATTCGCAAGAATCTTGTGTCGATATCGCTTCTCGTCAAGCATGGATTTAAGGTTGTATTCGTTTATGATAGAGTTACGATTAGTAAGAATGGCATGTATGTCAGAAGAGGTTATCATAATGATGGCTTTTTCAAGCTTAATATAATGACTGTTAATGGCAATAATAAGAATAAGAGTTCTTCTGCTTACTTACTTGAGTCAAATAGTTTGTGGCATGCATGTTTGAGAGATGTGAATTACAAATCTCTACGAAAGATGATTCACATGGAGATATTACCAAGGTTTGAATGTAACAAATCTAAGTGCGAAATATGTGTGGAATCAAAGTTCTCTAATCATGCCTATCATTCCATAGGGAGGAGTTCTGAACCATTGAACTTGATTCACACAGATATTTGATATGAAATCAACCCCACATCGCGATGGGAAGAAGTATTTCATAACATTTATTGATGATTGTACTAGATTTTGCTATGTATATTTACTTCATAGCAAAGATGAAGCCTTCGATGCATTCAAACAATACAAAGCGAAAGTTGAAAATCAACTTAGCATAAAGTTAAAGTGTTAATAAGTGATAGAGGTGGTGAATATGAATTCCCAATTCGCAAGTTGTGTCAAGAAAATGATAGTATCCATCAAATTAGCTCCATATACACCCCCAACGAAATGGTGTTGCGGAAAGAAAAAACCGAACGTTAAAGGAAATGATGAATGCCTTACTACTGGTGAATTCTTCAATATAGTGGGTATACATAAACTTTTGGTATGCCTAGTTTTTTTTTGGTAACATAAACGCATCACCAATGTCCATTTTCAGTTTTTGATCTCGACGGTTCACAATTATTCGAATATTAAATCTCTATCTCACATTTTATTTTTCATCTCATACATGTTTTCAATTCCCATACTGATCACCCTCTTTAATTCATATATCATCATCTTTAACAGATGCACATCCCACATCCACATCATCCTTATTTCCCATCTATTGTTTCCACGATCTCTATGGCCCATTATCCTTACCACCATTTGTCACCATCACCAGCTCTCTCCACCTGAGGAAGCAATCGCCGGCATACCCTAACTAATCGAGTTTCTAGCCCCAGTATCCTACTCTCGATCTAATCAATCCTTCGACCATATCTATTGCCGCATTCCTCACCTCAATGATGTGGGCGTTAAAGAGCCGTCAGAGCCATGGCAGCAGCGATACCGTCCTTTCGTTCCACAATCCAGAACCCGATCCGTCCTTGACGTCATTTCGTTCGACAATCTAATCAACCCTTCTCATATTTCAAATTGCCTCAGCGTTTGACAAAGAAATTGCAGACGTGTCCGTTTTTGCTAGCAAACTTAGGGTTCATAATGCATATTATTTCCGCTGCGAGGAGATGGGGTACGAGTTCATGACCAGATCCATGTGTGCGGATTGCTGCTATTGAAAGGGAAGAACTTCGTTTAAACCATCAAAGACTGCGAAGGCGGGAGGAATTTGATTGCCGCTGCTTCAATTTCATTGGTTAGTTCATAGTGTTGTGACAATCTATTAGGTTTTTTGCCGCATTATTAGCTTTTGAACCTGTTTGATGTTTGTGCTAGTTTAATCATGAATTCTTTTTTATTATATTTTTTTTACTCTTATGACCAGGAGCCAAAATCGTGCATGTCCTGACCCGAGCTTTAGATGCTCTTCTAAGCTACAATCATCGTTGAGAGTTTGGTTTTTGCTATGTGATTATGTATATGGCTCATCTTGTTACTTATGCTCATGTGTGGCTTATCTTGTTTCTGTTATGCTATGATTCTGAGACAAGATGTGGAATTAATGGATGATGGCATAATGCTGCTACCAATTCTCATACCACTTGAAGTACTTTGAAATTGGAAACCTGGTTTAATGATAGGAGTGAAAACTCCAGGTTGCCTATTCTCGCAATTAATAACTTGGCTGACTTCTCTCGAATCAATACAGGAGGCGAGAAGGAGAAAAAATTGATCTAACCTAGAAGATGTGTCAGTCAGTGCTCCTAGTATGCAAGTGCAACACTAATGGGATTGCTTTGAGTGGTCATCAAGAAAATATAATCTGGTGATGAAAGTAGAGCCACAACAATTGACCCACCCAACCCATCGTCGATCTGAAAGACGGGAAGATCGAGCGGCATACCTGTGTTTTTCTTCTCGGTTCCAGGTGTGGAGGTTGACCCATTTGACGACGAAGCAGAAGTCAGAGACGACAGACTCGTCAGTGCCCAATTTTAGGATTGCGGGACTAGGTATATGCAAGAATGAACGAGAACTTCGATTCTATCGACAATTCTAAATAATAAAATCTCTGTCGATTCTGCTATCCCTCCCTCTTTTTGTTGATCTGGACATAGTTCTCACCTCCGGAATCTCTTCCGTCATCCTCCACGGCCCTTGCGGCCTTGACATACTCACCCTCATCCTCGACCGTAATCGACACTTTGTAATTCATTGTTCCCCTAATTCATATTCTTGACAATCTACTCTTAAGAATGGTGATGGCGATGACAAGAAAAATAACCAGGTCGCTACGTGGAATGAAAGAGCTGGGAAATAAAAATGATGTGTGGTTCTGTGAAGTGGGTTATAAAATCTGTTAAGAGGACGGGGTGATGTTAATGAACTGTGTTTTTCTGTATCAATTGATATATAGGAATTAAAGAGAGTGATTAGTATATAAATTGAAAAAATATATGAGACCAAAAATAAAATGTGAGAGAGAGATCTAATATTCGAATAATTGTGAACCGCCGAGATCGAAAACTGAAAATGGATGTTTATGATGGATTTACGTTACCAAAGAAAATAGGCACACCGAAAGTTTCGTTATACCAGGTATTCTGAAGAAACCTCATAATATGTGGGGGAAGCTATCCTTACAGGTACCCCAATAGTCAATAGAGTACCTTATAGTAAGACACAAACCATTCCATATCAGAAATGAAAAGGTCGAAAGCCTATCTTGAATTACTTCAACGTGTGGGGGTGTCTAACTAAGGTCCAAGTTCCTAAACCGAAACAGGTTAAGATAGGACCAAAAATGATTAATTGCATTTTATTGGCTATGCTAATAATAGTAAAGCGTATCATTTTCTTATGTATAAATCAAGGATTCCGGATATTCATTCAAATATGGTGGTAGAATCCAACAATGCAAAATTCGTTGAGAACTTTTTCCCTTATAAGAATGTAGGTGAAAATGTTAGTGAGAGCTCAAAGCGACCTCGGGATACTACCATGGACGTTGTACACACTATAGATGACCCACGACATAGTAAACGTTAAAGGGTACCTACATCTTTTGGTCCTGCTTTTTCTAACTTTCCCGTTGGACAATGAGCCTGAAACATATAAGGAAGCTATGAACCCGTTAGAGGCTCCTTATTGGAAATAAGCGGTCAATAGTGAAAAAGAATCCATTTTGCATAACCATATGTGGGAGCTAGTAGATCTATATGAATTAAATTCCTTGGTTATCTATGGATTTTTAAGAGAAAATTGAAAGCATATGGTACTATTGACAAGTATAAAGCAAGACTAGTGGTCAATGGGTTTTGACAAAACGAAGGTCTTGACTTTTTTTATACATACTCACCAGTGACATAAATTACATTTATACGGTTGTTAATTGCTTTGGTTGTTGTATATGATCTTCAAATCCATCAAATGGATGTCAAAACCGCCTTTCTAAATGGTGACCTAGAGAAAGAAATTTACATGGAACAACCTGAAGGGTTTATAGTTTCTGGGCAAGATAAGGTTTGTCATTTGGTTAAGTCATTATATGGAATTAAATAGGCACCTAAACAATGGTACGTGAAATTTGACACAGTGATTGTGTCAAATGGGTTTAGGATTAATGAGTGTGATAAATGTGTCTACATTCAAAGCACTCCTAATCATGAGGTCATTGTTTGTTTATATGTAGATGATATGTTAATAATGAGCAAAAATATTGTTGACATAAATGCTACAAAGCAAATGCTTTCTAAGGCTTTTGACATGAAAGACATGGGGGTTGCTGATTTTATTATTGCAATTAAAATCTATAAAACACCTCAAGGTCTAGCGTTATCTCAATCTCACTATATTGAAAAAGTACTTGACAAATTCAAGTATTTGCATTTCAGGAAAGTGAAGACACCGATAGACGTAAACCTTGTGCTTGCAAACAATATAGGTACGAGCGAATCTCAAACAGAATACGGTCAAGTACTATTATGTTTGATGTACATAATGAATTGTACGCGATCAATAAGTTGAGCCAGTATACGAGTAATCCGAACTCTATACATTGGATCGCCATGAGGCATGTTTTGGGATATTTGAAACATAACCAAAACTTTGCCTTGCATTACACGAATTTTCCAGCTATTATTGAGGGGTATTGTGATACAAATCAGATCACTAGCTCAACCAAAAGAAAATCCACAAGTGGGAATGTCTTTACAGTTGGTGGGGGAGCAGTGTCTTGGAAGTCTTCAAAGCAGACTTGTATTGCCGTTCCACCATGAAATCCGAGTTCATATAGCATTGGACAAATCTGGAGAAGAAGCTGAATGGCTACGAAATTTCTTGGAAGACATTATGTTTTGGCCAAAACCATTGACTCGAATAAGCATCAATTGTTATAGTCAAGCTGCTATAAGAAGAGCAACTAGTGTTATGTAAGATCAAAAAATAACGTGTCAGATCCGCTAACAAAAGGCCTAACTATAACATTGTATAATTATGGTGCCACGCCAGCATGAATTCCTTGTCTTTCTGTCTACGAGTGAGTTCATCAATTCAAAACAATGACTTCTTTTGAACAGTGCCCTAGTCATTGCAAGCAATAAACATTCATCAATGTTTGATGTTTAACATCAGTCTCAACCAGTTTTTTAGGCTTCGCAATGGGGAAGTTTGGAATAGTTCTCACATACCCATAATCCATTTATTTTTTAGATGGTTATTAATCATAATCATTCCCGTTTTATTTTGATGAAAAAATTAATTCCATCTCCATATTTATGCAATTAACAATTATAACCACTCCCAAAGGTTATAACCACTCTCAACGGTTATAACCACTCTTCGTTATAAGAAAATAAAAAATCAAAATACATCCACTTTAATACATCTCTAAAGTGGTGGATGAGATAGTTTTCATCGAAGAATAATGATTGAGTTTTATAGAAAATGAGAAGACGAAGAGATATCGTCGATGTTGAAGATGAAAAATGAGATATTTTTGAGGAAGGAATAAGTAAATAGATTAAATTTAGTTTTCTTGATAATTTTCATGTACATTTAGGTTATCTTGTGGGCTTATTGGGCTCATGTATTGACAGGTAAATGTTGATTATATAGCGGGTCGATGATGGTTATGGGTATCGTTACGGTGATGGTGTGGTTATTACAAAACCCATAACCTAACCTTACCCATTCCTAGCGATTAACGGTTATAACTGTAACCTCGAAATACCCAGTCAACGCAGTTAATAACTGTCAAACTCAGTGAGGTTATGGCCAATTAAATGGTTGAACGGTCAAGATTGCCAAACCTTATTTCTTTTGATCATTTTATTGATTTAATGGTGTATATTTAAGTGGGTAACTAGGTTATTTATTTAATAAGGTAATTTAAAATGCACTAAAGAAGAAGTGAACAAGGAGTCCCCTTCCGCAGCAAAAAGAGGAGGTCTATTTCTTTGCGGTGAAGAACAATTTGGACCGTCCATTTCGAACGCCAGATCCGACAGACAAAATACCAACTTAAACTAGGGGTAAATTTGTTATTTTCTCTTTTTTTCTTATAAAAAATAAATTTTTAGGTGTAACCCCTGATTGATATAAATGAATTTTACAAAAACTTATGGAATTCATTTTATACCAAACGGTGTGTTAGGGTTTAAAGTATTGAGTTTTCAGTTTTGGATTTTAGATTTTGAATTTTGGTTTTAGGTTTTAGATTTTTAGATTTAGGGTAGAGTAGGGCTGCATACGAGCCGAGTCGAGTCGAACTTCTACTCGACTCGTTTAATTTTTTACGATTCGAGTAAAATATCGAGCTCGATCTCGACTTGTTTAAGAAATCTTGAGCTCGAGCTCGATTCATTTACATGTATTAACGAGCTTGAGATCGGCTCGTTTAAGAAATTCGAGCTCGATTCATTTAAATATATCAACAAACTCGAGCCTCAGTTCAATTACAAGCTTGTTAGCTTTAGCTCAGATGTTAATTAGTTGAATTCATTTTCTTACATTAAATTATGGAAAACAAACATGAAACTTAACAATAAACTTTAAATCCTAATATATCACAACAACTTCTAAACCCTAATTTAAATTATTATAGAGTTTAGTCTACATATTAGAAGTAATTGTTTATTAAGAAATTGTATGTTTGAGTTATTGTTTGTTGATAGAGTTTATGTTATCATTTGAGATTTAAGAATTACATATAAAATTTATGGTGTATATTGTGTGTTTCATTTTTTATATATATTTCAAAAAATTATAAAATCTTAACGTAAATCATATGAAACTAACAAATTCTACATTTTATAATTATTATGATTATATGATACACAAGTGATATAACATATAACTACATAACAAATAATAAAATTATTCTTTGTCAAAAATTTATTTGCCACGGCAAACATGCCATTTGTTTGCTGCCGCCGCGGATCCGCTCTCGTGCACAAGAGAAGGAGAAGTAAGCTCAGCCACTTCCTTGTTGTCCGTTGGTTTTCGGGAGTAATAGATAAAGTGGGCCGATTTAAAAGGAACGAACTAAATCAGGGCCTAAAGGATATATTTTATGCAGGTACAGTAATGAAGCCCAAAGGCTTGTATTTCAGTGTAGCTTCTTTTAAACTATGAATAATAGGAAAATATTAACGGAAACTGAACAAAGTGATTTTAACATGATATTGAAAGCTATTCTTACATTATATTGGGGAATGTAAAATAAATTTCTAAATATTTTTTTACTCAAATAAAAATTTAAATTTTTAAAAACTAACTTTCCCATTTTACCCAAATTCTATCTTACGGATTATTTTCTCAACTGATACAAAGACAGATGAGTAGAGAGAGAGCCTTTGCCCTCTCTTTCACCTCCCCTCATACTAACTACATTACCACACCAGTCCCAAATACTGTAATTATTACTAAAGTTGGGCCTTAATTCTAAAGATCAACTTTCCTTCATGGTAATTAAGTGGGCCAAATAGAGTAGAGTGTAATCAGTCAAATTAAACTATAACGGATGGGTTTTTTTTGGGGTTAAGTCCAGAGCGGCTCCCACAAGGGACCCATCAGCAACTGGGTGGTATCATCGGCATAGCAAGAACTGAAATTTTCATGTTGCTGCTGCTTCTGATAGGTCTGAGTCGGAATGCTGTTGCTATCGTTAGAGACGATGAAAGTGTCCGGCGGCGACGGATGGTGGCCCATTTCGAGGCAGAGAATCTGGGCCATGAGGTGAGCTTGATGGGCCTGCATAGTTAGGACCTGAGCCTGGGACTTGGCTAACTGTGCCTGTAGATCGTTGACTTGATGCTGGAGGTGAGAAATAGCACCAGCGCAGCCGTAGACAGGGTCCCTTATCCTAGCGGTGGCCTCGTAGACCATGCTGCTCACAGCATCTGCTCTCTGCTCTTCAGGCAGCTCCTGCAATTAATTGCATCAATCAATCATTAGACCCTAAAAAGAAAAGAAAGTAATTATTGATTAGTGAGAGGGATGGCCTTAATAATTAATTACCTGCAAGAACTTAATAATATTGCTGGCACCGAAAACGCGATGAGCAATGGAAAACTTGGCAGGTTGAGATGGAGGGAAATAAGGAGCAAGCACGCATTTATCAGCACACCTCCTCCTCAGAATCTTGCAGGCAGCGCATGGGCTTACAATTACCACCGGCGGCGGCGGTGGAGGAGATGAAGTAGAATCAGGCGACGGCGGCAGTAGAGGTGACGTAGAGGAGTTAGTGGTTGTGGAGGAAGGAGTACTATTTCCAGTAGTAGTAGCTGCCTTTGCCTCGCTAAACTCCATTTTCTTTCGTTCTTTATTTTTTTGGAACTGGTGTAGTGTGTATGTGTACGTCCGTTTAATGCTAATCAACTCTCTCACTGGGAAAGTGTTATTTATAGACCAAAAACAACTAGTGAGTGGTGTCACCATGCCTTCAAATTTACGTCATCCTTCCTACCCCATAATTCATGGTATTAACCCTCCACCAACTCGCTGGGTCCCGGATGAAAAAGTTCTCAAGGAAGCTCGTCGAGTTACCTACGGCTATGTCATCTACATGTGCTCTACCCCTACTGATTCTCAATTCACCGGCCTAGGAGAGTCTCCTACTGATCCTCACCTTCTACAACTATTGGAAACCTACACATGTCTCTTCCTTGAACCTACTAGCTTGCCATTGTCACGTAAACACGACCACCACATTCCCTTACTTCGAGGAATCCAACAAGTCAACACTCAACCGTATCGTTATCCTCACTATCTAATGGAAGAAATAACATGTTTGGTTGAAGGGATGTTCGACACCAGGATTGTACGCCCAAACACAAGTCCCTACTCTTCTCTAGTTCTCATGGTGAAGAAGCATGATGGCTCGTGGCGATTACGCGTTGACTATCGCAATCTTTAAAAAGATCATTATAAAGGATAAATGTAAGATACCAGTACGTGATGAATTACATGGTGCTATCTACTTCACCGAATTGGATCTATGCGCTCCGGCTACTACCAGATTCGAGTCGCGGCGACAGATATTCCCAAGACTGCTTTTCGCACCCACCAAGGTCATTATGAGTTTATGAGTTCTTGGTGATTCTGTTCCGTCTTACCAATGCGCCATCAACATTTCAGTCCTTGATGAATCAGGTATTTTGGCCTCACCTCAACAAATTCATGTTGGTGTTCTTCGATGATATATTAATCTATAGTCGTGATAAGTTTTCTCACTACCAACACCTTGATGAGGTCTTCCAAATCCTCCATGACAACCAACTATTTGTCAAAGGTGAGAAGTGCCATTCACTACCTCAACCACATCATATCAAGTTCAGGAGTCTTGGTAGACTCGAAGTAGATAGCGCTATGAGCGACTGGCCGATACCTCGCTCTCTTAAAGTCCTTCAAGGTTTTTTGGGTCTCACGGGCTATTATCGGAAATTTATCCAAGGTTACAGCCAGATTGCCGCTCCTCTCACTCACTTATTGACGAAAGGTGCATTACGATGGGACGAAACAGTTGTTGCCGCCTTTGAGGCACTCAAAACAGCAATGACACATGCTCATGTTCTCACTTTGCAAGACTTCTCCCCGCCCTTTGTGATCGAGTGTGATGCTTGTCGGGTTGCTGTTGGAGCTGTGCGCAGCACCAACGTCTTATTGCCGTTTGTACCCATGTACTAAGGGGTACGACTCTCCAACTATCAATCTACGAGAAGGAGATGTTCGCACACGTCTTCGCCGTAAAGAAATGGCGGCCATATGTATTAGGTCGAATGTTTACTATTCGTGCTGACAACTGGAGCCTAAAATACCTCTTAAAACAACACATTACCACTAATATGCAAGAACGGTGGCTCACCAAGCTCTTGGGGTATGATTTTATTATTGAATATAAGCAAGGCAAGGACAATCTCGTTGCAGACGATCTCTCACGACAACATCAAATGGCGGCTATTTCAATCCTTGTGCCAAATTGGATGGATAAGGTATGTGACGAAATCAACAACAATAACACCATGAAGACCATGCGGGAGCAGTGCTTAAATGGTGAGCTACAAGGAGATTAGGTAGTACAACATGGAATCCTTTGTTGGCTTATGAGGTTCCAAGTTGCAATCGTTCGAGTGTTGATAGAAGAAGAGATCTAGGATTAAAACGGAATCGTGGGCACCACTTTCCGAAAAGAGTATTTCCACCCTTACAAGCCTAGGGTATCAGGAAATCCCTTCCGAGGATAAGACCGTCACACTCAAGTTCTTAAGCTTCAGATACTTGATTCACTCTCAGAATTCGTAGGCAAGGATAGATGTTAGTTTCTGTTTGTTTTCTGTACACACATTGCCTTCTATATATAGGCAAGGGGTCAAGGACGAATAGGTGTGAGCATCTAGCACCAAAAGGTGTCACTATCCCTAAGGATAGGCTTGTAGGCAAAGCAGACCAATAAGTTTCCTACGGGTATTGGAGGGAAAACAATTCAGACTGAGTTTGAATGACACGAAAGGGTGTGTACCCATTGGACCTAGGTGGGAGTGTTGCCACTCCTGCTACCTAGCTCCCCACCTTCACTCCAGCTCAGCTGAGTACCTCGGCTAGTGACAACGTCATCCGGCTCAAGGTTGAGCTGGACGAGCTTCAGTGTCAGTCCCTAGCTATGTCTAGCTCACCGAAGAGCTGACGCTAGCTAGTTAAGCTAGTTCCTGAACTAAGTGAGGTTTCCCGTTAGCTCACATATTCATCCTATCTTTGGCTTATGAGGTTCCAAGTTGCAATCGTTCGAGTGTTGATAGAAGAAGAGATCTAGGATTAAAACGGAATCGTGGGCACCACTTTCCGAAAAGAGTATTTCCACCCTTACAAGCCTAGGGTATCAGGAAATCCCTTCCGAGGATAAGACCGTCACACTCAAGTTCTTAAGCTTCAGATACTTGATTCACTCTCAGAATTCGTAGGCAAGGATAGATGTTAGTTTGTTTGTTTTACGTACACACATTGCCTTCTATATATAGGCAAGGGGTCAAGGACGAATAGGTGTGAGCATCTAGCACCAAAAGGTGTCACTATCCCTAAGGATAGGCTTGTAGGCAGCAGCCAATAAGTTTCCTACGGGTATTGGAGGGAAAACAATTCAGACTGAGTTTGAATGACACGAAAGGGTGTGTACCCATTGGACCTAGGTGGGAGTGTTGCCACTCCTGCTACCTAGCTCCTCTCACTCACTTATTGACGAAAGGTGCATTACGATGGGACGAAACAGTTGTTGCCGCCTTTGAGGCACTCAAAACAGCAATGACACATGCTCATGTTCTCACTTTGCAAGACTTCTCCCCGCCCTTTGTGATCGAGTGTGATGCTTGTCGGGTTCTTGTTGGAGGCGTGCGCAAACACCAACGTCTTATTGCCGTTTGTACCCATGTACTAAGGGGTACGACTCTCCAACTATCAATCTACGAGAAGGAGATGTTCGCACACGTCTTCGCCGTAAAGAAATGGCGGCCATATGTATTAGGTCGAATGTTTACTATTCGTCTTGACAACTGGAGCCTAAAATACCTCTTAAAACAACACATTACCACTAATATGCAAGAACGGTGGCTCACCAAGCTCTTGGGGTATGATTTTATTATTGAATATAAGCAAGGCAAGGACAATCTCGTTGCAGACGATCTCTCACGACAACATCAAATGGCGGCTATTTCAATCCTTGTGCCAAATTGGATGGATAAGGTATGTGACGAAATCAACAACAATAACACCATGAAGACCATGCGGGAGCAGTGCTTAAATGGTGAGCTACAAGGAGATTAGGTAGTACAACATGGAATCCTTTGTTGGCTTATGAGGTTCCAAGTTGCAATCGTTCGAGTGTTGATAGAAGAAGAGATCTAGGATTAAAACGGAATCGTGGGCACCACTTTCCGAAAAGAGTATTTCCACCCTTACAAGCCTAGGGTATCGGGGAAATCCCTTCCGAGGATAAGACCGTCACACTCAAGTTCTTAAGCTTCAGATACTTGATTCACTCTCAGAATTCGTAGGCAAGGATAGATGTTAGTTTCTGTTTGTTTTCTGTACACACATTGCCTTCTATATATAGGCAAGGGGTTAAGGACGAATAGGTGTGAGCATCTAGCACCAAAAGGTGTCACTATCCCTAAGGATAGGCTTGTAGGCGACGGCCAATAAGTTTCCTACGGGTATTGGAGGGAAAACAATTCGGACCGAGTTTGAATGACACGAAAGGGTGTGTACCCATTGGACCTAGGTGGGAGTGTTGCCACTCTGCTACCTAGCTCCCCACCTTCACTCCGGCTCGGTGAGTACCTCGGCTAGTGACACCGTCATCCGGCTCAAGGTTGAGCTGGACGAGCTTCAGTGTCAGTCCCTAGCTATGTCTAGCTCACCGAAGAGCTGACGCTAGCTAGTTAAGCTAGTTCCTGAACTAAGTGAGGTTTCCCGTTAGCTCACATATTCATCCTATCTTTGGCAGCACACCAAGGTCAAGTCCATGGTGTATATTTCCAACATCCTTTACCACAAAGGTCGTATTTACTTGCTTGCCGATTCCCAGCTCATACCTGTCATCTTAGAAGAGATGCACACATCCACACACGAGGGTTTCCATAAAACTTCCCAACGTGTACAAGCAGTCTTTTATTGGAAGAAGATGGCCGACTCCATCAAAGCCTTCATCCGAAATTGTACAGTTTGCCAACGAAACAAGGTAGAGCTCATGAAACCGGATGGCTCTCATGGGGAGAGTATTGTTACAACACCTCGATTCATGCTTCTACACAACGAACCCCCTATGAAGTCATTTATGGCCATCCACCAACCCACCATCCTTTCTTACATCACAGGAACAGCTAAAGTAGAGGCCATTAAAGATGAACTCAAACGTCGAGAACAAGTTATGATGGAATTGTGACATCGAATTGGTATAGCTCAGGAAAGAATGGCAAAATACTACAATCAAGGAAGAACTTGACGCAAATTTAAAGTTGGCGACTGGTTTACTTCAAACTGCAGGCCTACCGCCAAGGAACCAACTACAAACTGTTCGGGCGCTAGCGGAAATGTAGCGGGATTTAGGATCGAAAAGATAGTATTTTGATAACACACTCAATTGATCACTCAAATTTATGGATATTACAATTTGGTCACTTGGACCTTTACTCTCACCACTCACAAATGCCTCTCTACTTCTTTTTTTTTATTTCTTCAACTCCACACTTGCCTAAAATGAGGCTTCATATTTATAGATTAATACAACCACTTTAGGAAGATACTAGCACACTTGATAGGTTTAGTGTGTAGTTAGAATTAGTTTAGTTATTAAAACATATTAATCAGTTTAGTTGAGTAGGTGAGATATTTTTAAGGAGATTTCTAGAGTAGGAAATCTCTAGATTGTTAAAGGTAATTCCATATTACAAATTACCTTTATTCAACACAAACTTGACCCACCGTTCTTTGGACCCTACCAGATCAAGACACGAGTGGGAGACCTCTCATATGCACTCAAACTCCCTTCCGACTCCCGTATACACTCAGTATTCCATGTCTCGGTTCTCAAACTGGCTCGAGGAACCATTTCCAGCACCACCACCAGATCCCATAGCTGCAGTAGAACCATTTCCACGAGCAGTATTTGGCAGCCACACCCGCCGAAGACGGGAAGAACTCCTCATCCACTGGAGTCACACACCACTGGCCGACGCATCATGGGAAGACCTTGCCGTCTTCCAGAGCTCGTACCCTACCATTCTTGAGGACTAGAATGTTCCGCAGGGGGATGGCGTGTAACGTAACAAACCAGAACTATAGATTGGGCCGTCTCATCTCCAAGCCCAATACACTTCCTTCACTAAAATCATCCGCTACTTTAAATAATTAGTTCCATTATCAGTTTAGAAATTCAGTAGTTGTAGTTATCAGTTTTCCAAGTTCAATTAGTATTAGATATAGGATTTGCAGAACCCTTTCTCTGTTGGACATAGGTTCGGGTAGTATAGTCTTGCAGCTATATATACATTATAGTTGCTTTGAGATTATGAATTGAAAACCTTAATTTAATTATATTGCTTCGGGGAATAGTCATTCCATATTTGATGATTTATTGTTCACAATCATAACTCGTTTCACTAATTTACGAGACGAGACGCTAACTTTTCGAGTGAATTCGTTCTCGAAGATACGTCTTGAGGAACCGATATTGACGACGACCGATTCCCGTTATCACGCATTCAATCTCTACACGTGACATCCACCAAGCCCAATACTACATAATGCTAAATCAATTAAATAACTTAAAGAAAAGTTAAAATTCGAACTATGAAACTCCAAATATTTATAACCACACCCGTCAAGTTAGGAACATTTGCATTATTACCAGAGAGCTTATAAGTGCAATTAGTGGGGAAAATTCAAAGAAATGGAGTTGGAAGCGGAAAAGAAAAGAGCAACAATGTCAGTCAAGTGTAAACACGTGTAAATGTTTTTGTTCTTCGAGTGTTGAATAATCTATGCGACTGTTCTGTCCTATCACACAAAATTCCAAAGGATTTAACAGTATGCCTCGTCAAAAGAGAAGACAGTTATAAACTCACTCAAAATGGTTCTATTTTATTATATTTTTTAGATGAAATTTAAAATAAAAGAGATTTAAATGAGGTTTGTTATTTTTGAAATAGACCGTTTAAATGGATGAATTGTAAGTGATTTTGAATATAATTATTATAGAGAGAGAAAAATAAAATAACAATGAAAAAATATAAAATAGAAAAATATCTCCAATTTATTTATGATTATATCAATTACCAAAACAATAAAGGATAATTTTGGTTAAAATTTTTAATTTTTTTTTCTTTTTTTCGAAATCTCAATCTCTCTGAAGTGATTTAAAATCACCCACGAAATTCTATTTGGGCCCACAAAATGATTTCAAATCTCCCTAGATCTCTTTTCTTTTTGATATCCCAAACAGGGTGATTTGAGACGAAATCGCACCAAATCACCCGTCAAAATCACCTACCCAAACGATACATAAATATTTTAACTATTTATTAATGATAAACTTTAAACTGTCTGCATTGGCGGATATTGGGTCAAGTAATTGTCTGCACAGAAATGAGAAAAATTAGTTTTATATCACATGATTTAGTAGTTGCAATGGCATAGTGAATGTTTTTTTTGTGTATTTAGAGTTTAGAAATTTTAATAATAGTGAAGTTGGAGTTGGTCAGTTAGTTTCCACGGATGGGAATACGTTAGCATCTAACAGCTCTGAAGCTAATGTATGCATGGTATGGCCTTTGAATTTTTGCAATGGAGGGACACGTACTACAAAGTCAGTCAGTCAGTCAGTCAGTATACGACTAAACAAAACAAAACATTTTGAATAATGAGAAAAGAACAAGTACCAATTTTGATCAAAGAAAGATAGAAGAATGAATGAATGAATTTTGCATTATTAATTATGCAATTGATCATACGGCATTGAGCCATCCATTGCATTCTCCACCTCTCTCTACTTTTCAGTTTTAATAAGCCTCTTGGTTGTGGCCTGGCCTGCTCAATAAATGCACCCAACAGGTGTTTCTCTTTCTCTTATAGCCCTAATAATGCTTGGTCTTGGTGTAGGAAAGCTACTATCAACAACACTACTTATCTACTTAGTTAGTTAGAGCAACAAGAAGAAGAAAGAAAAGGAAACACCTTTTGGGTTTGAATACAAACCCATCTACCTAAGTTTGTATGCCAAATTAATAGAGTCGGAAATTGACCAACCACAACCTACAGCTGGACTTTAAGTTGCAGAGCAGCCAGGGAATAGAATGACAGACAAGTCATTATTATTATTATTATTATTATTATTATTATTATTATTATTATTTATATTCTGCCCCACACGGTATTTCCTATCTATGTTACACCCAGCCAGCCAGCCAGCCAGTATCCCACCGAGGCTGTTCAGCAATAGTTGACAAATACAACGTAACTCTGATTCCAGCTTCTTCAACTTCAACACATATCACTGTGTCTTTCCTGCAGACACTCAGAATTGAACCCACACGTTTGCAAAACAACATTCTGGTGTGTATGGGTCCCACCATAATTCCAACACTAGACTAGTAGTGCTATAACAAAAGTGTTAGTAGTAGCCCTTTAAGTCTTTGCCCCACTCAAAGCAATGGCATCAACCCAAGGAACATATATTTCTCCTCCTTTTTCCTTCTCTGTTTCACATCTCTATTCTGAAAATCTGCTTCTATCCAGTTAGTTCCTCATGCTTACTATCATTTTCACATCTGGATCACCAATCCCTACTTGTTGAACACTGCCAATCATAAATAAATTCGGACACAACATGCCAAATGGTTCCTCCATTCCAAGTCGTTGAGTCCATATTTGGGTCTCTGCAAAACTAAAACCTGCTCGTATTAATTGCTGCAGGCAGATGAAATATTAACGAAATTAAATACAAACTGGGTAGCTAGCCTATGTGGATCAGAGGCCACTCAGCCAACTGGGTCCATAGGTTTTTACTAGCTACGAATGATAGACAAAAGTTATATCCTTTACCAACTCAATCATTCCCTGAGACCAAACGTCAACTAAAAATATTGAACCTAAGCAACAGAAAATGAAGCAGTCGTATCCAACTGCTACTTAGGCAGGGGAAGACACACAAGGTTCCACTTACTATTATGCACAGACTTGACGGTAATTTTCTTTTTTGGGGGGTAGAAAAGAAATGTAAGATTTTGCAATGTGACATCAATAACTAAATTGTCATGCTTGTCTCTACAAAGTCTAGATATGCTTGTTAAGTTAAGTTCCGCTTGACCACTTTTTGTAGATTAATATCAGATAAGCCACACATCTTCATACAGTAAAAGACTGAAGACAACAAAGTCACTTTACGTCCTTAAGAGGAAAAAGTCCACTTCTACGTGATTACTTTTAGCAATTAGTTCAGACTAATGGATATTTTACAAAGACTAGAACTCCATTAGTCAATGAAAGAATCACCCTAAATAAGTGCTCAGGCAGATCAAAGGGCCAGCCGTTCAGACTAAAGGAAATTCTATAAAGATCAAACTAAGAGTCATCCTGACAAGAAGACAAAGCTTCTGCAATCCCAGAAACTATGAACCAGCGTTACCGTGCGAATACAAATCCAAAGTTCCCACACAACAGTACGATCTTTTTACTTTATAATAACAAACCGGTCACAGTTAGCTCTAGAGTCGAGAGTTTAATAGCAAACAATTACAATGATATCACAGTGGGAGAAGTTGTATAATAACGACAATCACGTTTGTAATGCAACTGCTGATAACTTGAATCTGAGATGTGCAGGATTGATTACTGGAAACCAAAAAGAACTATCAACCTTTGTTTGTTACGTAAGGAAACCAGCACTTGAAGGGGGCAGCAGCTGCTCCAAATGAAGTACAAAGCACTAGACAGAGCAACATCAGACAACACAAAAATATTAACCATACCTGGCTTGCTTGAATCTTAGTAAGTATGTAAGGCCAGCAACTAAGGTGTTTGAGCGTTAGAAATGCTTCAATCCAATTCGTCTGCCACGCATTGGCCAGAGAATTGCCCCCATGGACGACAATATTGGCCTCCCTGATAAGCATTAGCCAATTATACATTATAATCCTATTGCAGTCGTACTGACAAAAACAAAATAGACATATGCCACTGAATTATAAGGGCCAAAATAATTGAAGAAACAGGACGTAGGAACTGATAAGAAGTGCCACTTAGTCTAAAATATACTCATGACGAATTATAATTTTGGGAAAACTGCTCAAACTCACTGGACATGGAGGACCAGCGACTACTTTGCAACTCTAGAGATATTGTATCAAGTAATCACTCTGACTAACAAATTCTAGATTATTCTAAATGCAGAAAGCATGAACTATTTGCTTCTTTTTGCAGTTCCAAAGACCTGAAATACAACTTTTCAAATTCTCACCCCCTAGACACCTAAACTTAAAAACGGGGAGCACTGTATAAGAAACTAAAGTATTTTCTTGATCTGTTACAGAATGATGACAATTTACAAAAAACGATTCAGGACACAGAACGTGTGACATATAATTCACGGGGTTGCTATGTTTTAACACTTCACCATACCTGCAATTGGTAGAGATTCTACCACCAAGTTCCAGTTCTATCTTGATTCATGGAGTAACACCAGGCAGCATCACTGAACAAAGTCAGCATCTGAGCTAGAGATTAAAGAACAAAGGGACAAGAGAGTTAATGTGCAATTGATATAGAAATGATAATAGATGCTAGAAATAAGAGGGCAAACCTATCATGCCTTTTATCACAATGACCTCAAACGCAACGTGCCTGAGAGGCGTGCACTGCAGCCATCATGCTTTATGAGCAGTTACCAAGTTCAAATAGAAGATTTTGAATGGATGGCATCAATGAGTGTTGAATTACAGAAATAACTAGGATATTATTAGGCGTATAATTTAGAGTAATCTAGCTATCCTATAGAATCAGTCTAGCTTGATTTATGCAGTATATTCATAGTAAGTGGTAGGTAGAATAAATCCCTGATTTGTAGGGATTACTACGAGCTGGATCCGCATCCTAATGATGCGATCGTGTATATATGTAAAGGAAACCACGAAATAATAATCATCATACCGAATCATTCGATTTCGGAATTTCGCATGGTATCAGAGTTTAGATTCAGACCTTGAATCCAGCTCCATCTACCTTCCTTCTTCTATCTCTCTCATTCTCATCTGATGGCGAACACGAACGATGAAGTTCAAGTCCCATCCTCGCCATCTGTAACTTCAGGAGATCCCTCCCAGAAGCACTCAAACCCAGCAGCCTCATCAAATACAGTCCTGGGCTGTATCACAAATCATCGCCTCAACGGAGATAACTATCTCCAATGGTCCTCGTCAGTACTGAAGTTTATCTCAGGCAAGGGGAAAAGAGGCTACCTAACTGGAAAGACCAAGCAGCCAGCAGAGGATGACCCAGAATTCGTCAACTGGGATATTGAGGACAATATGGTCCAGTCGTGGCTTCTGAATTCAATGACCACGCCCATTGGTGAAAAATTTCTTCTTCACCAAACTGCCCATGAGATCTGGGATGGAGCTAGACACACATACTCCAATCAGGCAAACAAGGCTGAAGCCTTTGAAGTGGAGATGCGACTCCATGATCTCAAACAAGGGGAAAAGTCAGTTACTCAGTACTATGACGAACTGAGTAAATGCTGGCTGCAGCAGGATCTGTACGATGTTCACCTATGGAAGTGTACAGAAGATGCAGAACTGTATCGTCAAATCCTTCAAACCAAACGGACCATCCGTTTCCTCCTGGGACTGAATCAGGCCCTTGATGAGGCCAAGGGAAGGATCATGGGCCGTCTTCCTCTTCCATCAGTCAGGGAGGCGTTTGCTGAAATCAAGTGGGAAGAGAGCGAGGAGAAAGCTCATGATCCCCGAGTCTAAGAGCATTCCAGTGGAGGGTTCTGCCCTGGCCACTCACTACACTGGAAATCAAGGGAATGCTTACACCAAGTCTGGAAACCTGCGTCCACAGTGTACTCACTGTAACAAGATAGGACACACTAAGGACACTTGCTGGAAACTACATGGGAAGCCTGCTGACTGGAAACCTAAGGCAGAAAGGGAGGCTCATGCACAGGCTGCTGCCACTGAGCAAACTCAACAGATTGGTCAGATGACCAGAGAACAACTGGAGATCCTCCAGCAGATGATGGCTCAATTCACTGCTAAGAAGGCATCTGCAGGCCCCTCTGAAACTCACCACAGCCTGTTTGCTAGGCAAGGTATAAATTCTACTGCTTTCCTTGCCCTAAATCAGTTCAAACAACACTGGATATTAGATTCTGGAGCTACTGAACACATGACTGGTTCTAGACAGATACTCCACAATATCCAGGCTCATGTAGGGAAAGCAGGAGTTCGTATCGCTGATGGAACCATCGCTCCAGTCGAAGGAATTGGGACAGCCTACCTGACCCCTAATCAAGCTGTGTTCCCTGTTCTATACGTCCCAAAGCTAAATTGCAATCTGATTTCTGTTAGTCAGATTACACAGGATCTTAAATGTCGACTAACCTGTGACCCATCACAATGTGTATTGCAGGAGGTGGGATCTCGAGAGGATGATTGGCGAGGTTTGAGCCGTGTGATGGACTGCATCTTGTCTAAAGACAATAAGCGGATTAAGACCGGGAGGAGAGGGTTCCAAGTCAAGCACACTTAAGTTCTAGGTCAAGCCGGTTAGAATGCCCCGTCATGATGTGGCATTACCGGTTAGGCCACTCTAGTTTCTCTTATCTCAAAAAGCTCGTTTCCTAAGCTTTTTATCAATAAAAATCCGAGTTCCTTCTATTGTGAGGTTTGTCAACTTGCAAAACAAACAAAGATCGTTTATCATAGTACGCCATATAAGCCAACACATCCTTTTTCCATTATTCACAGTGACATTTGGGGTCCATGTTCTGTAAAAACAAGTAATGGTTTTCGATGGTTCATCACCTTCATCGATGATCACACTCGCTTAACATGGACATACCTAATGAAATCAAAGACTGATACCCAACAAATTTTCCAAAACTTCCAAAATCAAGTCAAAACTCAGTTTCAAACACCCATTCGAGTTCTTCACACTGATAATGCAAAGGATTATTTCAATCACTCCTTAAGCTTGTTCCTGACAGCCAACGGCATTGCTCACATCAGCTCTTGCCCTTACACTCCCCAGCAAAACGGTATTGCTGAGCGCAAAAACCGTCATTTCTTTGGAAGTTGCAAGAGCATCGCTGTTTGCTGCTAAGGCGCCAAAGAGCTTGTGGGGTGATGCTGTCCTCACAGCAACCTATCTTATCAACCGTCTTCCAAATCGAACCCTACGATTTAAAACTCCTCGTAGTGTTCTACTCAAAAACTTTCCCCATAGTCATGCTCTATCATCCAACCTTCCTCTTAGGGTATTTGGATGTACAGCCTTTGTCCATTTAGATTCCTCCCTACGTACTAAACTCGATCCTAGAGCAGTCAAATGTGTTTTTCTGGGATATTCCCCTCATCACAGTGGTTACAAGTGTTACTCTCCAAGTAACCAAAAAGTCTATCATTCAAAAAATGTCACGTTTTTTTAACACCATCCTTACTACTCCCACTGTCAGCCTCAGGGGGAGAATTCTACTGTTGAGTCCTCCATTGGTAATATTATTACCTTGGAATCATCCCCTGTCATTCTAGAGTCTCCTAAAGTAGCCAAAAATCCTTCCACATAACATAACAGTCAAATCCCTCCTCTTCTGGTCTATCAGCGTAGGAAGAAGACTGCAGGAAACACACATGCTCAGCCTGACCAGGAATTTGATGAGATCTCAGCCTCCTAAGAAGGCGAGTTAGCACAAATGGATCAGGGGGTTGAACCTAGTGATGTGGTTGGGAATAGTGGTCAAACGGAGGAAACAGAGGAAACTCAGGCTGCTGATATAGAGGAGACTCAGGTAGATGATACAGTCTACCTTCCAATTGCTCACAAAAAAGGAACTAGATCGTGCACAACTCATCCTATTGAAAGATGGGTTTCATATGGAAATCTAAGCCAGAAGTAAAAGGCGTTTGTGGGAACTCTCGACAACACAGAAATCCCTCACTCCATCGAAGAAGCTATGAAAATACCTCACTGGAGGGCAGCAGTATTGGAAGAGATAAATGCACTGCTCAAGAATCAGACGTGGGATACGAACGGCTACCGAGTTTGGAAAATCCACAATCGATTGCAAATGGATATTCACGGTGAAGTATACTTCGAAGGAAAGATTGAGAGGTATAAGGCTCGTCTTGTAGCCGGCAGGATTCACACGCAGCATGGAGTGGACTACGAGGAGACATTTGCTCCTGTAGCCAAGCTAAAAAGCGTGAGAGTCCTTTTAAGCATTGCGAAGAAATCTAGATTGGCCCCTATACCAATTAGATGTGAAGAATGCTTTCCTAAACGGGGATCTAAACGAAGAGGTGTATATGAATGTCCCGGCAGGCGTCACCACTGAACCGGGAATGGTGTGCAGACTAAAGAAGGCACTGTATGGCTTGAAGCAATCACCACGAGCGTGGTTTGAGAGGTTCTCTCAGTCCATGAAGGGATACGGGTATTATCAGTGTCAAACTGATCATACCATGTTTGTAAAGCAAAGTGAGGGAGGAAGAAAAGCCATCCTCATTGTATATGTTGATGACATTATCATCACAGGGGATGATGAAAAAGAAATCAGACAGCTAAAGGAGAAGCTAGCACTGGAATTCGAGATAAAAGACCTAGGAAATTTGAGGTATTTCCTAGGTATTGAAGTGGCACGATCTAGTAAGGGACTAAGTTTATCCCGGCGGAAATACGTCCTAGATTTGTTAAAGGAGACCGGGATGATCGGGTGCAAACTCGCGAGCACGCCAATGGAGCACAACTTGAAGTTTTCTCTTGGCCAAGAAGCGGCACCGATGGAGAGGGGAGTTACCAGAAATTGGTAGGAAAGCTAATATACTTAGCTCACACACGTCCAGACATCTCGTTTCCAGTAAGCATCGTGAGCCAACATATGCACAATCCAAATGAAGAGCATATGGAGGCAGTGATGAGAATTTTGAGATATTTAAAAAGCACACCGGGTGTTGGATTGCTGATCCAGAAACACACTGGACGTAGAATTTCGATTTATACGGATGCAAGTTCATGGAGACCTTACGGATCGAAGGTCAATCTCGCCCATCGCACCTACGTATAGGGGAACTTAGTGACTGGCGGAGTAAGAAACAAACGGTGGTCTCAAGGAGCGATCTTTGAAGCGCAGTATAGGGCACCGGCGAGATGGGATTTGTGAAGGAGTTTGGTTAAGGCGCATTCTAAGGGAACTCAAGATGGAGGATGAGGGTCTCGTTAGAGTCTTGTGTGACGATCGAGCCGCACTAAGTATTGTGAAGAATCCAGTTCATCATGATCGTACTAAACATGTTGAACTGGATCGTCATTTCATTTCGAGAAAGTAAACAACAAGGAGTTCGAGATGGAGTACGTTCCATCTAAAGCAGTTAGATATTCTTACTAAGGCTCTACCTAGAGATATGTTCGATGATCTACAAGGCAAGCTTGGCCTCCATAACATCTACAGCCAAGCTTGAGGGGGAGTGTTGAATTACAGAAATAACTAGGATCTTATTAGGCGTATAACTTAGAGTAATCTAGCTATCCTATAGAATCGGTCTAGCTTGATTTATGCGGTGTATTCATAGTAAGTGGTAGGTAGAATAAATCCCCGATTTGTAGGGATTACTACGAGCTGGATCTGCATCCTAATGATGCATCGTGTATATATGTAAAGGAAACCACAGAAATAATAATCATCATACCAAAAGCATTCTGATTTCTGGAATTCTGCAATGAGTGTTTCAGAAACAATTCTATCCAGTGTAAATCCTTTCTCCATCATATGATCCCACAATCTACAAGCAACTGGAATTTCTCTGTCCCTTATAAGGCTTTTGAGAAGTAATTTGTATGTTACTTCATCAGGATGGCATCCCTTACGCAGCATCTCCTCATATAAATCCATGGCTTCATTTGTTTTAAAAGATCTACAATACCCACTAATAAGGGCATTATATGACATTACATCTGGCACAATTTGATGCTCCGTCATATTTGAGAAAACACCATGAGCTGCCTTAACTTTTCCACTTCTGCAGAGATGATGAATAATAGTAGTATAAAATATAAGATCAGGAAGGAGACCCATTCCTGTCATCTGGTCTAGAAGTTTCTTGGCTACGTCAGAACTACCTTCCCCAAGGAAGGTTCTTATAAGTATTGTGAATGTCACCACATCTGGTCTAATCATCTTCTGCCCCATCTCCTGAAATAGTGCAAAAGCCTTACTAGTTTGTTTGCACTTGCAAAAGGCTCCAATTAAAGTATTGTATGAAGTAACATCACACAAGCCTTTTGGTTCCATAGTATTCACCAAATACACGTTAGCTTCGTCCAACCGATTGATTTTACAAAGTCCTTTCAGAAATTGGTTATAAGTATGTACATCAGGTCCTATCCCACTGCCCTCTACCTTCTTCATCAACTTCTCTGCCTCAGACAGCAAAAGCCGATCACAGCAATAGTTCACTAACACATTGTATGTAACTATATCTGGTACACACCCATTGTTCATCATAAATGATTTAATAGCCAGTGCCTTATTAATCTTGCCCGCTTTGCAAAACCCACTAATCAAAGCATTATATACCAAGGCAGTAAACTCCACTCGACCGCTATTCATCCAACCTACTATTAGATCATAGGCCAAGTCCACTTTCCCTTCCCCACACAACCCAATGGCAAGAGCTGCACATGCCTTATTATCTGGTTGAAACCCCTTTTCTATCATCTCATTCCAAACAAGAGCTGCTCTATCCAACTTATTAGATTTACACAACCCGTCAATCAAAATTGTGTATGTTACAACGTCAGGCAATCTCCCTCTCTCACCCATTTTATCAAACACCTCTAATGCTAATTCTACCCTACCTTCACGAAACAAAAGATTCAAATATATATTCAACGCCCAAATATCAGGTAAACGATCAAGTCTCTCCATGTCGCGTAACAATTCGTCAACAAGAGCAAAGTGCATTACTTGACACAATCTGAAGATGAAGCGGGAGTAAGTAAAGGCAGAGAGGGAGTAGCCCAGGGGTGCCATCTGCGAGTAATAATCACGGGCCAAGTCGAAACGACCGTGACGAATCAAGACGCCGATGAACCTGTTGTAGTCAGATGTTGTAGAGGCGGCAGTTGGACCGATTCATTTCGTCGAACACATGGACTGCATTGTCGATGAGACCCATTTTGACGTAGCTGGCAATTCTGGCGCGGTAGACGAGGCGTTGGACGCCCAAGGAACGATACATGTGTTAGAGCGATATGCATAGCAGATGGTAGAATGGCGAGAACCTCATTGGGCAGCCTCAACACTGAAGGATCGCGCAACGATCATGGCGACAAACATAGAAGCCAGGAGCTTGCAAGGAATTTCAGAATGGCGGAAAGAATATGGAACTTAACGCCCGGAGGAAATGAAAGATAGAAAGAAATACGTGACGGCAGGGAACGGAGCTGGTTTCGGCGCGGCGAGGAAAAGAAAGAAGAGTAGAGAGACGGAGAGCTGGGGGCGAGGGACGACCTTTTTGTTGTTGATAAAAACTGGAAACTCAAAGAACAAACAAAGAAAAGGGAACAGGCTCAGGGCCTCTACGCCTCAGGCCTCACATCAGCGGATAGACAACATCTCTTGAGGTGGTAAGGGGAGAAGCACTTCCCCTGGGTGGGCCTGGTCGTGACCCAGCTTAGCGAGAAAATTTGCTGTCAAGTTCACTTCCCGAAATCAGTGGACGACGTTACATTGAGGGACTCGGTGCAGCATAGCCCGTATATCCATGATAATCACCCAGAGTTGGTGAGCCGAAACATTCTGTGCCAAGATCAGTCGGACCGCATTAAGAGTCTTCTTATAACCCAACATCATGAGCAGGGAAATCCCATCGCGCATAGCAAGAAGTTCCACCTGTAGGATTAACTGAGAGCCTGCTCGATTATGAAACCCAACAACCCAAATCCCATGCTCATCTCTGATAAGACCACCATAAGCAGCCGAGACCGGGTCCTCACGACTACTTCCATCAACATTTAATTTTACCCATTCCTATCCTGTTTGCACCAATGGCTTCTCCGGTTTGGTTTAATCGCAGGGGGAGCCTAAGTGTAGAGAGATTGCGGCTCACTGGCAAGTTGTTGAACCAACTCTCAAAGAACCTCTGTGGGCCAGGGCTCGTCTCTGTGGGTGACCCGATTTCGTTGCTTCCTCCCGTACCAAATAGTCTCAATAAACCAGTGTTGCCACTGTTTCTCCATCACCACAAACTTTGCTTTGGCCCGGAGATTAAACACGAGTCATTCGTTAAGTGGCAGTTCAAAGGTGTCCCAAGAAGCAGGGATTATGTGAAGCCATACTTGCCTTGCGTCCCTACAGTCTCGGAGAGCATGTACTGCTGACTCTAGAGGCTCAATGCAACGAGCACAACGCCTATCGATCGGCACGTGACGAGCATATTACATTGCTTGAGTTGGAAGACTGTCATGAAAAATTAGCCAAAGTAACCACTTAATGCGTTGAGGGATAGTGAGTCGCCAAATGAAATTCCAAAAAGGGTTGTTCGTCTCATGTCTGTGAGTCACAAAATAGAGGAACCAGTAGGCTGACATGACCCTATACTTCCCATTCTCAGACGAAGCCCAGTAACGAAAATTGCAATCCGTTCCCGACCTCCGTAAGGGAATATCGAGAATTTCCTCCCGAAATTGAGGTGGCAGAAGATTAATTTTCTCGACATCCCAAACTCCATCAACCCCAATGATGTCCCTTATCTTCCATTCTTCGTCAATTGCAAACAGGTTATTAACCCGCTCCCTTAAAGTTCCCTGTCCAACCCATCTATCATCCCAAACAGAGATTTCCTGCCCATCACCCACTCTCCAAATGAGATTGGGCATTATTTTGTAGTATGTCTTGCTAATACCTCTCCAAATTGTTGTAACCGACGTGAAGGTGGAAGGCCAAAGCTTCCATATTTATGTTGCACGACTCTTGACCAAAGACTATTCTTTCACGAAATGACGTGCCAACCTGCTTTTCCAAGAAAAGCCATATTGTTAAGTTTGGTTTCGCGAATCGCTAGCCTCCCCTCGTCCATTGGTCTCATAACTATTTCCCAATGAACAAGTGAGAGCTTCCTTTTTCATCACCCACCCTGTAAGAATCTCCTACTTTGTTGATCAAGGAGATTACAGACAACTTGCGCTAACCACACACTCTGCATGATATGAGACAGGGTGGCCGAGAGGGTGGAGTGGATAAGGGTCTCGCGACCAGCAACCGAAACCCAACGAGGTGTTGTTGAACACGCTAAATAACCCCAAGTATGTTTCTTTCATCACTCTATCATGAATAAGGGGCGCACCGAGGTAAAAACCCAGGTTCGTCAATAATTTAAATCTAGTTATCTCAATGATCTTCTGTTTCCTTGCTGGAGGAAAAACCCCTTGGAGAGGAAGATGACAGATTTATGAACATTAACCCATTGTCCCGACCCATTACAAAATGACTCAAAAACATCTCGCATAAATTTCACCTGCACTGAAGATGCCTAACCAAAGACTAGCAGGTCATCGGCAAAGAAGATATAGGTGATTTCTAGACCCGATCTACTGAGCTTTATCGCCTTCCATTTCTTGAGTCTCACTTGTTTCCAAATTATAGAGAGTGAAGAGATAGGGGGAGAGGGGTCCCCTTGACGAAGTCCTCTAGAAGTCTCAAACTCCTCTGTTACCTCGCCATTCAGAAGGATGGATACTCTTGTAGACGGTTGTAAGCTTAGTAGTAGCAACTAGCAGTAATAAAGTTACTATTGAACAGCAAAATGGGTGAACTTTGCAGCTCCAAATGGGCCCGTCAAAGCAGATCCAAACTTGGATTGAAACATGGACTTCCTTCGACCTCTGATTATTTTACATTAAAGCCATATAACTATCAAAGGAGCCCATACGTACAAGCTTCCTCATCAACTGCTCGACCTGTCTCCTCAACTAGTGTCATGGATGGTCAACATAGATGCATCGGTGGGTTCGTCCATCGTGTGGATCCTTAATCTCGACAACGGGGCATGTCATTCATCACATCATCGACCCCTTGGCTCTTGAATTCCTGGCTATTGGACAAGCTTTTTACGAGTCATTGGTTTGGTACTTCCAAAGCTTTTCGATTCTAGCAAATTTAGCTGAAGCTGTTGGTCGACAAAATAACATCATAGTTATCTCGACAACACAAGTGTCGTTTGTGTCCAAGGGTTCCTCTCGTTATGCTTCTACTCAAACCTATCAACACGGTCTAGACTAAACAATTTGGGAAAGGTTTCTAATGATTCTAATAATTCAATTAAAACTAACAAATATGGTTTGATCAAGAGGAGAAAACAAGTTCTTGGATGAGATGATTCATCAAGCTCAACTTCCTAATAGTAGTTGAATCGAAAAAACGTTGGACTTGGATTGAACGATACGATTCCTCTTATCGCTCGTATGAGTCCTTGGCACGATCATGCATGCGGATTATCATTACTAGTTTCCCAATCAAGGTTGGCATAACCTCAACTAGGCTAACCAGTAATGTATACCGAGAAGTTCTACAAAGCGATAAGGTACTCTTTCAGATTTAACGAAATTCATGAGTAATTGGAACTAGTGTTAAATTGGTCTATCAACACCTAAGCTACTCATAACTATACCCAACTTAATCCATTCGGTGCAACTCAGAGTGCCACCAATTACAAGATGAACAACCTTTAAAACCAAAAGATACACGAAAGGTAGAACCGAGCTATTGGCTTACTCCACTAATAACTTTCATCTATCTTAGATTGTTAATCATATGAATTCCATAATTTATCAAATCAAGGATTTCATAGATTTGACATAATTTATGTTGAAACAAGAACAAAGTTCAAAAACCAACAATCAAACCAATCATTCATTAAATTCCAAACATCCAACTATCGTCGACCCTATACTTTTAGAGAGAGTATCATGACCCAAATCCTACATCCCAACCAAGAAACTGTAATGAATTAGCTACTCATAACTCTAGAAAAAGAGCAAATAGAAAAAGACCTAACCACCATCTTGATGAAGAGACAATGAATCAGACTTGAATCAATCTTCACTTTTGAACTTCTAGCTTCAATCTTCAATGTGGACTCTTTCAGATCTTCAATCAGAATTCTAGGGATGGAGATATGCTGGTTTTTGCAGAGGAATGTTGCGGAAAAATTGAAGGATTATTGTTGGGGGAGGAGTTCTTTCTCTTTCCTCAAAAGCAGCCTTTTATAGGGAAATTGCAGATTCTGGGAGGCGCACGTTGTGCAGGGGTGAACGCCGTGCACCCCTTTTCCTTAAAAACTCGTGTTTAAAATATGATCGATGGGCGTGCACCCATGCACGCCGCTCTCCTCTTTTGGCAACGAGCCCTTTTTGAATTTTAGGGCTACACTTCTGCTTCACCATTTCTTGTTCGGTTTTTCCGTTCGAGCTCCAATCGTGCTCTGTTCTGCGTCCATAGCCCCATATCCAGACCATCTATCTCTAATGTACTTGTGGATAACAAATACTACAAAGAAACACATCAAATGGACCTAAACGATCCAAGTGAATTGGTCTAGGCACATAATGGAAAAACACAAAAACCACACAGGAATGAAGCATGGACAGGTAATATTCCCTAAAAAAGTATGCAAATAAGGGATAGATAGTCACTACAAATCCTAGCACTATCAAATCCCCCCACACTTGAACTTTGCTTCATGAAGCTAAATCGACTAAATCAACTTTGTGCTCAAGCAACTTTACTATTCACACTCTATACAAACTCTAAACATGGTGAAAGGAAACAACATGCTAGCAGTTCAAGCCTACTTCATCAAGCCACACAGTTATATTTACCGAGTCTTCTAATCCAAATAAAGAACAAACCTATGCATATAGTTAGTACTAGTCAACACCCATCGACAAAAATATTTCCCCTATCACTTATGCTCAAAATAGATGGTCCTGGCCGGATATTTTCCCCGTCCTAAGGGAGGGAGTGCTTACTTTAATAATTTATTCAAATCAGAGCACTCCCCTCTTCTTTTACAATTTTGTTATACGCGACATGTTAAACACTTGGGTCAATGGAATTACTCAATTAATTGCAAACCCATATTTCAAAAAATTTGTATAGCTTTGAGTGGGTATCTTTCCAAATGGGGGTAATTGCGACCCTGGTCCGGCTAAGGCTCTCATCCACATAGACCGAGTTTACCCAAAAAAACCCCGACCCACAACTAGGAAGAGGTGAGAAGAGAAGCCTGAAGGGACTAGCTTGCAGGCGGCAGACTCAAAGTCGCCAGTGTGTTGAATGCAACCAAACCCCCATGACAATTTGGGCACATTGGCCTCTTTTGCACCTTATTCAGACCATCTAGTCAAATACGACTTTAAACAACTAGAGTGACTCGATAGGGGAATTAATTGTTCACAAAGTTGGTAGAAATCAAGACTGAGTAACCAAGTGCATAAATCTATTCTAAACTCATTTTGAGAAAAACGGGAGGCATCCCAAAAATGATCTATCATGCATCCTATTCACCCTCAAGTAGCAATACTACGCTAAACATGCATCCACATCATCCATGGTTTTTATGTTTAAGAGGGAATTTCAAATGTTGAGAGACATGGATTCAATTAAGCAATCAAGTGAAATAACTAGCACTCTAATTCATCCCATAAACCACAACATTACCCTCAAAAGAAGTCACATAAGAGAAGATCAAAGTTGAAACCGATTTGAGTTGATGAAATGGTGTTGATGGTGAGAAGTGATAGAACAACCAAGTTATTTTGAGACCTGCCAACCATAACACAAACAACGTACTAGTGATAGATGAAACTAAAGTTATCATCCGTTATACATACCAAAATGAACAATTAAGAAAAAGAAAAATTAAAAAAGTCTCAAATGAAAGAAAAACAAACACAAAAGTCTGAGTCACTGATACGTCCCAAGTGATCACTGATCTGGCGGATGATATGGGTACTCTAGGAACTGAGGGTACAACTGGTACTTCGGCCATTACGATACTGGCGGATATGCTGGCCACGGAGGGGGGTAGGTCACTCTGGTGAAATAACTGTCCTGGTAGTAGGAAATGTGTCCACTCTGCAGTGCTGCTGGTGGTGGATGTATGTAATCTGATGTCCCACCTGCTGAATCCACTCTCCCGGCTGAGCCTGAGCCCGCTCAAACTGCTCAGCTCATCGATCCTAATGGCTTCTAGCCTATGCTCTCGATGACGTACTCCTGAAAATCCTGGCAAATTTCTCGCACCTCGCGCTCAACCCTCTCTGTCCTCTGCTCTGTGCTCTCCCATGCAACTTTGCTGTGTCCGTCTAACTGCTGGAAGGCATACCTGAGCCCTCTTTGACTGACTAGAACATCACTCACACTCATGAGCAAACCCCCCACCTGAGTTGTGAGTGTCTCAACTGAATCTAGAGGGAAGTCTGCTTCCTCCTTCTCTCGCATCTCGTCCCTCTGAAAAAATAGTAGCTCTCAAATTGGGAACTCCATACTACCGAAGAGTCCGAACAGTGATGGGAAACCTGCGATGATACAACGGGTCCACCCCAACGTGTATAAACCCATATTTTCTGGTAGCTCATTTACCGAGAAACAAAATGGTCAACCTCCAAGCCAAAATCTGATGCTTCCCGCCTCTCGGGTAGAGGTGTATCTCGTTATCCTGACTGTAGAGTATAACTCCCTGGTCACATGCGGGAGCTCTAAGACATTGACCCGTACCAATGGCCAAGTACATGCCCGGTCGCAATACACCCTTAACCAACTACCCTAACCTTCATCCATAAAGCTTTGAAAGTCAAGGAATCCCTGTAGTGCAACTATCCAAGTCCGATACACTCCGTATTGGCGGGAAAACTCGCTCCCCTCTTCAAATTGAAGATCCTCTACACCAAATCTGGGGGTGGTAAGGCCAAAGTAGAAGTTGGAATGGGCTCTGGTGGTGGACCCTGGGGAGTAGCAAAAGTCGAGGCTGCAGCTCGTTGTGGACGGCGAGGAAGTAGCCCTAGGTGGTGGACATGTCTCGGTAGGAGGAGGTTCTGAGGGATAGCTCGGTCGCATGGTCTTTCCAGTGCCAGTCTTTTTCCCACCCCCCTTCACGACATGCTTCTCTCTAGGCATCCTGGAAGTCTATCACAAAACACCATTCAGAAACAAGATTGCAGTTTGGTTAGCAACATAATATCACAAAGCCGGTAAGGCATCACGAATCAATTTCCCCCACACTTAAAATGTTCATGTCCTCGTGAAATAAGGAAAAGCAACCAAATCATGGCAAGGAAAGCTCAATGAAGAACATCAATCAAAGGACAAGAATAACTAGGTACTCTTAAGAAAGAACAACTACCATCCTATTAGAATTGAAGAACAAGCTAACCAAATGAGCATCCAAAATATGCAAACTCGCTCATGAATCATGAATGAGGCCGACGGCAAGGCATAGTAGCAAGGCATAGTAACAGATATGGGGTAAAATCCAGCAACCACAACAAGTTTTTATAACCTGCAATATTTGTCAAGTGAAAAGTATTCAATGGAAGTGACAATTTCTAGCAATAGCATGAATCATATCAAACATCCATCATAATAATCAAGTATGTAGTCAAAGCACAAGAGAGAATAGTAAGATCCAACAAGTACAACTCACATAATTAAATTCACAAATTGCACACAATGGCGATTTCCCAACAATGAGGCCAAATAACAAATTTCATCAAATGAATCAAGAGGCAGAGCAAACAGCAGGGAGAGGCATAACAAGGCATCAAGAAAGCATATGGAACACATGGACACCAACAACAACTTGAAATTTTTGAATTTCGAGAATCGGCCAAACTCGGAAATTCTACGATAGAAAAAAACTGAAAACTCAAGAGAACAACAAGTTCAAGCAGACAAGCAACATCCTAGGCATGTATAGACAACATTCAAAGCACAAGGTTCACTACAAGTCTGCCCAATTGACCCAAATTCTGAAATTCAAAATTTCGACCTAAAAATTCCAACACTAACCGAAATTGGAGGAAATCAAAATTACAGCATGGAGGATGGAAATGGGCAGTGACAGAGGCGAGGGAGACCTGCAAGATGCTCGGAATTGGCCGATGTGGGTTGCAATTGAGTGTGTTGTTGTTTTGGGTGATGTTTGGGGTCAATTGTTGAGACGTTGGTGCGCGGGTTTGGGAGGGAAAGAGAGGGAGGACTAGGGATGGGGAGGCTTGCTGGTGTTCTGGGACGACTGACAGGGGAGGAATGCGGCTGGTGTTGGGGATGGTATGGTGGTTGGTGGGAAGAGGAAGGTTGGGTCGGCGACGTTGGTCTGTAGGGAAGAGAGTGGTTAGGTCGTGTGCCATGGGAGAAGCGGGAATTGTTGGCAGAGGAGGAAGGGAGGTTTTTCGTGTTGGCTAGGTGAGAGGAGGATCAGATGGGTAAATAGGGGCGGCGGATGGTAGTCGATGGTGTGGGGGGGGGGGGGGGGTTGTGGAAGAGAAGAAGAGGGCGGCGGGAGAAAAAGAGTAGACAGGAAAGGGATAAGGGTTTTTTTATAAAAATAGGATGCACACCGTTCACCTTATTTCGCAATGCGGCTTTCGATACAAAAAGGGGTGCACGCCGTTCCCCTATTTTGGGCATGCTCAGTTTTGAAAAACTGACCCTGCACGACGTGTAGGGTAGTTTTACAACAACTTTTTATTTTCGAATTTTGACAACTCCCATACTCAACAACCAACAAACACAGCTCCCTAACATTCATTTAGGACTCGATCGAACGAACTCAAGACTCGACTCAAACACAAGACTCACAAAAAACACACATCAAAGGACACACAAAGCAAAATCTATGGTCTTTATTCTTTATTTTAACTATGGATACGCAAGGGGTGCCTCCCAAGAACGCTTTTTATCGGCTTTAGCTAGACGTCCTCCCATGAATAATTCAACGTGAGAAACAATCGACCTCGTCGACAACACCAATAGTGTCACCAACTTGGTAGAGTTTCAAACGGTGACCATTCACTTTGAAAGGTTTAGAGGAGGATGATGTTGTTACCTCAATGGTCCCATAAGGGAAGACCTTGGTCATAATGAACGAACCACTCCATCGGGATTGCAGCTTCCCGAGAAACAGATTAAGCCTTGAGTTGAAGAGGAGGACGAGGTCGCCTTCCTTAATTCTTTAATGGTCCTTAAGCGGGAGGCATAGTACTTCTTGGTTCGCTCCTTGTATATCTTGGAGCTCTTATAGGCATGGTGACGGAGCTCCTCCAGCTCATATATCTAAAATTTTCTTTGTTCACCTGCAGCCGTAGCATCCATATGAGAAACTTTAAAGCCCAGTAAGCTCGATGCTCAAGTTCGACCGGTAGATGCTAAGAATTTCCATAGACGAGTCTATCGAGAGTGGTCCCTATAGGTGTCTTGTGCATGGTTCGATATGCCCAGAGAGCTTCATCTAGCTTACTCGGCCAATCTTTATTCGATTGGTCGACAGACTTTTGCAAAATTCTTTTCGTTAATCGGTTTGTCACCTCGGCCTGCCCACTAGTTTGCGTGTGATAGGCGGTAGACAACCGCTGTGACACACTAAAGTGGTGGCACACCCGGTCGAACTGACCCTGAAAATGGGTACCCCTATCACTAATGATAGCATGAGGTGTCCCAAACCGAGATAACAACTTGATTAAAAATTTCCCAACGGTTCTAGCATCATTAGTGGGAAGGATATATTTGAGACATAATCAACTGCGACAAGGATATATTTGAGACCATTACACCGAGGAAATGGTCCCATGAAATCTATCCCCCATACATCTAAGATCTTGCAAACTAGCTTAACATTTTGGGGCATTTCATCTAGATTAGAGATGTTCCTAGACCTTTGACATCTATCACAAGGCTTCACATAATCAAAACTATCCTTATAGACATCAGTCCAATAAAAAATCAGAATCAAATACCTTCCAGGTGGTGTGGTCAGCACCAAGGTGTGCTCTAGTTGGTCCGGTGTCGTAGTGCTTGAGGATAGAGTTAGTCTCATTGTAGGGCAAGCATCATCATATCATCCAATCTCCATCTCTGCGAAAGAGGTACGGGTGATCCCAGAAGTAGTTCTTCATGTCAGTCAAAACCTTCCCCTTCCCTTGTGGGGTGACGTCCTTTGGGAAGGAGCCGTTGGCGAGGTAATTGGCTATGTAAACAAACCATGGCCCTTCTATAACTTGCGCGATGACCATGAAGAGTCCCTCATCCAGCTCAAAGAGAAACTCAATCTTAGTTCATTATCTTCGTCGGGGATTTGACATCAACTCTCGCTTCTTACCTCAATGGCACACCGACGACTCTATGACAACTCCTGATGATTCTACTGCATCAGATACTCTCGTTTGACCCTGATCGGCGACAGGTTCGCTATCCGTTCGTCGCCAACTGAGTTTGTACAAAAATTTTAATTTTGTTTCCGGACCTCTGCGAACGGTGAGACATACCATTACCTGCCAGACCTAGATGAGTTATTGTCCCATATGGACTTGGCTAGCCACGACATGTCCCACCGTTCATCAGATGTAATACAACGTCAGTTATGGGCGGCTTAGTTGGTTAAAGTTTTTATTTTTTCATTAAATTAGGGTTAGGGTTAGTTAATAAGGAAGTTTAATTTAATTATCTACTCTTTTTTTCGAAAGGGATGGTACCCGGATTGTCATTCCTCTAAGACGTTCAAACGAGCGTACAAAGTGTGCACACCGGAGGTACAAACTCCACAAGCAAAGTTGTATGTGTCGCGAAGCGTGAGGTCAAACTATGGTTTCCACGCGAAAAGCCTAGGCCTGCATTCGATCTTGAGGAGACCATCAACATCGGGCTTTATGTTGGTGACCGGCGGGGATTGGCAGTGTGGATCATTGTGGAGGGGTGAGTAGCGGATAGACCGACGGGGGATGAAACGGTGATGGGAGGTGCTCTCATGGTGGTAGGATATAGTGATGGTGGCTAGGGTTCAGAAATTCTTTGTGAAAGTGCAACTAATGTCTCCAGGAAAGAGCAACTAGGGCAACTTTAATTATATTCTCTTAATTATTCCATTTAATTAAGAAAATTTAGTTAAAAAAATTAATTAAGTAATTTTTTATTATATTAATAACTAACAAATTTTCAAATTACTTAAAATAATTCGTAATTTGAAAAATCAAAATCACTTCTCTTCTCTAGCACGACTCTCTCCCTTTCTTAGGGCTTCTCCCTTCCCTCGCTGGACTTTTTCTATCGACGGCTACGGTTTGCTCACTATTAAGTCGGCTTAATCTCTACTTCTTATCACCATTTTCCCCATGATGCCTTCTTGCTAAAAACCCCTAAAACTAATGGCTCTCCCTCAGTGTTTGGGTTGTTCTACCCGCGCTAGGGTTTTTCTCCCCTGTCGTTGGGGTTTTCCTTTCGCTATTGCGATTTCTACACTGCTTTAGTCAACCATCTAGCTCATGAACTCATCTATCGTTCTTCTTTTGTGTTCCATCAACACGAGCAAAGTCATATGAGTTTTGATTGGTTTCAAATAGGGGAGCTGATACTTACTTTCGACATTCTTCTGTTGCCAGGTCTATAAGAGGATCCAGAGACATTGGATCTCAACGAGAAGAGAAAACAGCGGGTAGGATGGAAGAACTCTAATTCCGCTGACATAATTGAGAGAGGCAACACTCCTACAAAACGTGGTACAGGCGGGTCAGTGCCCCAGAGCGACCCACCCAGCTGTATAGACCCAAGCGAGGGTTGCAAAGCATTGACCAATTCGGCAACACAACTCCCACCTTGATGGTCCGTAAAGTGCCAACATGGTTTCTTCCTTTGTGTTTTTATTACCTCGTTAGACTATCCATCGAGTTAGTTGTTGTTTCTTTTTGCTTCGTTTTGTTTGTGTCGGGTCGCATGTTGGTTCTCATTCTATTGTTTCCTTCCTCAGTTGCAACGTTTGTTCATTGAGTCTATCATGTCTAGTCTGTATGAGCTCGATCGCTTTTGGTACAGTAATGAGGAGAGCTAGGCTGCAAAGTTAGTTAACTACCTGGTTAATTACTTCTCTCGTTGTAACCTGACTTGTGGGTTGCACCTCCTAGTTTACCACCCATACCGTGTACACAATGCTCAAACTCTAGCTAGGAAATCTTTTTCCATACATTCCTATTTGTGGGGCATGCACCTCCCATTTAGACTCGTCGATGTATTTGGCATTAGCTGCCACTCGTTTGAGCACTAATTAACGTGATTTAAGTTTACTATAAAAAATCATAATTTAAAAAATAAATAATATCAACATATATTATATAATTTCATAATATTAAAAAAATTATAACATAGAAAAATATTACTTAATAAATAAATTTAGATAATTACCTTTATTTTTTATTAATTAAAAAATTAATAAAATAAAACAAAAAAGTAAATATTTAAGAAAAATATTCACAATCTCAAAAATTTCCAATTTAATATTTAACATTAAAAAGGATAGTTATCTAGCTATTAGATGGTTTCAACGTCCGTTTATTGTGGGTTGCGAACGGACGGCGAGACAACCGTCGCGTGCTATAGATGGAATGGGTGCCCATTTGCACCACCGACAACCATCTCGTCGTGCGTTCGCTGGTGGCGGCCACAACTTGGGTGATAGTCGGCCAGCGATGCGTGGCCGGTTATGGGTGGCTCGTTGGAAGATCGCCGAAGTTTCGTCCAAATAATTATTGAGAAAATAAAATTTACAGTTTATATTGTTAATGATGGGTAGTTAAGTGATTTACAATAGTTAGGATGATTTTAATAAAAACTTAGGACGTCGATTAATAACTTAGGGAGGATGTTGGGCGGGGCAATTGCGCGCCAAGTAGGCAAAGACAAGGAAACTAGACAAGGAAACTAGACAAGGGAAGGATTCAAAAACTGAATTGCTAAAAAGCCCTAATTTTTACTCCAACGCCCTAGAATTTGAATTCGAAACATGAAATGATTCAAATGGCCCTGAAAGATTTATTTATAAGAGGCCTCAACCAATGAATCCCTCATTTCTCGCATCAAAATTCACTATTTAATGCCACCGTCGTCACCGCGGCCGCCTGCAGTATTCCATCTCGGCAACAAGCACAAATAGGCTTGAATCGGCTCACTAATCCTTGAAGACTTGGTTGCACACCTCGAGTAGCAAAGATGACGGACTTTTCCATGCATACCATGAACTTATGATGGGTCAAATGTTGGAGATAAGGAAGTTGCTGGAAAACTCACGAATGAAGGTACGTAGTTTACTTTCAAGTTTAGTTCATGAATTTCTCACCTTGTGTTTACTGATTTACGTTGTTTCTTGCATTTGTTTAGTGATGAACGTTTTTACGCATTATCAAAATGATCCGATGCATAAATTAACCAGGTCGAATCTCCCTAGGGTCTCAATGTCGTGACTACTCAAAGTTATGAAAAGTGTCAATCGATTAAATAGGTTTTGTGGTGTACGTTCCATGATCTCTAAAACTATCAATTAACCAAAATATACGAATAAAAAGTAAAATGAAATAAGGCTTCAAGACTGCACGATAGAGGGTTTGAACCAAATGGGAGAAATGGCTTAGACCTTGAATCCCCCTAGGCTATCCAAATTCATAAATGATAGACAAATTCAACGATTTAAGCAAGACAAGATAGATTCAATTTACCATCTCAGTTCTTCTTTAATCACATCACGCTCTTTCGGGTCCGCTAATCTGCTACCTATCTACTATCCCAGTCTTCTCTTTCGAGACAAAGATCTAAAATCTGCTAGGCAACAAAACAAACGAGAACTGCTCACACCACATACTGTTTATTCGCTCCCATATGAGGGTTAACGCCTAACCTAGTTGGTCAATTTCGGTGTTCTAGATATGCAAACTCTTTTAAGATGAAGAAAAATCTAACAAGGTTCTATTCAAAACGGTCAAGCAAGAATAAGAACGGAAACAAAATTAAAAATAAACCAAAATCCCTCCAACTCGCAAAAATCTTCAAAGTCAAACAATTATCCGTTCATAACGAATTACATACGGTTCATCTAATCTAAGGACGAGGATTTTAGCTACTCATAAACCAAAATCCATCCAACTCCCAAAAGTCTTCAAAGTCAAACAATTATCTGTTCATTACGAATTACATACGGTTCATCTAATCTAAGGACGAGGATTTTAGCTACTCATAACTATGAAGAAAAAATAAAAATCAACAAAACAAGACATTGAAATCAGATTTAAAAGAAGAAATCTCAAAAACCTAATTTCGCAAAGAAATGTCGAAGAAATCTCAAACGTAATCAGATATACAACAAAATAAGACCATGTCTTCCAATCCGGGGTACTTGAAGTCGACGCCTTCTAGTTGCTCAAAAGTCTCTAAACTATTCTGTAATTTTCGTCCAAAGGGTCTTTGAATTATGAGGGAGAGCTGAGATAGAAGGATTCATTAAACCTAATGGACTACCAAAAGTGTGTTGTACACGGACCAAAAGTGCGCCGCACACTTTTGGTCATTTTATAGCGCACTTCGGGTCTAATTTATAGAAACTTCTGATCTAGAAAGTTTTATAAAATTAAACTATCTTTCTAACACCACTAGCCTTGCATCAATCAGACTTCTGAGCTAGGAGATATGTGCAAAATACTAAACTGCAACGTTTCCTGACCAAGTCGAATTCCAAACTCCTTGAAGATGTTGAAATGCTTCTCATTGCTTGTCCTAGTTCATCTATGCATGCTGTATCAGTACGATTAATGCCTTGAAATTGTCAAGTACCTAAAATCTATGAAAAACACTCCAAAACAACATCAAATGGACCCCGACCGAGTCTAAAACACTTAATCAAGATAAAAGTTTAAAATGCATAAAACATCCTAAACTTTTACCTAAAGCAATACAATTATGCATGAAATATCACTTAAATGAGGGTGATATATATGACAAATATAGCGTCATCATTTATGATTTGGGAGAAACCGAACAGGAAGTTGAACATGGAGGTCAGCTTATGGGCGATTCAGATACTGGCTGAATATCACAAAATGGTGAAATCATATACGTGTATGTTGTGGACTACTAAGGACATGTTGCTGTATAGAAGTTAACTACATCGCTTTTGGGTTACGTTAGACTACACAAATCCCAAACCCCCCACCCCCCGCGACCATGCTGAGTGGGAGATGATGCATGTTAGAAACTAGCCATTAGAGGGACCGTACAACGTGCGACGAATCCTAGGATTCCTCTAATGGCTATTTTCTAGCCTATATAAACTGTGCATTCTGTGGTGTAAGAACTCAACCATCCTATCAATTTCTGTACACCTCACTTCCTACTACTCTTCGTCAAAATGTCTTCAAGCAAGTCCAACAAGGATGTTATGAACAAGGTTTGCTGCCCCGATGAGTTAAAGGATTTGTTAACCTACTTCGGAGAAGAAGTGAAGTGCGATTGCAGATTTCGTGTAGCGAGACTAATGATATGCTGATGTTTGAGAAATACTTCAATTGGCCTTTCTATAAGTGTAGGTTTGAGAAGAAGTTGGAGCTGGTGTTGGTTGAGAACTCGATGAGGTGCGAGATGAGAGCTACAATGGAGGCGAAGTTTGCTGAGAAGGATGCCAAGATTGAAGCTATGCGTGTTGAGCTGGCACATGATCATTCTGAATGGCAGCATGAGAGGATAGGCATCATACGGTCAAAGGATAGGTACGTTGAGACTCTCACTGAAGACTTGAAGGATGCAAATACGACGCCTAGAAGGTTTAGGGTTGTGTAATATTAATGTTCTTGTTATGCTATGTTGAATAGAATAATTGATCATTTTTAATAAATCGGTTGTGTTTCAAATTGTTGTAGTAAATTAATTTATTTTGATCCTAACTGTCAAAAGCTGTGTAAATGAAAAAGTTGTACAACCCATGATCCAAAGCTATCACGGTTGCCTAAAGGTGTAGCCCCATTGTTAAAAGCTGCAAATAGCTGTAAATGGGCTGGGGAATCCTACAGATGAGTTAAAGGAATATGTTGTGGCATATGCTAGTGGAGTGAATATGCAGTCCATATTATGGATCTATTTAATCATAGAACTCCATAGCTCACAACTCACCCAAGCTCTGAACACCATTTCTTCACTCTATCTTCTTACTCTGCTTCTCCTCTTTGTCTTTCTCAGTAAATAATCGAGTTCGCCTTCATTCTCAGATGGGAGAGAGGGGAGGCATTACTTGTAATGAAACATCGGAGCTGAGTATGACGGTGGACACTCTCAGAGAGTAAAGATGAGTTCAACCCCCACTTTCGCTCGATTCGTGTTTTTCTGAAGAAAATAAAGATCCCAGCGGAGGTCATCTTCCAGACCATGTACTATCGTCATCCTATGATGGCCGATGATACTATTGCTGGTACTATCTCTGACCTTGCACCGATGAAGAGTCTTGGGGAGCTATTTACGACATGGTAAATAGCTTCCCTATGTGCAAGAATTCAGAGCTATAATTCAAGTTGGAAGGTCCAATCACCGGTGTTCACGACTCTATTGGTCAATCCTTAATGACTGAATACTTTGAACCTTCTGGTTCATAAAACTTAGATGAGGTCTCTCAGTGCGGCGGACAACAAAACGTTGATGCAGGGAAGGGAAAGATGATCAGGCCTCAAGTGAGGACAAAGACGATATGCCAATTGTCCCTCTCCATCCAGAGTGGGAGGATGATGATGTCATCATTGGAGCGGGCGCTATAAGATCGTCTTATCCCATATTAACGGAGCATTTCAAGGGATTAGGTCAATGCCCATATTTGCTTTGGCCAGCTCAACATTTTACAGGTATGCAGTTTAGGGTTCTGATTTGAGTTGTTGGTTCTTATGTTGGAGTGCTTATAGTAGTTGTGTTGTGTTTGGTAAGCTTACTAGATTTTTAGATGAACAGCGCAAGAAATACGAGGCAGACGTTCATGCTAATGAATATTGGACTGGGAGGTGTCGTACAACCATGCATGAGCGTGGTGTCAATAGACAGACTCATACGATGCAGGTTTTTGATCACACAGCTAGAGAGTATGATATTGTTAGTGCATATAACAGAAATGGATATGGAAACCACACCTACAGGGTCTACCTAGATCACACGAACATGACTGGTTCATGTTCTTATGGCATCTTTGAGCATTCCAAGATTCGGTGCAGCCATGCTTATGTAGTGTGCAACACAGTCAACCTTAACCCGTACCACTCATGCATCCTATGTTCAAGCTGTCCACAATTGCTCAGATATATCCTATTGGTGGGAAGGAGGACTGGGCACAACATGGCGGACCTGAGATCATCCCGAACCAAAATCTTCTCCGCGTCCAAGGGCGACCAAGGCACACCAGAATCCACAACAAAATGGATTGGACTGAAGACATAGAGCCACATTGTACTGCTTGTAATCAAGATGGCCATAGGCTAGGCCAATGTCCGACCATCCCTATATCACAGAGTGTGCCCCGTTTGCCACACCTTGGGCCATAACCAAAGGACGTGCCCAACAATCTAGAAGACAACCAGGCGCCCAACAACCTAAGGTTGAACTCATCATTAGAATGTGTAGACTATGTTTGTCACCGTTTATCATTTATGGTTTCCTGTGTTGTGTGTTTCAATTAATTTCAACTTCATGTACGTGTGCTAAGGTTTAGATGACTGTGTAATCATGGTAGTGTTCCTTTAATTTCTACCCATTCCAAGTCTTGCTTTAATTTTAATCCATTTCAAGTGTTGGTTTAATTTTAATCCATTACAGTGATGCTTTAATTGTAATCCATTTCAAGTGTTGCTTCAATTTCAATCCATAGGAGTCATAACACCATACAAGTGATAACAATAAATGAGTAGAAACATCTATCAATAACATTAGTCATAACATCAATAGTAGTACAATCATAATTAAACCGTACATAAAAGCATACCACAATCATAACATGAGATGTCCCTAAACCCAAAACACAGCTGTCTGGCTTTGCGGATTAATGGCGTAGGGGTCATAAGCCAGGTAGATCTGTCATATGGGGGCCATCTGTGGGTGACACCCCGAGTCATCAAGCCGAGGCTTCATGCGTCCGCTCGCGTACATCATGGAACATAGACACTGCCGAACCACCCTGGTATCCTCTCGACCGGGCTGTTCCTCTGAACCTACCCGAACAGATAGGTTCTCCAACCCGTCAATCTGCAAAATGACAAAGAAAACATGTTATCGTTGCATGATGTGGAAACCTACTAATTGGAGGGGTGCTAGAGTACGTACGATGGACTGCTACACTGTCCCACGTTTCGAAGCCCACCGACGAGTGTACTGACCGTACCACACCATGTACTCATCGTGGAAGTGCCACATATCCGTATCGTCGAGAAAAGCAATCGCAGCCACATTGTCCAATCTGCTCCCTCACTGGACAAGGTATCGGTCCACCCTTGCCTCCCACACATACTCGTTCCTCTACATCAGTCCGAGTAAGAACATGACCTCGCCCTCCAACATGTGCACAGTGGGGATGGGCTGGGACATCCCAAACTGTCGGAGGACACGGTCTGGCGGGTGCCAAGAGATGCTGGGAGGCGAAATTAGTGGGGCGACGACCCAGTGTGCACAGGAGAGTGTATCGAATATGCACGGCTGGGGTAGGGGACTACTAGAAGGAAATAGGAGGACACACTAGCCCTTACCACGAATGGGGTGCCCTCATCGAACAACTGTCTATACTCTGGAACCAACAGGCCATGAGTCCTCTTGTGCATCCAGGCCTTCTACCGATACAGATGGGTGTTGCCAATAAGTCCGAACGCATCTGGACCCCTGAGCCAGTCCTCGTCCAATCGTCATGCTATGACCGGGAACCTCTCCAGTGCCCAAGCTATAAGCATCATGGTCCACCCAGCGATGTCACCGACCCTTTTCATAGCAGCAGACTCCAGCCTAAATGCTGAACGCTCGAGCTCTCGATAGAGCCATGACGGAACCGCTTCCCCCAAAGCGAACGACCTCTTCTCTCGCAACACTAGCAGATACGATAGGTGGACGTAAGCAGCCAACCTATCTGTGAACATGAACCCCCTATGCACACCAGCATGTACGCCAGTGCATACTGTCCCAACTTACGGCCATAATCGGCGGGAATGCGCTCCGGTTTCTTTAAACGTCGAGTGCAACCACCCAATCCTCAGTCGTCCGTCCTGTAACACATCATTTGCCATCGGCCTCGGTCCTAAAACCTCCTCTACCAAGTCTAGCATCTGCGGCCCAGAACACTCGAGAGGGCAGTAGACTGCATCTCCATCGACTGGAAAATCGGTCGACATAGCCACGTCCTCCCGAGTTAACGTGCACTCCCCATGGTACATTTGGAAAGTGTTCGTCTTCGGCCTCCACCTCTCCACCAACGCCTTCACAAGATGCAGATCTAGTGAAATGGTCGCAAGGTCCACAATCTATAGGAGTCCGACAGCCTCCAAGAATGGGCAGAAGTGGAGATGGTATGCGGGATGTGAGACATCCTATGACACGCGAGGGTAACGCTAGGTTCCTATTTGATATTGTAGGCAATGATTATTAGTATCTAACAGCGCTATGTAAGTACCTAATTTGAATCTAAAATATTATGCATTTCTTATCAGTATCTAACATAATATTAGGCAACTACTAATATTTTCTAACGTTAGGGATAAGCACACTAATTCTTTCTAACATTAGACATAAGCAAGTATTAATATTTTCTAACATTAGGCATAGTGAAGTACTAACATTTTTATACTGGACACTATTATTTTACACTAGGCCGTTATTAATATT